>JABAKD010000005.1:8417322-8759822 GCA_012845835.1 Undaria pinnatifida
ACCACAACACACACACACACACACACACACACACACACACACACACACACACACACACACACACACACACACACACACACACACACACACACACACACACACACACACACACACACACACACACACACACACACACACACACACACACACACACACACACACACACACACACACACACACACACACACACACACACACACACACACACACACACACACACTTAATCGTATGACCTTTCTACGAGGTATATAATAATAATAATAATAATAATAGTTTGAATCTTCCACCTTGCGCGAGCGTAGCGGGCGGCGTCAGCCGCCCGCTGAGACGAGCCCTTGTAGTATTTTTCTGGAGCCTCAAAACTAGGAAAATAACAAAATAACCAGGCCAGAAATAACATAAAATCGCTCAAAATTTAATTTTTTCCTATAATATGAAAGAAGCAACATTTCTCAAGGCAAGCGCGAAAAATGTGATACCTGGCACCAACCTCATAACCTCTATCAAGCGAAAGACTACTGGAGGAATGGGAATCTACTGCTGAGTCTTGGCGCACTCCATAGTCGCATCGCGTGATCATTTTCTCTCCAGCATTCGCCCAAACAAGAAACGTGCACTTTGTTTTGAGCGATGGAGGCTGTGTACGAACACCTGCTGCCTCGGAACTGGGACAGCGCTGTGCAAGCATGGCTCGATGAAGACATTCCTGGCTTCGACATCGGCGGATACGTTGTCGGCAGCAAAGAAGAGATGGCGGTCCTCTATGGCAAAACTGATGGCATCATGGCGGGCAGGCCGTTCTTTGAGCGCGTGTTTACGCTTCTTGGCTGCAAGGTGGAGATACTGAGATTGATGTGGCTAACCCCGTTGGGACTTCAGGCACCAAAATTATTGACGAGAAAGACTGCCGATTGCAGCATCGGCCACATGAAGTAATCCGTACTGCTGCTGTAGAAGATGCATTTTTCGAACGGTAGCGCAGGAAACTGTCTGGCAAGCACAAGACATGACAATACTCGGAACGCCTCAAGCTTTTCTAGACCCTTGATTAGATCGCGCTTGTCGCTTCTTGATATGTACCAATGGGTCCCAACCGGGCATGTGAAAACGGGTATGTGATTACAGTGGGATTGTTGAACGAGGGCTGCCACACGATTGTACCGTCGTATATAAATGACCATCGTAAAGAACATCTATCTGCCGACGACGTGGCTTTTATCATGGTTCATTGGTTGCAAATGGTAGACTGATTGATTTTGTTCTACTCATATATACAATTCCTTACAACAAACATCGTAGGCCCTGAGAGGACTCCATCCTTTGCCCTTTCCCCACTAACTCTAAGACATTATCCTCTCCGGACGGCTGAGCGGGCTCGGGGACCCTGAACAGCTTCTCATCAGCGCTTTTTTCTTCAAATTCAAGTTTTGTACGACTTTGCTATGGAATTATGTCAAATGATTATTTTCGCGCCCTTCGCTCGAAGAAGGGGGGGGCGCGAAACCCCGGGGCTGACCTTCAAACAGCCTCGTTCTTACATCTGTACACACAAGTCAACTACCGCTTCATCCAGCGTAACTCCCTTGTCACCGGAGTTAATCCCACGTGACTCATTTGCCATACTCGAGCGGTACGTCACAACAATGGCCCAAGTACTTCATGCACAGAGTTTGCCGTCGACGTAAACTTCCCCATCCAACGGATGCACTCTGACCCCACAACACTTTTTAGACGTAGAGAGCTGTCGTTACCCTTCTGTTGTACGATCTCCGCCCACGCCCCTATTGGCACCAGTTGGCCTCAAGACGTGCTGATCTAGTTTGTAACGACCCGTTCACTTCACAACCACTCATGCGGTCTCAAAGCTTTTGTTGACCCATATATGTCCTGTCGCACTGTCCACGATTCCACGTCTGCTCCTATAGCATCCTGTGCCCGTAAGAACCGTCGTCAACCTCCCGTTCGATATCCACATACGATCCCTTGGGCACCACTTGGCCTCTGGACGTACTGATCTTGACTTGTAACGACCCTTTTCGCAACCACCCATGCACCCTCAAGCATGGGTTGATCTATGTCTTGAATTCGCACAGTCCACAATTCGATGTATGCCCCTATTGCAGCCGCCCGTGGCACGCACCCACGCAGCAGCACATATCCGTTAATTGCACCCAAATTATTATGCAACTAAATGAATTGCTGATCGTGTTCTCTTACCCCGCCACTGACTCCCTCAAAAGCACGGGCGGGTGGGCGGGAAGAACTTGTGACTTGTAACGACTACTTCATCACCACTCGTGTGACATCAAGCGCGGGTTAGCCTATCTACACCTTTCACCATCCACGATACCACGTATACTCCTATTGCAGTCTGTGCCCGTCCAAGCCGTCGCTTCCCTTATGTTCGGTCTCCGCACAGGACCTCTTTTGCACCACTTGGCCTCTAGACGTGCTGATTTTAACTTGTAACGACACTTTTGCAACCCCTCATGCGTCCTCCCGCATAGGTTGACGTATGCTTCATCTTGCACAGTCTAAATTTCCATGTCTGCGCATATTGCAGCTCCCCGTCGCACACACGCAGCAAATAAACGTTACCGTTATTTGCACTGAATCACGCAAAGTTACGAATTGCTGCTCCTATTATCACCTGCCTACTGACTCAACTCAAAAGCAACGGGCGGGTGGGTGGGAACAAAAACGCCTGAATACCTTCCCACACCGCTGCCTTGTCGGCTTGGAAGCCATTGCTTGCTTGTTCGTCTGCTCAGCTCACAAAAAGCGGTATTTGTTTTGGTACTGCAGATACGATAGCTGTGTTGACACGTCATTCGTACGTACGTACAAAACACACATTCCCACACTTGGCTGCGCTCCTCTACGCGAATATGTCGCTTTGTACTTGGCTTTCGAATTGTGTCAATTAATTATTTTCGCATCCCTCGCTCGAAGAGGGGGAGGGTCAATGAAACCCCGGGGCTGAACTTCAAACAGCCCCGTCTTATATCCGTACACACACAAGTCAACTACCGCTCCATTCGGCATAACGCCCTTTTCGCCGACCTCCCATTACTACGGTCGATGACTTGGTGTACGCATGTATACACTCTTCCTACTTATACCCCCCCCCCTCTTCTCTGCGTCTCGCAAATCCACGTCCTCGCTCTTGGGTATTTACCATACAAGCTACATTTGACCCCATACAGTTCCCTGCCGGGGCCGCTTCTTGCAACTCTCAGCTCTATCCACCATCGCTCCGGATACCCACTGTGCGTCTCTTCCGTGACTACGTACATACCCTTTGTACGCCCCCGACGCCCAGCGGCCCTCGCGTTTCAACACTTTAGAATTTTTGCCCCCAGCCGAAAGGTGGGTGGCACCCCCAATCTAAGGAATGCAATGCGTATTCTTCCGCCTGCACTCCCGCCACTGACCCCACCTGCCGCAGCGCCTTCACTGCCTGTGACTGAGTCCACATAGACCACCTGCCATTACCACACCCAAACGACACTAGCCCACTAGCGGAGCCGACGGGGGAAGAAACAAAGAGCACGACATCAACTCGATCATTATATCGACGGCACCTCCCCAAGCTCCTACGGGCCGCGGCGGACCATACCTCGCTCGAGTTAAATAGCGCCTTTAGACCCTCGAAGACGTACTTCAACTCGGTCTGCCGTCGACCACCACCGTCTTTGCAACTGTTTTTCTCGTCGAAAAAAATCAACATTCACCCGCCTCAAACAATAAACTTCATGCGCGCGCGTACGCGTCTCGGCGAACATTTCTCCCGCTCGCGCAAGAAAGAAACAGGACGCTCCCAATGCGAGCTACAACACTCGCCCTCCGCCCCCCCATGTCTGTGCTAAATGCTCGCCCCCGATCAACATGGACCACGATACCTGTCTCCTTACTCTCGACTTTGACCCGGCTACAGCATGCGATCGCGCGGATCCCTTGAGAGCGTTGCGAATTATCGGGTGTGTGGTATCCAACTCAAAACTGCGCGCCGATCGATGAAATATCTTGATAGCTGACAGGTGGCTCTATACGGTCCGGGCTTATAAGTTCTTAGTCGCCGCTGCTTACGCCGCGTACTCTAAGAGGGGTAATACATTCGCCAACGGGTTTTCACAAAAGTTCAAAGACACCGGCTCACATGCCACGTCCAGGCAAAACTCCGTCCACGAACCGACATACCCTTGGTAAGCGCGCTCAGTCGAGGGCGCAAGGGCGTTTCGCACGAATTCGAGGCCAACACGGAGGTACAAAGATCTTCGCCATTTTTCCCCGAGTGCCGAACCTGCCACAGAATATTGAGGCGGGCACAAACGAGATTAGCGTGGATCACGGATCTAACCCACCTAGAAATCCTTCCGCGACATCATTGAACCCTCCGGGTAAATGCACGGCATCGAAATTCCATCCACTTGAGGTTTCGAGAACTCTTAAAAAACGCATTAACGCTCCGGACCGCGGCTCTTTACCCCCCCGACGCTTTCGCACCCACTGCACTGCTTCCTCGTTGTCTCCCCGCAACATCACACGATCACCTGTCTTTGTGGGGAGATGTTCACACTACACGATCAACTCCCAAGCGAAAACAACCATACCCAACAACTCTAAAACGTTAATAGAGATATCGTTGACATTGCCCACCGTCAAGCTCATCCGCACGATTGCGCTTGTTCGTCCTCCGCAAGGTCATACCTCCAATACACGTCCATTCCCGAACAAAAAACCCCAATAGCACGCTTGGATGCATCCGAGAACAATGTTTGTCTCACGGGTCGCAACGCCGAATAATACGTAGGCGCCAATAACCACCCCCCGATGGCTTCGAAGCCTTCGCAAACCATCTCCAAAATACGAGGTCCCCATGAAATTCCGGACCCAAGATAACACGCATCCCGCGCCCTATCGGCAATCCTCTGGACTACGCGGCCGACTGCGGCATACCGACGTTCGCAAGTAACAACGAAAAACTTTCCCGGTCGCATAGCAAAGGAAACATGGAACAAAAATCCCGTCATCTGGGAAACTTGTTTTTGCGACGTCCATGTCCGTGACTGCGGCCATTTTGCCAGAAAATCGACGCACTTTCAGCAATTTATGGGGTAGCATCGTCACTGACAACTCGTCTGTGTCTATCATGCATGCCAACACTTCCAATCGTGCATCCCTCTTACTGCCAGGTTCACCCCCCACGCCCTGAATACGCGCACAGTCACGAGTCACTGCCACGGCCCTGCCCCCCCCCTATCCCCCCGCAGTGGTACTACTGTAACGTGGTCGACCGCGGAGGCTCCTTCGGGCGACACCACAGCCTGCTGGAATGCGGCGTAAGTGTGAGAGTGTTCCAGTGCTGCCGAAAACAGTCCCCAAAAACCTGGACTATTCCTCCATCGAAATTGCAAACGCAAATCTACTACCGCACAATTCCTAACTTTGTACCCAAAAACAGGGGCACCTTCTGGGTCCACCGGAATCTGTCGATACGCTTCTTTCACATCAATGCGAGATAACACAATGCGTGCGCTTGGCCCATGCTTCTGCCGGAGATAAAACACTCGTAACAAAATACCGCGCGAAACATGTCCCAGCTCACACGGCGGAGCACAATCAAAATCGGTATCCTCGTCATCACTCGACCGAATGCCGGATCCTGCGAATGTCAGGTCAAGAATAATACGAAATTTGGGTTCATCACACTTAATGGGGAAAGGCGGATGCCTTGAATCTCTTGAACAAATTTCGCGTTCAACACTATTGCGCGACCCGTTGCAACACCAGCCACTACCTTTTTGGCAATGTTTTCGGCATGACCCTTGACACTTGTGTGATTACCATACTCCACCCCCTCACTGAGATGGCCGCCTTGCGCTACATTAACCGGTACACCCGGCACTAGCGCTCCCAACAAATGATTTATTTGAGTTTTTGTTCAACTTCCCCAAACCAATGTTCCACCTGTCTCACATCAACATGCGGCGCCAGGGTGTGTGGACCGACAGCGGACGTCAACAGTTTCACACTCCCTTTACATCGTTTCAATAAACACATACCCACATCCGCGAGTCTGCCAAGACATTCCAACGTACTGAACGAGGGCGTATTTATCAGCCTGGCCCGTTGAACCCGCCAGGTATCCACAACCTGACCCAGCAAGGGATTAATTCCCAGTGAATACATCCACTCTGCATGTTCAATCCCCCCAACGCTATCGCCCCGATTCTTACCTTCCTCCGCATGTGGAACAGATCCCGGAACACGAGTAGATCGTTCTCGCTCAATGCCTCCATCGCGCCCCAACACTCCCAGCGCGAGCTCCCGCAACCCTCGTCCATTTCCCAAGGTCGCTGTCACCACTCGGCTCGAGGTTGGCCCCACCAATTGGTGGAACCCGTACCCCTATCCGGAACTAAAGGCGCCGCGTCCGCTCCTACCGCCCTGCATTCCCTGCGACGCATCCCGACGCTGACCCCCCCCCCCCCCAACCCTCACCACAAGTGCGCTTGATGCCTAACTCCCATCACGAGCACCACCACCCGTACCATCATCTGCGCCTTGCACTCGCGCACCTCCGACTGGGGCTCTGGCCTCGGCTGTCGCGGGGATGTCATGGGAGGATCTACGTTTGTCACCGTATGTACAGGTTTCCGACGTGCGGGATTGGTAGCAATATTTGATTTCCTGCGCTTGGACTTTGATGCCCCTACCACCTCTCTCCCCCGTTGCTTCCCCGCGCTGCCTGCTGACGCCCCACCACCGCAGCCCTCGGCCCGTAAAAGCTTGAACAACGCGCCTCCCCCGCGGACAAACTCATGGAGCGAGGGGATGTTGGCAACGGGGGCATCCCGAATACCGTTCCCGCCGGTGGCGGCGTGGATGTAGAATAGCCGCCCTACGAGGCCCTGGTAAGCTCTCTAATATACGCGCTCAAATCGTCATTAATCATTCCCTCAATTATCTTGTTGAATTTTTCACTCCCCAAAATTCGATATTTTCAAGGACGTGGGCCCGAAGTGCCATGACGGCCTTGACAAAATACGCATCCAGCTTGTACATCCGCGTGAGGCACAGCGCGTCAACTGCGACCGTATCGTTTAGGCCCAGGCCTAGGACATACCCTATCACTTGCCGCAATAAGTCGAAACGGTCCACTACAGGAACCTCGCGGCCACTACCAGCTCCCATACGCGGGCGAAATTGCAAAATATTAAATCCACCCATCGACCGCAACTGTTGTGCAACCTCTGGCGTCACCTCTAGTATGTCTCCCAATAGCGCTCACAGGCCCGAGACTGACTCCCCGGTGGCTGACGGTTCCGGCCGCGAAGAACCCAATGCCTTCGTGGGCCCAACTTCCTCCACATCGCCACATCGTTGCCCAACTCAAGTTTTTCCATCTGCTTTTCTCGAGCGCTTTTCCCGGCTGGAAATTCTCCGCTTGAAGCTGTTGCTCCTGCGTTGGCCATGCTTTGCTGAACCCTGTCGTGTAATTGATCGACCTGCCCTCGCAATTCCTCTACCGCCTCTGCACGCTCGCCGCCCTGACCCGATACCTCCTCAAATCGGCCCCCCATTGCCTTGAGCTCACCCGACACTTCCGCGTCCCTCTCCCTCATTGCAATGCGCTTGGACTCCACTTTCACATATAGCCCCTCTAATATTTGCCTCGTGTCGGAACTATTCTCTTCCTGCCGTT
Source organism: Undaria pinnatifida (assembly GCA_012845835.1). Lineage (NCBI taxonomy): Eukaryota > Phaeophyceae > Laminariales > Alariaceae > Undaria > Undaria pinnatifida. Next base: position 8,425,031 of record JABAKD010000005.1, read on the forward strand.
CTCCCTCACTCGCCATCATTCCTTTTCGTTTATCCGCCATATCTTAGTTCACCACAAAAGGATCGGCAATAAAAACGCCTGAATACCCTCCCCCGCCACTGCCTTGTCGGCTTGGAAGCCCTTTGCTTGCCTGCTCGTCTGCTCACCTCACAACACCAAGCGGTATTTGTTTCGGTACTGCTGATATGATAGCTGTATTGACACGTCATTTGCACACAATATATACGTACCTACGTATGCCCACTGCAGGACCTACGGCAATTCTTACGTACAAAACACACATTCCCACGGTTCGCTGCGCTCCTCTATGAGAATGTTTCGCTTTTATAATAATTCAAGTTTGAAAAATACTTCTTTTGGAAGTTGAATTTTTAAACTCTTGTTTTTTGGGATCATGCTACTACTGTATAACACGAAAGAAATCACACCCCCATTAGATAACACCCCCCCACACATAAGCACACCCTGTGATGTATATTTTGCTTCGGTTTTTACCGTCACGTCAAGACCGGGGGTACGTTAGATAACACACCCCCTACGTATGTACGCCTGAAAAAGTGTCAAACTCCACAATTATCACACTAACTGGTGGATGGATGTCACTCACATTTCACAATCAACCGGTACCGGTATGGACGCCACCATGGAGGCATCTGCTGCGCCCCCGCACAGTGGGCCGAACGAGTCTGCGGCTTCGACCTCACCTGTAGCTGCTGCTGCCGCGCCTCGGTTGACGATCATGTCGTTTTTATCTGGTACCAGCGCGCTTACCGGTACTGGCACTATCGTTATCACGTCTGCTACGTCCGCCGTGTCCCAAGCCCCGACTTCGATACTGGTACCGGTACCGGCGAAGCACCCGCAGCTCTTGCAGCGACGCCCAAGAATGCCATTAGCACACCCTCGTTGTCACACCCCCTCATTACCACACCCCCTAACTGCAGGGCTCTCGTGCATGGTGATTTATCACCGGGGATGCGTTAGGTAGCACACCCCACCACAACAGCACACTCGGTGATAACATTTTTAAATGTCAAAATGTTATCACCGGGGTGTGCTTTCTTCCGTGTTATACGGCACCTGAACACCGCCTCCTCTGGTTACTTGCGGAACAGTCCAGCTTTTTTTTTATTTCTTTCTTTCCGTTTTTTGTACGAGTAGTTAGTTGCACAAGCGTTCATTATACCGGAAGAGGTCCCATGCTGGTGATTTCAGGTTGGCTCTAAACATCATCAGCTCAGCTCCGCCCAGCAGTGCACTGCAGCGGTAGCTCGGCAGCGTACGTAGCGTTAGCCCAACAGTGCAGCGCCGTGCGTTGCGGTCCTGCTGTGCGATGCTGTTTGGTGTTGTTACTCGAGGTGCCATGCCACCGATACTACTGCTGTACGTACCAGGTACTACATGTTGAGTCACAAAAAAATGCTCTCAAAGCTTAGCTCAGCTCAGCTATAGCTCAGCAGCGCAGCGCCGTGCTGCGCTGTACGGTGCCGTGCCGTGCCTTGCGGTGCTGTGCCCTGCTGCGCTGTGATTTCTTTCGAACACGCGTCTTTTTTTTCGCTTTCTTGACTAGATTGTCCTCTCTCAGACCGATGACCATGGAAAGCCGATCATTTGGCCAAAAACTTTCCAAAGTTTTTTTTGGGGTTATTTGCTGAAAGATTCCGATAACATCGCTATCGGGGAGAAAACGATTAAAGTATTTTATAACTAATTTTCAAGGACGTCAGCCGTGAGTTCGACGAATTTCAGGTCAATACTCATCTTTGCAAGCTGCGTTGTTGGTACTCGTAATATACTATATGGGTGATTTTTTATTGGGGGATGTCCTATTTTTTTATTTGTTTTGTACTTTGCTTTCAAACTGTGTCAATTAATTATATGTCACCCCTCGCTCGAAGAGGGGGGTGAGCAGAAGAAACCCCGGAGCTGACCTTCACCCAGCCCCGTTTCAGCATCCGTACACACGCAAGTCAACTAACTCCATCCGGCATACACTCCCATGTTCGCATTCCCCAAATCTCCAACTTGCCTCACAACCCTTCTCACATCAGTGTACGTCACATGTCACGAGTTGCTCACTCACCAATGCAGCCTCCCCAGTAACGTAGACTCCCCGGATGCATTCTGACGCTACCAACACGTTTTGGACTGTGCCCGTTCGAGCCGTCGTCACCCTCTTCTGCGATTACCGCGCACAACCCTCGGGCATCAGCTGGCCTCTGGGCGCACCAGTCGCAACTCTGCTGTTCGATTTCCACGCACGGCACCCGGGCACCAGACGGCCTCCAAACGTACTAATCGCAGCCTCTGCAACGACCCCCGTTGACCCTCCATGTGACATCATGCACGGGTCAACCTACCCTTGCACAGTCCGCCACCCCACGTCTGCCCCTACCGCAGGCAGCCCCCTGTGGCACGCCCACGCAGCAAAACACTTTCCGTTAACTGCACCCGAATCATGCAAAGTTACGAATTGCTGCAAGCATTCTCTCCCCCCCACTGACTCCCTCAAAAGCACGGGCGGGTGGGTGGGAAATATACACGTTCTGAACACCTTCCCCCTGTTGGCTTGACGAGCTTGGAAGCCCACTTGCTGGATGTCTGCTCGTCAGCACAACCCACGCAACTATCTGGGTCGATGTTCTTTCAGTGCTGCCTTGCCTTGTCGTACGTCTCCCAGTACGTACGTACGTACGACCCATTCCTAACTCATACCCATTCCATTGACCAATTCGTCCCGTACATGCAAAACTCATATTTCCCCGCCTCGCTGCGCTCGTCATGGCAATATTTTGCTTTGTACTTTGCTTGTGAATTATGTCAATTAATTATATGTCACCCCTCGCTCGAAGAAGGGGGGGGGGGGACAGAAGAAACCCCGGGGCTGACCTTCACCCAGCCCTGTTTCAGCACCCGTACACACGCAAGTCAACTAACTCCATCCGGCGTACACTCCAGGTTCGCCGTCCTCCCACACTAACTTAGATGGCTTGGTGTACGTGTGCTTTTCTGCTCTAACCCCCCCCCCTCCCCTCTGCTAAAGTTCTATGTCTCAACCCGCTCACACTCTTGAATTGATCAGCCTTCTGGGTTACGCTTCACCCCATTTAGTCCCTTGTCCTGGCTGTTTCTTGAAACTCTTACTTCCTTCCACCATCACTCCGGACACCCAGTGTGCATCTCTCCCATGGTTACGTACGTGCCCCGTATATGCCCCCGATGCCCATGGACCCTCGCGCTTCAACACCTCAGGAGCAGCACCCCCGGCCGACAGGTGCGTGGCACCTCCAAGCCTCAGGAATGCAGCGCATACTCCTCTGGCTGCACTCCCGCCACTGACACCACCTGCCGCAGCGCCCTCGTAGCCTGCGCCTGTGTCCACATAGACCACCTGCCGCTACCACAACCAAACGTAACTAACGGGGCAGACGAGGGAAAGAACATGTAACATGACAATGATTTAACCATTAAATCAACAGCGCCCCCCCCCCGCACCTACGGGTTTTGGCGGACCTTCCCTGACTCGAGTTGATATCGCGCCCTTGCGCAATTGGTCACCTCTGGACCCTCGAAACCGCACTTCAACGCGGTCCGCCATAGACTACTGCCCCCATTACAGCTGAAGTTCTGCTCGAAAAAAGGCCACATCCGCTCGCCTCAAACAGTATATTTCGTGTGCGCGCGTACGCGTTTCGGCGAACATCTCCGACGCCCGCGTAAGAAAGAGAAACGACGCCCCCAGTGCAAGCCACAGTACGCGCCCCCCAGCCGCCCAAGACTGCGCTAAATGCTCACCCCCGAGCAACATGGACCACGACACCGGCCTTCGCACTCTCGGTTGCACTCCCGTGACTGCGTGCGATCCTGCGGCACCTTTGATCGCGTTGCGAAGTAACGGGTGTGAGGTATCTAACTCGAACCCGCACGAGCACCAGTGGAAAAACTCAATAGCTGACAGGTGGCTCTCTACAGAGTTGACTTGCATTTTCTTGGTCGCTACTGGTGTACTCCGATAGAGAACGAACATTCGCCATCGGATTTTCATTGCTAAATTCTTGATACACCGGTTCGTGTATCACATTAAAACGAAACTCCACCCACGAACGGAAGTACCCTTGGTAAGCGCGCTCAGTCGATGGCGCAACGGCGTTTTGGACGAGCTTGAGGCTAACACCGAGGTACATAAAGCTCTGCCGTTTGTCCCCTAGTCTCAAACCTGCCGTGGGATGTCGGGGCGCACGCAAGAAAGATTAGCGTGTACTTTGGATTATTTCCACCTAGATATCGCATATGCGATATCGTTCAATACACCCGGAACATGCAAGGCATCAAAATTCCATCCAAGGAAACGCATCAGAGCCCCGGATCGCGGCTCCTTACCCGCCCGGCGCCGTCGCACCCACTGCACTCCTGCCTCGTTGTCTCCCCGGAACACACAATCGTCCGCCTGTTTGGGCAGATCCTCACACAAAATGACCAACACCCACGCCGAAATCACCATACCGAGCAGTTCTAAAACGTTAATAGAAATATCATCCATACTCTACTGCCCGACTGGAAGCACGAAATCGCGCTTGCTCGTCCGCCGTGCACACCCGTCCAAACAACCCCGCCCCCACGGCCTGTTTGGAGGCATCTGAAAAATTGTACGCCGCGGAGGACGGGACACCAGGTTATACATGGATGCCGACAGGCACCTGTCGGCACCCCCCAATGGCTTCGAAACCCTCCGTCGCAAACCATCGCCAGAGTCCGAGGTCCCCGTGAAATTCCGGACCTAGAACGACCCGCTGTCCGTGCCCTATTGGCGCAACTCCCGACGGCACTGCCGATTGCGGCATCCTAACATCCGCTAACAATCGATTCACAAAGAACTTGCCCGGCCGCACCACGAAAGACACATGCAACAGAAAACCGGTCAGCAGGGAAACCTGTTCCCCATGCCTACTTGCGAGATGGCGGCCACTCCGCCATAAGACGACGCAGTGTCTGCATTTTTGCTGGCGGCATCGTCACTGACAGCTCGTCAGTGTCCACTATCCAACCCATCACCTCCATTCGCGAATCCCAACTTGTGGTTTTCCGTGCGGATAACAATGCCGGATCATCGAGGCCCCGTTCACCCAACAATCGGAAGTGATCGGACGCGAGGGACTGTAACGCGCGTATACACCTCCGACCATCTTGAAACCATTGGACTTCTACGAGGATGCCATCGTCCACGTAGTACCGCACGAAGAATACACTGCCGGTTCTGCCGCTCCAACCTTGAACACGCGCACAATCACTAGGCAGAGCAGCAGCTCTGCCCCCCCGCGGTGGCACAACTTTAACATGGGCAACCGCAGCGGCTCCTTGCGTCGACACTTCAGCCTGCTGAAATGTAGTGATGGGGGCGTGTTCAAGTGCTGCCGAAAACAGTCCCCAGAAACCTGGACTACTCCGCCAGCCGAATTGTAATCTCAGATCAACTACCGCGTAGTTCCCAACTCTGTACCCGAACGCAGGGGCACCTTCTGGGTCTACTGGAATCTGTCGAAAAGCGTCTTTCACATCAATGCGAGACAACACGATGCGGGTACCTGGCCCGTGCTCCTGCCTGAGATACAACACCCGCAGCAGCGCATCGCGCAACACATAACCCAGCTCACACGGTAGAGCGCAATCAACATCGGTGTCCCCATTGACACTCGATCTAGTGTCAGATCCTGCGAATGTCAAGTAATGAATGATTCGAAATTTGGGCTCGGCAACACCAATTTTTCACCAAAAGGGGACAAACGATACCTTGAACTTCATTAATGAAATTTGCGTTGAACACCAGCGCACGACCCGTTATCACATAAGTCACTGCCTTTTTAGCAATGTCATCTGCATAACCCCTAACACTCGGGCGATTGCCGTACTCCACCTCCTCCCTGACGTGGCCGCTTTGTGCTACATCCACCGGCACGCCCGGTGACAACGCTTGCAACAAAAGGTCTATCTGAGGAAGCTGTTTGACGTCCCCAAACCAACGCTTCACCTGTTCCACATGAACATGCGGTGCAAGGGTTCGTGGACCTACCACGGACTTCAACTGTTTCACACTCCCTTTACATTGTCTTAACAGTAAGGAACCCAACCCGCAATTCTATCGAGACAACCCAACGTGCCCGACACGGGCGCGGTACTCAACGTGGCCCGTTGAACCCGCCAGGCAACCACAGCCTGGCACAGCGAGAACTTCATTCCCGATGAGTACATCCACTCTGCCCGTTCAACCCCGCCCACGCGATCATCATACCCCCCAAGCATACCTGCCTCCCCTGGAAATGCCTCCGGAGCATGGTGAGCAGAACTTTTTTTTTTTTTTTTATCCGGCGGATGGGGAAAACTAAAGCTTTAGCTCACCACACTTCCGCGTATTTTCATACGCGTCGTGTGTCGATTTAACTCAGTTGCTTTCGCAGCCCAACAGAACGTTCTCGCCCGACGGCTCCGTCGCGCTCCAGCTCGCCCAAAGCGAGATCTCGCAGTCCTCGCCCACCCTTCGAGGTCTCTGCGATCTCCCCTCCGGAAGTTGGCCCCACCAGCTGGTGGAGCCCGCATCCTTATCCAGAACCAGGAGCACCGCGTCCGCTCCCGCCTCCCTGTGCTCCGTCCCAAGCCCTCGCACCGCCGCCCGCAGTGGCCCGAACCACAAGTGCGTTAGACGCTCCCTCTCCACCCTGGCCGCCGGCGCCAGCGGAACCATCCCCGCGCTGCCCCCGCGCCCCTCCCCCAGCGCCAGCGAAACCGTCCCCGCGCTGCAACCGCGACCCTCCCCCTGCTGGGACACGAGCCTCAGTAGCTGCAGGCCCCTCGTATGAGAACATGCAGTTGTCGCCGAACGAACACCTCTGCGTCTCGGAGAACTGAAAGCATGCGTTCTTCTTGCGCTTGGACTTGGGAGCAGCAGCAGCCCCGTTTCCCCGTACTACTCGCTGGAGACGCCTCGGCCCCACCGTCGGCTCGCATGAGCTTGAAGATCGTGCGTCCGCCACGCACAAATTCTCGAAACGCAGGGAACTATGGCATAAGGGGCATGGCGCAAACCGCGTCGGCCGGCGGCGACGTGGCCGCCGAAAATTCGGCTTGCACCATCCGGGTGAGATCGCCTATCCACAGGCGGAGGTCGTCGTTGATCATCTCACCAAAAAAATCGGATGTCCCACTGCCCCTCAGGAAGTTGTAATGTTTTAGCACGTGTGCCCGGAGGGACGTGCTCGCGTCGACGAAGCACGCGTCAAGCTTGTGCGTACGCGCAAGGCACAGCGCGTCCGCTGCCATCGTATCTTTCAAGCCCAGGCCCAGGATGCCCCCCAATGCTTGCCGCAACAATCGAACCGGTCCGCTACGGGCACGTCCCGGTCGTTGAAGCCTCCATCCATTCGCGCGCTGAATCCCATGATATCGAATCCGCCCAGGGACCGGAGCTGCTGTGCCACCTCAGGTGTCACCTCCAGCATGTCACCCAACATTGCCTGCCAATCGGCGACCGACTCCCCCGTGCTTGGCGGTATCCGGCCGCGGATGAACCAATGCCTCCGGGGACTTAGTTTTCTCCACAGCGCGATGTCGTTGCCCAGCTCCAGCTTGTGGATCTGCCGCTCGCGCGTGCTCCGACCTGGTCCGTCGATGGTCGAAGCTGCCTCAGCAGCAGCAGCTGATTTGCCATTATCGATGACTTGCTGGACCATGCGCTGTAGTTGGTCCATCTGACCCGACGTCTCCTCTACCGTGTCCGCCACGTCGGCTACCTCCTCCATCCTGCCTGCCAGCACCTCGGTTTGACACTGCTCTTCCTTGAACTCGTCCCGGATGTGCCGCTCTCTCCTCTCCGTCTCGATACACCCATCCCGCTCCCACCTCTCCATTTCCCGGCGAGATCACTTGTGCATCGTCCCCAAAACTATTCGGCTGATTATCCTGCTCACTGGTGCATCCCCAATACTATCCGGCTGATTCTCTTTGTTCTCCGGCATGACGACTCTCCTGAGAAAGAAACACGTCCCCCCCCCTCCTTCCCCTTGCTGCTTGATGTCTGCTCGTCAGCACAACCCACACAACTATCTGGGTCGATGTTCTTTCGGTACAGCCTATCCTTGCCGTACGTCTCCCAGTACGAGTACGTACGTACTACTCACTACCTAACTCATGCTCATCCCATTGGCCAATTCTTCCTGTACGTGCAAAACTTATATTTCCCCGCCTCGCCGCGCTCCTCATGGAAATATTATACTTTCTGGCTCTTTTTTTGGTCATGCGGTCCAACAGCTCAAATGATCTATTTTCGATCAAGCCTCGATCAACACTGCCCACCAAACACGGTTGACCTTCGATCACGAGATAGAGACAGCCCATGGTCACTGCTCTTCGCTCCGGACAAGGCCACATGAGTGTAGGTGACAACGCTGAAGAGTTCATCTCGATCCATGCCCTTAGGCATGAGAGCTTACTTTGTTGTCCTGTGGTCTTCCGTCACATCCTCTCAAAAATCTGTTTTTCGCCTGGCGGAAGACGACAGAGAGTTTTTGTCTCAGTTTCCTACACACCAGCCGCCAAATGTGTTTTTAAAAGAAGCCTGATCGGCGCCCGCCACAAATCACCGGCCGTAGAGTGAGCGCTGCATACCAAAGGGGGGTCGGAGCCCCTAACGAGCTCGCCACATCCAGAGTTCACAGCGCTGTCGTTGATTTTCGTCGAACGAAGTGTGTGGACAACACGTTTTTACGCCGCGTCTAATCCAAGATCTGCTTGAGAATGGCCCTGAGAGGCCTCCATTTTTTTCGCTTTCCACACTAACTTGAAGACATTTTCCTCTCCGGACGGCTGAGCGGGCTCGGACGCCTGAAACCGCGCGATTTTGATTTCCAACATTCAATACCACGTACCGGTACTACTACACCAGGTTTGTACATACCAGGTACTACGTTGTTGAATCACAACGCACGCGCAGCTCAGCTCAGCCCAGCTATATATAGCTCAGAGTATCACACACAGCTTGCAAAGATAAGTTTCGACAAAATCTTCGATCTCACAGCTGAGGTGTATTTTTATTTTTATAATATAGCTCAGCAGCGCAGCGCCGTGCCGTGCCGTGCCGTGCCTTGCCCTGCGCTGAGGTGCCGTGTAGTGCTGCGTTGTGCTTTCTTTCGAGCATACAGCAGTACCAGGTATGAAACAAAGTATCAGGTACCGGTATGTAGGTGTTGTGTACTCGTTTTTTTGCTTTTTCTTCAGTTGATCTCTGTCGGTCCCCATGTTTTTTCCCCACGCAAATTACACCCGTATTGCCGATAAGAACGTGACACCGCCAACATGCACACAGCACAGCGCAAGGCAATTAGCTCTGCACGAGCAGTTGTTGGCATTATCAATTCGCTGTTCGTACCAAATCATGGACCTCTTCTTTCTGCCCCCTTTACATATTTTAGTGGCATTCTTTCTTGTGCGAGCGTAGCGGGCGGCGTGCAGCCGCCCGCGGAGCGGAGCCCGTGTATAACGTACACTTGATGATTGGCAAGCGTAGGAGTAGACTGCAAATATGTCTCTATACGCATGTAAGTCTTGTAAAGGGGTCGTGCCTGTTTCGCCTGAGCGCGTGACAACGTTCAGTTAGTTGACTTTGCGTCGGCGGTTGATGTTCTGTTTCTTTCATGAAAATGTACCGTGACTCTACCCGATGTACGCTTATCACGGTTGAGTTCTGGCACTGAGTTCGTGCTCACCCCACCTTAACTTTTTCAAGGTGGAATGGCTCATGCGCGACGGCGCGCAAATAGACACGAGTTCGGTCGAGAATGGCAGAGTGCCAGTTGCCAAAGTAACCGGAGCGTGTCGCGATATCCTACAAGGCGAACGGACAGCGCTCAACGTGATTTCTCGTTGCAGTGGTGTCGCCACCGCAACCTCCAAGGCTGTGCAGCAGGCCAAGGACAAGGGTTGGAAAGGGTATATCGCAGGCACGAGGAAAACCACCCCAGGTAGGACCCTCTCTTGCAGAAATTGTTGCCGTTCGGACACCTAAGCCATATCGTTAACCAGCAGTGACCGATGCCGAAATCGTCATTTTTCGTCGTCAACTTTCCCACTAGAGTCTCAAAGGGGTTAAATGTTCTTGCAGTATGTGTGAAGTTTTATTTTTCCGGGGTTTGATACGATGTGCATTGCGGTTTTCGAGGATAACGAGGGAGCGAAGAACCTGGCACAAAACCCAATGTGCACGTCGAACTCAAAGCACATCGACATGCGACACCACTTTTTGCTGGAGCTTATCTGTAAAGGGGAGTTTGTTATTTTATAAAATTATTCCAAGGATGTCAGCTGTGAGTTCAACGAATTTAGGGTCGATACTCATCTTTGCGAGCTGCGTTGTTGATACTTGTAGTATACTATGTGGGTGAGTTTTTCACGTAATGGGAGGGGTCCTGCTAATCTGTTTTCTTAATGTTTGTACTTGAAGTACATGCAGTATTTAGTATATTGCGTTTTTCTCCGCTACAAGTATAACAGTTGATGTTGATATTTTTGCTTTAGGTGAGGAATTTTGAGCTAGATCCAACATGATATCGATTTTATCAATTTATTACTGTAGTTTCCACTATACTGCTGTATCATATGTATGGCGGATGGTTTGTGGGTGAATGGCGTGGTTAGGGTTGTTGGTGCTTGTGGTTCAATATATAGGTAAGTTTTCTCTACCCGAGGGCGGTTTTACCCATGTCGAGCCGGATGATTCAGCATGTACTGCTGTACTGGATATGATACAGTAGCACTGGAAATGGTGGTTTCAGCACCTTCGCAGGCGTGTTTGACCCGAGGAACGGGGTAATTCGCCCTAGTGCTCTTGAATACGAGCAGACACCTGTGATGCTTTACCCAAAGAACGAAAAAATGCGATACAACCAATAACGTCGAATGTTATTGAAACCGGGGCTTTTGTGAAAAACAGCCCCGCACAATTCCCTCTGGGTCATTCAGCGCTCTGTACACTTTCATCGGCGCCGTGCTCCCCACTGAAGCCTTCAAACGACACTCCACGCCCTTAGGAACCCCCCCAAGTCATGATATAGCCTGATCTGCACTTGGTGTGGCCTTGTCTCGCTAGAATTGGAGAAATCCGGGGCGCCGGTGCCATGTAACCGGTCGCCCCGGTGGCGTATCAGGTTATCCTCGAGCCTGGTATAGGTCAGTTCCGTGAGTTCGAGCCCCGCCGAGTGCATACTCGTATAAATTCGTTGGGACTTTTTCTTGTGCACAAATTGACTTGCGGAAAGCGCGAGAGCGTGAGTTAGCAACATTCGATGAACAATCGACGAGCAGTGGGATTGCTGAACCCTATGCGCGATAAAAATTGAAGGCAAGAACCGGGGAGGAGAAGGGATGACACCTGTGACCACGGCTTGTCCAGAAGCTGGAAAGTGAAAGTGTGCTGAAAAAAAAAAAAAAAAAAAAAAAGTGTATCGTTCGCGCAGTTGCTACGTATGCTCCCAGCAATGGCGCTGCCACTTTGGCAATTTTCACGGTCGCTGTGGCGTTGGTGCGTTGATGAAATCGCCTAAGATTCGTCGTGTGCTCGTGTATACAGGCAGGAAAGGTATTCCAAGGTGGTGGACTTAATTATTTATGTCGCCGACGCCGCAATCGCTGGAGACGTGCCTAAAAAACAACGAGATGTGAACAAAAAACACCTCGTTGTGGTTTACAACGCTAAATACTTGAAAAAAAAACTTGTACATACGTACTGGCACTGATGATCGCTACAGCAGTAAAAACACAACTTGGCTAAAGTATTAGAAATCGAAAATCCAACGACCTGGAACCACATTTTCAAACTTCAGCTACACTGTTTTCGCACCAAAGTTGCTGCCCGCCACACTGCATCACAGTGAGAGCACCTAATAAGACCCTATCGCAAGGTTGTGTAAGTTTCGATTAGATGTGACGCTGGAGTTTGGCAGAATTATGAAATTGGTACAACAAAAAACGATTGTAGACGTGCTTCCAGGTGTGATTTTTTTATCTATTCGGCTAAAAAAAGTACCAGGTATTTTTTGTGGGCAAAGCAACGCAGGTGCAGAGCAATTTATCGAGACGCATCCAACGCCGTTTACTGTTTCTTCAAGGTTCCAGTTTGAAAAAGTATTATTACAATTATTATACACCAGCCCAGAGATATTCGTAGGCAAAGTAAAGTGTTTGACGAAATATAATGAAATTTCATGTTTTTGTACTCTCAACAGAGTGAAAGATTTTGTTTAATATTTTTTGTGCTGATAATAGACTGAAATATTTTGTCAGTTATACCAGGGGGGCTTCGCCGCGGCGGGCCGCGGCGGGCTGACGCACACCTGCGGCTCCGCGCATGCCCGCAGTAGTCTTTGCGATGTTTTCACCCCACAAATCACACCAGATAAAGTACCAAATATATTTTGATGTGTGAGGTGGTCCGCATATTTGTTATCAGTTTTTCCAAAACGCGCGGCGATTAGTTATACCAAGGGGGCTTCGCCGCGGCGAGCCGCGGCGGGTGACGCCCGGCTGCGGCTCCGCGCATGCCCGCAGTAGCCTTTGCGATGCGCTCACTCCACAAACCACACCAGATAAAGTACCAAATATATTTCGATGTGTGAGGTGGTCCGCACATTTGTTATCAGTTTTTCCAAAACGCGCGGCGAAGCCGCGCTCGGGTCGGAGGGAGCCCTAGCCTGGGTTGGGGTTAGGGTTAGGGTGGGTCGACGCTCTCTCGCAATTTGACATGGAAAAGCACAAGAACACAAAAAACAGCTTAAAAATCTCTACGAAGTGAAATATATTTGGGACCTTATCTGGTACGATTTGTTGGACAAAGCCGGTAAAGGCGCCTCCATGCCCGTAAGGCAGGTAGCAAACGAAGGGGAGAGGGGCCGTAGAAGCGACAAATTACTGCCAAGGGGTACGGTGTGGTGTTAAATCAGTTAATGTACATGTTTGCTCTTCGGAGAAAAAATGACGCAAGAGGCTGATGCTTTCGCATTTTGCACCCCCGCGCGTTCGCCCGCATCCAAACGGCAGAGCATGCAGCTTATATCTACATTTTAATTCGAATTTGTCGGAAATGAAGGCACTGCTGTGTAGGGACGGCTCAGGTATAAATTATGCCCATGCTGTTGTAGCCTACCTGGTACTACTACTAGTACCGTCTTCTGCGCATATATAAGTTTACCGAAGCAAGGGTAGCTGCGACTTTCATGTACCCGGCGTATAAGCGTTAGGGTGCAGCTTCAAACTGCTATTTGATGTGCCAGCACATTTGATGCGCGTACAACAGTCCAGTATTTACTACTACTACTAACGTGTAACCAGCAAAAAAAACATGTACGTACCCCCAGGCACATCGAGCACATGAAACTTACTTTCTGGAATTTTTGAGCGAAAAATGCTAGACCTACTAGTATGGAAGAAACTTGAGCGATTTGTTATGGCGATCATTTTTCTAGTTTTGAGGCTCCAGAAATAACTGCGTGAGAAATAGAGGGCGTCCGTTATGACATCTGATTTTGGAAAGTGGTTTTATTATGAATTGGTAGGCCTTGTTTTCCGTTTGCGTTCATTTTTAAAAATCTGGCGACGTTAGGTCACCACCGCCTCTGGCGCTGTCTCTGCTGCTGTGGTGCTAGTGTGGTTGTTTTTTTCATGGTGGTGCTGCTGCTGTCGCGTTTGTGTGAGGACGAAGCTCTGTCTCGCACACAACAAGCGCGGTATGCTGTAGCAGGTGTGTTCGTGATTACTTGTTGTTGGTGATGAGTGGCGTGCACATCAGACAGGTATCATACCAGGTACGGAGTAGGCAGTGGTGACATGTGATACTTGATACGAGGTAGCGAAAAATACCACTTGTGGTGTTCACTTGACGAGGTGGTCAAGGGGGTACCCAGCAGGGACCACCTCCTTGTCCTGATGGACGCGAATGCCGGCTGAGAGGGATTGGGTGGACCGACAGTAAGATAATGGGTGCATACGAACGTCATGAACTGAACGACAACGGAGAGCGACTAAAAATTCACGCAACAAACAACAAACTCGCGCTCCTCAACACATACTATGCTACACCCGCTCGTGGTGTATCTTATACTTTCCTGAGTCCTAACCGAAGGAAAAGCCCAGTACAGGCTTAACTACATACTGACACGGCAAGTGGACAGACGATTGGTACGTAATATCACTGTGCGGACCCCACGCAAGGTTAACGCTGACTCGGACCACAACCTCGTGTTCGGAAATATTCGCCTTTTGGATCGCATCGCACCAAATCGCCCAAAGAGAGTCATCAAGAACCGGCGGGCATTTGATTTAGCAAGGTTAATGGCGGACCCGCATCTCCGGATGAATCTCCAAGAAGCGATAGTCGCCAAGGTTTCCTCCCCGATACCCGGTACTAATACCGAAAGCGTTGATGACGTGACCTCAGCACAAACTAAGAATCTACTGTCGAGGGCGGCCGACATAGCGCCCGCTATTCGGTGCAAGCCAGTACCGAGGGGGTGGTGTGCGACCGAGGAAACGAAAGCGGAGTTGGGTGCACGATGGCAGGACAGGGAAGACGCAAGGTAACGGCTCCGTTCTGCTCCAAATGGTCGTGGTCTACGGCGAGCCTTGAAGGCGACCAGCAAACACGCTCAAACGCGCGCGAGCGGAAGCTGTAGAGAGGTTCTTCGAAGATTACAAGGTTGGGTTCTGTAGGGTACGCACAAAACATACCCGGGGCATTTACCCCGGGTATTACCCTACAAAGAACTTCTGTGAGTTATGTAGAACATTCATACCCGTACCCGGAACTTCTGGAAATTCTATATGACATTCATACCCGTACCCGGAACGTCTGGAAGTTCAGTACGCCAGTGCCACAAGTACCCGGGGTACGGGTATATCTTTTTTAAAGCGTATGTGAGTTCTGTATGCCCGTGCCACAATACCCGGAACTTATGTGATTTCTGTAACACTTCCGTACCGTACCTGTAATTTCTGTAATTTCTGTAAGATCCCCATACCCCCGGAACTACCGTGACTTCTGTAAGACTGTGGCACAAACAATACCCGGCGTACGGGTATACCTTTGTTACAATACCCGGGGAGCCCACATGCATTGATTCAGGTTTGATAACCCAAAGAGTGTATTGTGCATTATATTATGATGTCATATCTTGTCAGTGAAACCAACCGAACACCGAATGTACAGCAGTAGCAGTACGTATCGTATATGATAGTAGCACCTACTGTAGGTCCTGTCCATGTTTCTTTCGTTTCTAACCCGTGGGTACGTATTATATTAACGAAGAACACTGAATTGAATTCGATTCGATTTGGTGGAAACATACCTGATACAAATTTGGCGCCTACCGGAAACAACGTATCGGGTATTGTCAATGTTTTTTCCGATCGGAATAATGCATAGATCTGCCGGGACGGCGATGCAACAACCATCCAGAAGTATCTTCTGTGTTTTCGGTAGTTTCGCTTCTTCTTTGTCGCGGCACTTGGCTTATCGAGCCGTGGTGGCAAAGATGGGCTTGCGATCGCCATTATTTGTTTCGAAGCGCCACAGCCGGGGTACGCTATGGTATGATCATAGCGCAGTATAGCCGTGAGCGCGGCTGTTGCCCCGGTCGCCATTCACTGAGGTTCCCGATTTATCGCCTCTTACGGTGGTAGTTTTGTCGACAATTCATAATTCCCTTAAAGATACGACAGATTGCCTCGGGGACATTGGCCCAGTGAGAACATGTCATCCATGCAAGTTGGATTAAATCCTCCCCTTCAAGTCGAACTCCCCCCCGAGGCCGTGTATTTATTTGGGTTCTCCCCGTACCCGGAACTTTTGTAAGTTCTGTACGCCCGTGCCACAATACCAGGAACTTCTGGAAGTTCTGTAAGACTTTCATACCCGTACCTGAACTTCTGTTAGTTCTGTAGGACATTCATACCCGTACCCGGAACTTCTGTGAGTTGTGTACATCCCGCGCCACAATACCCGGGGTACGGGTACAGCACCTTTCGTACCCGCCCGGAGCTTCTGTTCTGTACGCCCGTGGCACAATACCCGGAACTTCTGGTTCTTCTGTAGCACTTTCATACCCGTACGCGAAACTTCTGGAAGTTCTGTAAGACTCCTATGCTCTTACCCGCAATCCACAAACCCTACAGAACATAACCTTGGAGGATTACGTCAGCCAACTCGAAGGGCGTATCCGAGAAGGTGATCAGTTTGGCTTCTACAAACATCTAAAGGGGATAGATGTGGAAGGGAAGAGGACTTTTAACTCGCAGTACATCAAGGACGAGGAAGGTCGATTGCTGCGGGATAATACCCATATCCGGGAGCGGTGGGTGAGGTGTTTTCATAAATTGCTCAACACAAAGTCGCCGACCTTTGATCCGAGCATTGTGGACGAGCTTAAACGGTGGCCCCCGTGCAGACCACTGGACGATGTCCCGTCTAGGTACGAAGTAGAGGAGGCGATCCGTGCGCTGGCGAACCGATTGGCGTTAGAGCTCGATGGCCTCCAGGCCGAGCTCCTCAAGATCTTGGCCGACGAAGGAGAATTGGACACGCTTGGAAAGTTCCACGACATTATCGTCGCCGTGTGAAGGGGAGGTGGCGTGCCGCAACAATGGAAAGATGCATCGATTCAGGTGCTGCACAAAAAGAAAGATCGGACAGAGTGTGGCAACAATCGTGGCATCTCCCTCGTGGCTCACGCAGGTAAAGTACTCCTCAAAGTCATCGCGGGTCGCCTTGAGTGACTGCTGCGAACGCGAGAACATTTTGCCGGAGGAACAGTGTGGGCTCAGACCCCAACGCTCGACGGTTGACATGATGTTCGTAGTACGACGACTGCAGGAACTGGCGCGGGAGGACACCCCCTTGTACTTGTGCTTTATCTACCTCACCAAAGCAAATGCCTCCATCGACCGAACCCTTCTGTGGGATGTCCTTGCTTGTTTTGGCGTGCCACGGAGACTGCTCGCCCTCATACGCCAATTCCACGACGGCATACAAGCATGCATGCGGTTGGATGATGGAGAGTGCTCGGATAAGTTTGACGTGGGGCTAGGTCTCAGGCAAGCATGCGTGCTCGCGCCACTTCTGTTCAACGTGTTTTTCACGGCGGTACTGCGTGTGGCCGAGAAACACTTCCTCTCTGATGCAGCCATCACGGACAACATGGTGCAGCTCCAACGAAAGGAGAAAGGGGAGAAGAAGGGCACACCACACACAGGCATAGTCGACGGGCGGGGGGGGAAAGAGGAGGAGGTGCAAAGGTTGTGGGGTGTGCTGTACGCTGACGATGCGAGCATCGTATCGCGATCATCAGAAGGGTTGGAGAGGATGATGACGGTGATCGTGACTGCGTGCTCGGCGTTCGGGCTTACAGTCTCCAAGGCCAAAACGGAGATCATGTGCCTGCAGACTAAAGGTGGCGGGAAGGTGTCGTTAGCCATAAATGCAGCCGGAAAGGTATACAAACAAACGATCGAGTTTTTTGTACTTGGGCGGGGCTATCAACGCCAACAGAGACCTCAGCATCGAGATAACGCGGCGTCTTTAGAGGGCCTGGGCGTTCTTCCAGCGGTACAAGGTGGAAATCTATGATCGACCGGGTGCGCGCTTATGGTTGAGGGTGCGGTTGCTGAAAACCGACGTAATCGAGACGCTACTCTACGGTTGCATGACGTGGAGCCCGAACAAAGCCTGACTATGACAGGCTACGACGGGTTCACCACATTATGCTCCTCCGATGCCTCGGATAGCAGCAACGAAAGCGCGACGACCACATCCTATCGTACGCCGACGCGCTTGCGAAGACAGCTTCGGAGAGCATAGAGGCGATATTACGCAGGATATTGTTTGCGGGATTCGTAGCACGTATGGGGGAGGAGCGTTTGCCACAGAGGGTGATATTTGGGGAGCTACACAGGGGGGCAAGAGAAGGACTGGGTGGTGCACCTGAACGATATGTCGATCTTTGGAATGATGTTCGAAGAATGGCGAAAGGCTGCACAGAGGCCGGCAGATGGTTTCGACGGGTAGAGGAGGGAGCAGAGTCTTTCTTGCGGAAATTGCATGACGCGGAGAACAAAGCTGCAGATCGACACGCAAAGGCCGCGGCGGCGCCATCCACCGTCGGCATCTCTAAGCGGCCGGGAGGAGGGGGCCGGTGGGGGGGAAAGGGGGGAGGGGGGAGGGGGGCGGTGAGGGGGGAAGGGGGGAGGGGGGGGGAGGGGGGACGTCAGAGACTAAAGTCTGGGTCTGGCCATCATCGTCTTGAAGTTTGTGGGCCTTCCAATGGCCGTCACAAGTTAGCGTAGCGCCGCCCTGACTTCTTCGCCTGGTTGCGTTCTTCCCCCAGTTATGCACTTGATACCCTCTATTAACCCAATGCCGTCTTTACTCTGTTCCTAGGGTCTGCTATTATGGTGTTTTTCCTTTCCTTTCCTTGCTTCCTCTTGTCTTTTAATTTATTTTCGTTTGTTTTCCTTTCCTTTTTTGCTTTATTTTTCTTTTATTTTCTGTCTTTTCTTTTTTTTCTTTTTTCCAATTTACCTGTGTCTGACGTGCGTGTGCGTAGTGATAGGTACCACGTGTAATATAAACGTGGTTTTCTTTTCTGGGTGGCAAGCGGTGTAGTCGGCTTTTTTAGGCGTGAGTAGTGAGACGTATGTACCAGTATAGACCTCTGGCACATCGTAGGTTGACTCCCGATTTGATTTTTCATGTATTTCTGGCGGGGGCATAAATTGCGTCAGCTATGATATATGGGTCTACCACTGTTGTTTTGTTTGTGTTTTTTCCCTGGGGTATCCCTCCACTCCAGAGTGGCTGGAGCCTGTCCTGTGACCACCGACTTGATTATGCGAGTTAATGTGAGAACAACAAGTATCCAAAAGTAAAATTATCCCAGTTCTTGAGAGGATGGAAGAGCCGTTATTTCTGGGCTCAGAAATCACCAAATCCGTTGATTTCTGGCCTTGAGCATTTCTGAACCCAGAAATAACAATGATTTCTGGTCTTGTAAGGGCCCAAATTAACGAAGAGACGGAAAATCGCATTTCGATGTTTTTCTTGAATTCCACAAAAAATACACGGAAAATTCGACTCTGCGTATTATCAAGGAACGGCGTAGTGTGTTCTAGAATAAAAAAACGCAAAAGGGTCAACGAACACCCGTGGGCAACGACCGAGGCGAGCGATGGCTCGCGCCCTCCCTGGAGTGCCGCGGCTAGCGGCAGATTGTTTTTGCCGGCAGCGGCTAGGAGGCTACAGCTCTAGGCATCTGTTGAATGGGCTGGCGCCGCCCCGCCGCCCGACACGGGCAGCAGCAACGGGGATATAGCGGTCGAACTTCTGAGCGAAGTCGGAATGTGGTAGTTGGTCGTGTAACTTTCGAGGTGCAGGGCGACGAAAAACTGGGTTTGTGGCGGTCTCGATTGTTTTCGAGGCGTCGCAGGCGGTGTAGGCTGTGCTAAGTGCCTTCGGAGGCCGCGCTGTGGCTGCTCCGGTAGTCCTACCTCTCGCAATGGTGGCTTCTCGCCTCTCAATCAGCCGACGACATGGCACCGATTCGCGTGGCCGGCTTCGGTTACATAGAACATGCCATGCCTAGGTGCACCAACTCCCCAAATTGAATTTCGATTTTCGACTAAAGTCGACCGATTAAGTCTTCGTGATAGCTCAAGAATTCTCGCATTTGTTATTTTTACCGCAGACAAGGCACGCTCACCGTCGCGTTAAGAAAGCCAACCAGTGTTGAGGCAACTCCCCAACTACTACACCTGTGGGTCGGTCGTGAGGTCCTCGTTACAAATACTACCACTAAGGAAACCCCACGAAGATTTATGAGACAGGCCAACCCGAAACTTATGCCCCGCTCCTTCCCCTGCGGGGCAAAGTAACATCTCACAATCAAAATCGACTCACTACAAGCACAACAGCTCAAGAATCGCACCGGCTTGTTGCAACCTGATTCCCCACCTCTCTTGAACGACGGGGCGGGCGGATGGAAAAGTCGATCGATAGACTTGTCTCGCTGTCTTCTACCACTCCGCAATAACGCTACCCCTAATCAACAACGCCAAAACTACGACCACTTACGACTGAAGAACCAGTTCTCTCCTTGGTGTATTCCGCAGTCTCGTAGCTCGTTGCCTTCACTGTCCTATGCCGACTGGAGACTGGGCGCTCTTACGGCGTGCTCGTCTGTCGGCCGAGTTACCATCTCGAATTCAACCGCCTCAAAAACGCCGGTTTCCTGCGGAAACCTACAGTTTTTTTACTTTGTTGAATTTGAAGCTTGGTGATTCATTTTTTGACCAATAAGATGCAAATTCAATTCATTTCTAAAAATAATATCGAACTTCGATTTGGCATCTGGGCCCCAAGAGCCCCGTCCAAACGAGGAAAAAAAAACGAAAAACGAAAAAAAAAAAAAAAGTGAAGAGCATAATTAAAGAATAGCGGAGTTTCACTGGTCAGATAACAGAAACTAGCAGCAGACATCCCGATAAATCCGTTTTGCTTTTTCGTTTATTTTAAATGGTTTGTTTCTGTTTATCCCAAAACCATTTGAAATAAACGAAATGGGGTAAAAAAAACGAAATATGGGATGAACAGCGCGAAGAGGAACATAGGGTGACCAGTTCGCAGGCGCACGGTGGGTGGGGTAGTGCGTGAGGCTACCACGGTGCTTGTCCGCCGTCGAAGCCAGCGTGTATGGGTAGGGTATGACGAAGAGGTGGCTATGCAAGAAACCAGAGGGTCAGGACGTGGCTGTGGCAATATATTTTTCGATGGGGGTGCCACCCAGTATTCCAACGACTGCCGACAAACAACCATGACCAAAACACAACTTCTGGAACATTCTCGGGGGAGCGGGTTGGACCACGAGCACCGCCTACTCTCAGGGGTGCCTGGGGCGTGCGAGTTGGGTGTGTTCGGCGGTGTCGTTGGGTGCATTTGCCGCGAATCATTGTGCTGTGGCGGTTGCAATATTCTGCCAAGTTGCACCGCGAGTTTTAGCGTGGAAGATCAACATTTGAAAAAAAACAATAATGTCGTTTGGAATGAACGTGTTTTTTTATAAAAAGAGGAAATAGTTTTCCCTTTTTCGTTTTTCTCCCGTTTTTTTCCCTCGTTCGGACGGGCCCTAAAGACCCGCTATTGTGCGAAAAAAAAATGAGCAATTACTTCTGGCGATTATTATTCTAGTTTTGAGGCTCCAGAAATAACTGCATGAGAAATATGGGGCGTCCATTGTGGCTTCTGACTTCTTGAAAGGGGTTTATTTTTTATTGGTCGGTCTTGTTTTCCCGTTTGCCTTTATTTCAAAAAATCTGGCACGTACACTGTAGCCGGCGACGTTAGGTCACCACCGCCTCTGGTGCTGTCTCTACAGCTTGTGCTGCTGCTGTGCTGTTGGTGTGGTGCTGGTGTGGTGGTTTTAATGGTGGTGGTGCTGTTGCTGTCGCGTTTGTGTGAGGACGAAGCTCTGTCTCGCACAACAACCGTGGTATGCTGTAGTAGGTGTGTTTGTGATTTTTTTTTGTGGGTGATGGGGGACGAGCAGACAGTTATCACACCAGGTACGTATAGAGTAGGCAGGTGTGACATGTGATACTTGGTACGAGGTAGTATCCAAAAATCCAATAATCCCAGTTCTGAGAGGATGGAACAGCTATCATTTTTGGGCTCAGAAATCACCAAATCCGCTGATTTCTGGCCTCGATTATTTCTGAATCCAGAAATAACGTTGATTTCTGGTCCCATAATTAATGATTTTTATTTTTGGCGTCGGAGATCCCTGTTAAAGAGAGAACTTATCGCTCAAAATATTTTCCATGATAGTAGGAAGATATTGGATGGTTTTTATTTCGGCGTCGGAGATCCTTGTTGAAGAACTAAATTATCGCTCAAAATATTTGCCATAGTAGTAGGTCTTGAGGCCCAGATTAACGAAGAGCACGGAAATTCGATCTTATTTATTGAATTTCAAGAAAAATACACGGAAATTCGACTCTGCTTCTCAGCAAGGAACGGCGTAGTGCGTTCTAGAATTAAAAAAACGCAAAAGGGTTAACGAACACCCGTGGGCAACAACCAAGGCGAGCGATGGCCCGCGTCCTCCCCGGAGCGCCGCGGCTAGCGGCAGATTGTTTTTGCCGGCAGCGGCCAGGAGGCTATAGCTCTAGGCGTCTGTTGGATGGGCTGGCGCCGCCCCGCCGCCCGACACGGGCAGCAGCGACGGGGATATAGCGGTCGAACTTTTGAGCGAACTCGTGATGTGGTAGTTGGTCGTGTAACTTTCGAGGTGCAGGGCGACGAAAAACTGGGTTTGCGGCGGTCACGATTGTTTTCGAGGCGTCGCAGGCGATCTAGGCTGTGCTAAGTGCCTTCGGAGGCGGCGCTGTGGCTGCTCCGGCAGTCCTACCTCTCGCAATGGTGGCTTCTCGCCTCTCAATCAGCCGACGACATGGCACCGATTCGCGTGGCCGGCTTCGGTTACATAGAACATGCCATGCCTATAGGCGCGCCAACTCCCCAAATTGAATTTCGATTTTCGACTGAGTTAGATAAGCATTTTTTCACTTCTTTGGCTGAATTCGATTTTCGTAATAATTCTGAGAATGCCTGCTCGGTGATTCATTTTTCGACCGATCAGATGCACATTAAATTCAATTGTAAAACAGAGTCGAATTTAGATTTGGCAAGTTCCTCGTTTAATCTGGATCTAAGGCCCCGTCCAAACGAGGGAAAAAAACGGAAAAACAAACGACAAGGAGAAGATGCTGTCGTCTTTTTATAAAAAAAGCATGTGCATTCCAAACGACATTAGAAAAAACTGAAAAGAAAACTGGAAAATGTTGATCTTCCACGCTAAAACTCGCGGTGCAACTTTGCAGAATATTGCAACCGCCACAGCACACCGATTCGCGGCAAATGCACCCAACGACGCAGCTGAACTCATCCAACTCGCACACCCCAGGCACCTGAGAGTAGGCGGTGCTCGTGGTCCAACCCGCTCCCCCGGGAGTGTTCCAGAAATTCTATTTTGGTCATGGTTGTTTGTCGGCAGTCGTTGGATTACTGGGTGGCACCCCCATCGAAAAATATATTGCCACAGCCACGTCCTGACCCTCTGGTTTCTTACATAGCCACCTCTTCGTCATACCCTACCCATACACGCTGGCTTCGACGGCGGACAAGCACCGTGGTAGCCTCACGCACTACCCCACCCACCGTGCGCTTGCGAACTGGTCACCCTATGTTCCTCTTCGCGCTGTTCATCCCATATTTCGTTTTTTTTGCCCCATTTCGTTTATTTTGAATGGTTTTTGGACAAACAGAAACGAACCATTTAAAATAAACGAAAAAGCAAAACGGATTTATCGAGAGTGTGGTAAAAATTAACATGGCGATGTCCGTCGGAAATTTGTTCAAATTTTGAAGTTCCTTCGCGTGGCGTTCGCCATTTTTTTTTTTAAATGAAGTATTTTAGATGTAGGAAAATACGCCGACCGATGGGTAGCCGGCCATGCTCTGGTACATTTTGATGTGCGAAGCGATTTTATTTTATTTTTTCATATATACTCGAAGCCCCAGCTGTGTGGGGTGATCCAGGTGATCGTGTTAACGAGAGAACAGTTCGCGCGGCAGCAACAACTCGAGAGGCGCGAACCCCAATCGCCGCACAATATCACAGCAGAGTACTGGAAACCCTCCCGCAGCCTGCGTACTATGTTGGACAAACTGCAGCAGCAGCCTTTTTAAAGCAGTGTGGAAACAAAAAAAAAACACATCGAAACAACAAACGATGCGATCACGACATAACATGTGGAACGTGCGCAGAAAACAGCGACAACGCAGCAGAGCTGTAACTGACACAACACTAGCATCCGAGGCAGAGACAGCTGGGGCAGCAGAACGAGCCACGGGCGTATGTATTCGATCCTCGGCGGAGCTTCGCCCCGACGTGTACCGTCAGAGTCGACCGAGTTAAGGTTTTGCCCGAGGCCACAATTCTACCAGTCAGTAGTGCACTGACTGACAGGCTGCGGGCTGCTGCGATGCATCTGGCACGAGCGAGGTAACCAATAAACACAAATCGAACCGGATTCCGGGATCAGCATGCCCAGAGAGGCATACTGACCGACCATGGGAGGCAGAGCCCTGCGCAGGGGGCTCCAGGTAGTGCCACACGAGGGGGAGCGAGTACTATTGCAGTACTTTTCTGGACGCTGCACTCTGCTCTCTCTGCAGGCTGCCGCAGAGTTTGAGTCGAGCAGACATATTATTGCAAGGTTCCCCTCCGGGAAGTAGGTGCCTAGGGGAGTGGCGCACGGACACATTATTTGCACTACCGGACGCACACTGACCATTTATTTTTTTGTTTGCACATCATACAGAAAAAACTTGCCCGGGAAAATAATGAACTCGCATTTTACCCGCACAGAGCTTCTTGGGTGTACTCAATAGCAGTACTTTTAGCACTTTGTGGGTATACTCGATATAGACGTGCCCACGACCGATCTGTTCTTGAGAAATACACACAGCACTTGATAACACACAAAACTTGTACACCTTACGTATGATGCGTATGATTTCGAGAAGAGCGTAACTATTCGAACTCCAGCTTAGGGACCGCCAGGAAGCGAGAAGGGGCACGTGTGGCGTGGGATGCGGCACGTATTGAGAACGAGGGAGCAAGAGGACAATAACACGTGACGTATACTATAACAAAAAAAGCAACTCGCCGCCGTAAAAAGAGGATACAGCACGCGCACGCACATGGTTCTACCTGTACGTTTTGCTCTCCGCACGTTGTCTGCTGGTTCTACCTGTACGTTTTGCTCTCCGCACGTTGTCTGCTGTCTGCAATCTGCGATTTTCGCACAAACCACAGAAAAAATACTCGTTAAAGAACTGCCTTTGTGGACGTAAATGTATAAGAATGGGTTGGTATCTTAATTATTACTGTTACAAAGGTCCCTATGTTTCCTCATCGATGGACACGCGCACCCAGAGCGACAGAACAGCAGAAACGTGTGTTATGGTGGGGTGACAAATTATGACAGGTTCCGACACAAGCAACTCGCCGCAGCATAGCGAGGACACGCCAAGCGCACATAAATGGTTTCACCTACCGCTGCTGCTGTGCGGCAGGGTTGTACTGTTGTGCTCTCCGCATGTTGTCTCCTGACTGTCATCGGCGATCTTACATAAATAGTATTGCCTACCGCTGCTGCTGTGAGGTAAAGTTGTAGCGTTGTGCTCTCTTGGTATGGTACGATGTCATATACGAAGCACATCAACATGAACATGAATAAAATAATCGTTTGAGTAGTAATATGATATTCAAACGATCCTTGCACTTTACGCCGGCATGTCACGTGACACTTGGCAGCAGCAGCAGCGAGAGGTAGTGGCGTATAGGCGGGTAGAGCATCGCAGGCTAGCGTTGTGCTCCCCGCATGTTGTCTGCTGTCTGTCATCTGCCATCTTACTGCCATCTTACGTTAATGGTGTTGCCTAGCGCTGCTGTGCGGCAGAGTTGTAGCGTTGTGGTCTCTTGGTATGGTACGATATATTTTCAGGCGTTTCTGACAAACCATCGATTTATCACCCGGGGTACATAAGATAACACACCCCGGTGATATCGCAGTGTAGATTTGTGGTTTGTGGCTTCGATTTTTGGTCGTGGTGTCTCTGCGTAACGCTTTTTGGTCGTACCGATGGCGAGGTGGGTAGCAGCAGCCCACTTTTGTGTGGGGGCAGGACGGATGGCGCAGCCACCGCCTCGTATCATATCGGGCGAGGTGCCTTCGATGTAGGTATATTTTATTTTTTTGTGCTCCAATCCAAGCCCGTATTTTGTTTGAAACTTTCTTCGGCGCTGAGGGCGTCGAGTCATCGACGAGGTCATGTGCTATGGAGTTTCGGCACCTAGGTTGGGCCCCTTTGTTTCACCACAACCCGTCATGACAGGTAGTTACCTACAGCAGGAGTGCGGGGCAGCTGCAAGTGTTCGTGCAGGCATACCACACCCCTTCAAGTGTGCGGCAGCAGCGGTTCAACTGTTATCAAACCCGCTTTTATCACACCCCCAAAGACACCCTGTGGGTGTTCGGATGTGCCATCACACTGCCTTTTTATCACCCCCCTTCATTTATCACACCCCCAAACATTTCTTGTGGGTGTTCGGACGTTCTATCACACCCCCTGGTTTATTACACGCCCCTTGGCCCCCCTGCGAGCTGCACTTTATCACCCGGGGTACACAATATATCACCCCCCCACAGGATACCACACCCGGTTATAATATTTTTTAATCCGAAATGTTATCACCGGGGTGTGCTATCTTGTGTCAGTTACGGTAAGGAGCACACCAACATGACCATAAATATAAGGACCGTTTGAGCACTAATGTGATATTCAAACGATCCTTACATTTTACGCCGGCATGTCACTTGACAGAAGCAGCAGAAGCAGCAGCAGCGAGAGGTAGTGGCGTATAGGCTGGTAGAGCATCGCAGGCTCCGATCAAAGTAATCACTTACTACAACAGCAGCCACACGCACATAGAGTTGCAGGCTGCTGCTAGGGGGCTGGACTGCTGCTGGGCGCTGTGCGGCAGACTTGTAGAGTTGTGCTCTCTTGATATGGTACGATATAATATAAGAAGCACACCAACATGACCATAAATATAAGGGCCGTTTGAGTACTAATGTGATATCCAAACGATCCTTACACTTTACACCGGCATGTCGCTTGACAGAAGCAGCAGAAGCAGCAGCAGCGAGAGGTAGTGGCGTATAGGCGGGTAGAGCATTGCAGGCTCCGATCAAAGTAACCACCTACTACAACAGCAGCCACACGCGCATAGAGTTGCGGGCTGCTGCTGCTGGGCGGCAGGATCGTAGCGTCGTGCTCTGTGCAAAAATAGGGAAATGTACGTGTACCCTCTACGAGCAGAAAAACCCGGTTTGCATCCAAATCTTACGTGCATACACGGGGATAGGGGATGCAGAAGCCCAATCCCCTGGGATGTTGCGGAAACCCGGGGATTGCCTCAAGTGTGCCCAAGGCCAAAAAAAGTTTGAAAGGCTTGCCACGCGCGACGCACTGCACGGATCGCGCCCAAACCTCCGGCATCGTGACCTCGACGGTCGAATTGTGCCCACCCCATCCGACGTTTGGGACAAAGGTGCGAGCACGAAGAGATATGCCCGAAGAAGTAAAAAAATGACAATTATATGTATACATAGAGTTGCGAGTGGTCATGCAAATTTTGAAAAGGTGAAGGTTGATAGATCTGACGCATACTTACAAATTCAAGATATGCACCTTGCCCACCTCTATCGAAAACGTCAGCTGTTGTTGCACAGAAGGACAGCTGTGACGTTGAATACAATACGAAAAGCCCACCAGCAGGCACGGAAGTCTTATGGACCAGCGGCGAAAATATGAAAGGCCCGCCAGCAGGCAACAAAACTATGAAAGGCCCGCCAGCAGACGCGGAAGCCTTACCGGCCAGCCGCATCGAATTCGTACTTACTTTTTGCAAATATGAGGTGGAGCGAGTGTGTTGGAGTTGGTGTATATTGAAGGGACAGAGCAATGGAACGGTTGGGAGGGCGCGAAATCCACGATTATCGTATCATGTGCCAGGTACATGTTACGAGCACCGGCGGGTAGTACGGCAGGGCTACTACAACAGCAGCAGCAGTAATCGCCAAACCACTTTGTACCTCGAACTGACTGCTGCTGTATCATCATTTTTAACAATCCAACCATGTGCACCTGGACCTCTCTCCTCTCTTCTCCCCTGTATGCGAGTACTCCTATCATATGTACCAGGTATATATTATTGCCCACGAGACTCATGAATCACGCAGCTTGCAACATTGAATCTGGATCGCTCAACTGCTGTTGGAACTGAATATCGACCGCTTAACTGGTCGAACTCACAGCTGACGTATTTGAAATATTTTTGAAAAAAACTAGCAAAGCACACCCTGCCAGCCGGCGGCCCGGGCGCGGGGCAAGCACACTCGAGGCCTCCTCCAACACAGTCGGGGTCGGGGAGCAAGATGAGGGAGTTTCGGGACGAGGGGTGATCCTCATCGCGAGCTAGCAAGGCAAAAGCTCAAAAATACGTCCAAGACAAGCTGAGGAGCGTTCTCCCGAGCAGCAGCTGCAATTTTATAGAAATTGTGTTCATGTACAAGTATTTACCAGGGGGGCAAGCCGCGGCGTGCTGACGCCCGCCTGCGGCTCCGCGCATGCCCGTAAGACAGGTATCATAGTAAAGGAAGCGGAGAGGGACCGTAGCAGCGACATCTTACTGCCAAGGGGTACGGTGCGGTACTAAATCAGTCCATACTATTGCAAGTATGAGGTGGAGCGAGTGTGGAGGGGGTTTGCATATTTAGAAGGGAAGAAGCAAAGGAACGGTGGGAGGACAAGAAATCCATGATGATGGTATCATATGCCAGGTACATACGAGTACCGGCGGGTAGTATGGCAGGACTACTACGACAGCAGCTGCTACAGCATTAATCGCCAAACCACCTAGTACCTCGAACGTACTGCTGCTGTATCATCATTTTTAGCAATCCAAACATACGTACCAGGACCTCTCTCGTCTCGACTCCCCTGTATGCGAGTACTCCTATGTATTTTCCACGACACTCATGACTCACGCAGCTTGCAACATTGAATCTATACCGCTCAACTGTTAGAACTCAGTATCGACCGCTCAACTTGTCGAACTCACAGCTGACGTATTTGATTTTTTTAGCAAAAAACGAGCACACCACACCCTGCCAGCCGGCGGCCCGGGCACGGTGCAAGCACGCTCGAGGCCCCCTCCGACACAGTCGGGGTCGGGGAGCAAGATGTGAGAGTTTCGGGCCGAGGGGTGATCCTCATCGCAAGCTAAGCATAGCTCAGAAGTACGTCCAAGAAAAGCTGAGGAGCGTTCTCCCGAGCAGCAGCTGCAATTTTGTACATGTATTCATAGCGCTATCCACTATACCACTAAGTCACGTGACTGAGTGGTCTAGTGGATAGCGCTAGATAGCTAACAAAACTTGGGTTTTGGGGTTCGTTGAATCCCACCGACTTTCAACCAATTCCGAGGCATGTCACCCCTCGCCACGAGACTAGTTTCTACGAATACACTGTCATAACTATTCATAATAATGTCTTCCAGCACGCCGCTCGAAAAAGGCAAATATGAAGTCTGTGAGATTGGAACCCACGACCCAATCTTTGTTAGTTATATAGCGCTACCCACTAGACCACCAAGTCACGTGACCAAATGGTCTAGTGGATAGCTATATAACTAACATTTATTTTCCGTCTTCGGGCAAACCAAATTTTCGATACGCTGCAGTTGCCTCTAAATCAGTATGGGACGCGATTTATCTGAAGAACTGTCCACTTTTTCGTAAGAAACGGCGATTTGTATGTTGGCGTATTTCCTGCTTATTCTACCCAAAAATGGCGGCAACGTAAAAAGTACTGTACCAGTAACGACTTCGAACGACATCCCTCTTGAAAGAAACAGGTCTAAATAAAAATCTCACCAAAGGGTCTCAAGTGCTCTGAGAAGAGCGAGCCCGATTGGGTCGAGACTGCGGGTCAAAAACACGCGAATGCACGGAGAACATTGTTTTGGGATTATTTTTGGATTTTAAAGTCACCTTGTACAAAACGGCGTGAAATAATTATGCTGTTTTCGGATGAGCTGTGGGACTACCTGCTACCATGATGGCCTTGCTTGTTGCCGGAAGCTGAGCAGAATTATAAAGCTGATCGGCGTTGATGGAATGTTGGTTATGCCGGTAAATAAAACGCAAAGGGTGGAAGGACTTCTGGAAGCGCGTGCTACACATCCATTGTCGCGATTATTGCTTTCATGCTTTGTGCGCTCGTGTTACTTGTATTCAGTGCAACGACGTATCATGTGGTGCGTGTTAACTGGTATCGTACACCATTAGCAGGTAACAGTGCCTGATGGTACTTGTACCAGTACATGGCACTCGTATTGCACGTGTGTAAGGTCTCTTGGGGTTAGTTTTAAGGCCGGGCAATTGGCTGTCGTCCTGAGACCCCACTTGAGTTCATGTTGGTATGTTTGTCCCACAGTCGTTTTTTCACTGAGATAATGCGAGAGAAACAACACCCACTTTGTGGACCAAGTCGCGATCATGGCGCATGAAGGAGAAGATGTTCATCCTCAAGACGTGTGCCTTTGTTCCTTGGAACGCCCCCCGCCTTGGAGGACGTCGTGCCGTGCATACAGCGAAAGCGAGCCAGAACCTCACTGCACTTAGGTTCATGCTGATTCACGCTGTATCTGGATGATGTTGGTACATTACCTGCCAGCGGTCGTGGCGGGGAATACTTGGCTTGCGGAGCCCATCGCATATACTCTCCAGTATCTGCAATTCCGTGCGTTGCGTTCGGTAGCATAGTGCTGATTATCTAGCCGCTCTAACTGTCTACAGGTCTTCGCCTTGTGGAGAAGTACGCTCTCGTGGTCGGGGGAGGTGCGACTCATCGATACGACCTGAGCCAAATGGTGATGTTGAAGGACAACCATATTGCTAGCGCTGGAGGTATTACAAGCGCCGTGGAGACGGCCAGGCGAGCAGCTGGTTTCTCCATGAAGATCGAGGTGAGCGTTGTACTTGAGAGAGCCGGGAATGGCGGAATAGCAACTTTTGGTCGTGCAAAAGATCACACTATAATTACAGCACTCGGATGTGCGAGGCTAGAGGCTAATGATAGAGACTCCATGTGGTGCAACAAACTCATATAGTAATAGTAGGCAGTTGCAAAGGTGCCCGATGCCCTTTGGCACCATGGCGTCAAAGGATTGGGTTTGTATGCATTGCGTATTCCTTCACCTCCCCTGGAGACGGCCAGGCGAGCAGCTGGTTTCTCCATGAAGATCGAGGTGAGCGTTGTACTTGAGAGAGCCGGGAATGGCGGAATAGCAACTTTTGGTCGTGCAAAAGATCACACTATAATTACAGCACTCGGATGTGCGAGGCTAGAGGCTATTGATAGAGACTCCATGTGGTGCAACAAACTCATATAGTAATAGTAGGCAGTTGCAAAGGTGCCCGATGCCCTTTGGCACCATGGCGTCAAAGGATTGGGTTTGTATGCATTGCGTATCCCTTCACCTCCCCTGGCGCCGTTTACCCTTTGTTCATAAAATATTCGAACCTCTACCCGGCTTGCGACTGACTGCCCAACTCTGTGATGTGCACTGCTGCTTACACGTGCCAAATATTCACGTGCGTGACCCCTTGACCAAAACCTGTATAATGCGTCGTTTATAGCATGCGCATATTCCACAAACGGCCGGTGCTTTAGTCATTGTTCTCGCATACGTTCGTCCGACAGGTTGAAAGTAGCACTTACGAGCAAGCTGCTGAAGCAGCGAGAGCCGGGGCAGACATCGTCATGCTGGACAATTTTGAGCCAGTAGAACTAAAGGCTGTGTCATGCAGACTAAAGGAGGAGTTCCCTAACGTGACCTTGGAAGCCAGCGGGGGGATCACCGCGGAGACTCTGCACCTCTTCTTCGTAAACAGTATCGATGTCATCAGCCAAGGAGCGCTCACCCATGGATACGATTGCCTCGACTTTTCTTTGAAAATTGTCGCACAGTACACATGAGCAACGAGCAAGCCACCCGGGATCAAGAAGGTGTTGCCAGAGGCCGTGTCAGAAACCACACGCCACTCACGTACGGCGTGGTCACCTCTTCGTTAATCGGGGGCTTTAGCATGGTACCAGATATTGTACGCCAGAGTAGCTCGACGGGATTGCACAAAGTACTGAATACGTGATATCTCGACGGCGAGGTGGTGGGTGCTGTTTGTTTATTTAAAAAAGCCTACGCCTAGGCGAACGTGGACATGTTGTGCAACAGCCTCGGAGCGCGGAGACACTCGTTTTTAGAAGATATTGTGCTATTATTTAGCAGCCTCGTTATACCAGCGGTGTGTGCATCATATCGGTTTTCCCTCGTTTATTTTGGCTATAAGTAATTGACACTGGGAGTTTTACTGGCCGAAGTGACACAGGTTCCAAGCCACGAAAACTGACCAAAAAATGTATAGGGTACTGATATTACTGTGGGGAAAAACGACAAATTCGCATACGTAAGAGCCATAGTAGAGCTATTACGCACTCAGTGCAAGCGTTTAGCTCGTTATATCTGCTCGTATGCACTGTTCGGCGTACCAGGTAGCGTGCTTCTTGTCTCACCGAACAGTGCCGCAATCAGCGGCAATTGCAGCGGATTGTCCGACGGGCTATTGCGGAGTACTATTGAATAGGAATGATAGGTGGAGTGTTCCTGTAGCTCATTGGGGACTGTCTCTTGGATCGTTCTAGAAACTGAGTGATGTGGGGAAGACAGCGGGAGGTCAGCGCGGAGGCTTGGCGCACCGGCTCACTCCACCTTTTTTGCTGCTGTGCTACTATTAATACTGCGACATACTCTTTCATTCTCTTGTCTTGCGTCACCCACTTTTGGTCTGCTCGCCTACCTTTCCTCGTTATTTTCTAGTTTGCCGTTCCCTGCTACGTTGCTTAGTGCTTGGGTTCTACGCTCACTTTTTATTCTGCCTAGCATCCTGCCTACTTATGTTTCACCTCCAAAGGGACAACTTGTACATACTACAAGGTTCCCCTTCGGGATGCGGGTAACGTGAAATCCCGGGGGGGTCGCAAGGCGAAAAGGGAGACACCGGTAACATACTTGCCTGGTATACATATTTTTTTTCCACCTATAATGGTGTTACGCGTACTCACATAGATGAAACCCCACTGCTCTTCTTAGAGGAAACGTGTGGCATGAGCTAGTTCATTGCTCCAAAGAAAGAGTAGTACTCAGCGGGAAGAGCGTGATAGCGGTGGGTGCACGTTGTACTGATGTACGCGCAAACGAAATATTAGTGGTCAGGGGATGCTGTGTACCGCGCGTGGAATAGTGCTCGTTTCTATGTTGCACGTCACCTGTGTTCGCACTTGGTAATGGATAGGGTTGACCAGCCAATGTCAGTCGCTCTTGGATGTTGTACAAGAATTAATTGGTTGGCGGCAACAATTTCGGTATGTGTGGCGTACGTGGTCGGATTTTCCATGAGATGGGGGTAGTTTTTAACGCTTTGGTACTTGATGTGTTGTGTTTGAGGGAACCAAAAACCTTGATGTTCTCGTTTATCCCCGTAAAAAGTAGAGCTACGTAGATCGATAGTGTTCCCGCTTGAACCCGCCACTACTTGATGCACGTGTTCAGAAGTGTAAGTGTACAGTATGATATATGTGTACGATAATAGCAACAGACGTAGAACCGATCGACCCAGCCAATCGGATGGCGTCCTGGGCGCGTGGCGAACGCTGAAATAGAACTGTACCCGATTTTGGCCACTGCAGCACCGTGTATATACCTGAGTTCGGCTATCGCTAATAAGTAGTTATATATCCCTGAGCCCTACCCATGGTTCCAATCTGCCCAAAAAAAAATATTTGGCCTGGTCGAGACTCGCGTGCATGCTAGCTAGTGCATGATGCGCTCGCGATGCCTGCCACCCTCGCCGCGCTTGGCGCCATCTTCCACGCTTCCCCACTATATGTCCCTGTGAGCCCCGTCTCCGGCGAGAAGAGATGCAAGCCGTGCCCTGTGGCGCTCGTTCGAACACTCGGCTGCTCCCGGCCTCTACCTCTCAGCCTCCTCCTGCTGGCATCCGCTCTGTCCGGAAATATAATACCGGGATTTTGTCTTTTTTGTTCAAGTAAAAACGGTCATAACATTCGGATACGTCTAGTTACCCCGCAAAAAAAAAGTAAACACACCGGGTCAACCATGCCCACAGACGCTTTCGCTCCTGCCTCGACGAGCGCCGCCCGCGCGGCGGGAGGACGCAAGCCGATTTGCCCTTGTCTGCACCCATGCCCATGCACCCACGTCGAGATTCGGGGCCAAAACAGTCCAGGGCGGCACGCCCCCAAACCCCACAATAATCCAATCCACATGTGTATATTGCTGCTGCTACTGCTGTATGTTGCTGCTGCTGATGTTATTTGAGTAGCGGGCCTTTTCTTACGAACAAAACAACGAAAAACAAGAAATTGTTGAAGTTTATCAAAATATCAAAGCTTCAAAAACTATTTGGGGTGTTCCAAGTGACTTGCTCGTCTCAGGGAGGCGGAACGCAATCCCTTGCAGAATAGAACCAGCTAAGCGACGTTCAATGCGTCGAGCGCCGCCACGGAGCTCGGCCGAGATCCAGACATGCTTCATCATGTACCCATGGCAGGCTAGCTTGCCCCGCGGCCGAAAGTGTAAGAAGAAAGACCCGACCGCCGGAGAGCAGCGAGCCAAAAAGAAACTAAGATCATATTTTACATATACATAGACATATAAATGCTTTTTTTATGAGCATCGTTTTTTTTCCGATGACACCGGGATTCGAACCCACGCACATCAGGCTCAGAAGCGGACAGTCTACCCGCTAGACGACAAAGTCACAGCAGTGACTCCAATAGACCTACTTGACACAATTAGTATCGATTTCCTGAGCGGAGTGGATAGTCCTATATGTAGATGTATAATTGTGTTTTTTTTTTCTCCCGTCGGGCACATCTCTCCGTGCTCGCACCTTTGTCCCAAACGTCGGATGGAGTGGGCACAATTCGATCGTCGGGGTCACGTTGCCGGAGGTTTGGGCGCGATCCGTGCAGTGTGTCGCGCGTGGCAAGCCTTTAAAACTTTTTTGGCCTTGGGCACACTTGAGGCAAATCCCCGGGTTTCCGCAACATTCCCGGGGATTGGGTTTCTGCATCCCCTATCCCCATGTATGCACGTAAGATTTGGATGCAAACCGCGTTTTTCTGCTCGTAGAGGGTACACGTAGGCGTATTTCTCTATTTTTGCACAGAGCGCCGCGCTTCGATCCTGCCGCCCAGCAGCAGTCCAGCCGCCTAGCAG
Source organism: Undaria pinnatifida (assembly GCA_012845835.1). Taxonomy (NCBI): domain Eukaryota; class Phaeophyceae; order Laminariales; family Alariaceae; genus Undaria; species Undaria pinnatifida. Next base: position 8,460,106 of record JABAKD010000005.1, read on the forward strand.
CAGCAGCCTGCAACTCTCTGGGCGTGTGGCTGCTGTTGTAGTAGCTGATTACTTTGATCAGAGCCTGCGTTACCCTCCTTACGCCGCTACTCCTCACTGCTGCTGCTGCTACTGCTGCTTCTGTCGAGTGCCAAGTGACATGCCGGCGTAAATTGTAAGTATCGTTTGAATATCATATTAGTACGCAAACGGTCCTTATATTTATTTCATATTGGTGTGCTCCCTACGCATACAGTTCCCTATTTTGCACAGAGCACCATGCTATGATCCTGCCGCCCAGCAGCAGCCCAGCCCACTAGCAGCAGCAGCCTGCAACTCTCTGGGCGTGTGGCTGCTGTTGTAGTAGCTGATTGCTTTGATCGGAGCCTGCGATGCTCTTCTACCCGCCTATCCGCCGCTACCTCTCGCTGCTGCTGCTACTGCTGCTCTTGTCAGTGTCAAGTGACATGCCGGCGTAAATTGTAAGGATCGTTTGAATATCATAATAGTACGCAAACGGTCCTTGTGTTTATGTCCACATTGGCGTTCTTCGTACACGTACATTTTCCTATTTTGGCACAGAGCACCACGCTACGATCCTGCCGCCCAGCAGCAGTCCAGCCCCCTAGCAGCAGCAGCCTGCAACTCTTTGCGCGTGTTGCTGCTGTTGCAGTAGCTGATTGCTTTGATCGGAGCCTGCGATGCTCTACCCGCCTATACGCGCTACCTCTCGCTGCTGCTGCTACTACTGCTGCTCCTGTGCAGTGTCAAGTGATGTGCCGGCGTAAATTTTAAGGGTCGTTTGAATATCATATTAGTAATCAAACATTCCTTATATTTATGTCCAGGTTGCGTATATGATATCGCACCATACCCAAGAGAGCACAACGCTACAGCTCTGCCGCACTGCAGCAGCGGTAGGCAACACCATTTATGTAAGATCGCAGGTGACCGACAGCAGACAACATGCGGAGAGCACAACGCTACAACCCTGCCGCACAGCAGCAGCGGTAGGCAACACCATTTATGTGCGCGTGGCGTGTCCTTGCTGTGCTGCGGCGAGTTGCTTGTGTCGGAGCCTGGCATTTGTCACCCCACCACACCACACGTTTCTGCTTTACATAGGAACCCTTAAAAGTAGTAATAAGTTAGATAGAACAACCAACCCATCCTTACACATTTACGTCCACAGAGAGAGGCAGTTTTTTTACGAGTATTTTTCTGTTTTTCAAATCAGCAAGTCTATCACACCTTGAACCTGTGTCGCCGACGATGCTTCTCTCTCATCTGCGTGCTTCGCTTGCTGGTCAGCAACCAGAGAGACTGATCCAAGGTCCCCTTTGCTATACCAGGACAAGTGCAAGTAACCACCCGCGTTGATCTCATTGGTCAACGTGCAATAACCCCGAATTTCTTCCGTACGCACAAAACCCTTATTTTCTCGTGCCTCGATAATAGTACGCTTTTTTTTGCGTAGATCGCAGATGACAGACAGCAGCAGACAACGTGCGAAGAGCAAAACGCTACTACCGTGGTAGGACCATGTGCGCGTGCCGTATCCTCTCCTTACGGCGGCGAATTGCTATTGCCATAGCCTGTCACGTATTGTCCTCTTGCTCCCTCGTTCTCAATAGGTGCTATTTACGTACAATAGTATTCTACAGTAAGCCGCATCCCACGCCACATGTGCCCCTTCTCGCTTCCTGGCGGCCCCTAACGTGGAGGTCGAAGTGTGACGCTCTTCTCGAAATCATACATATCATACGGTGTACAAGTTTTGTGTGTTGTGTGTATTTTCTCGACAACAGATCGGTCGTGGTCACGTCTATCTCGAGTACCCAAAAAGTGCTAAAAGTACTGCTGCTATTGAGTACACCAAAAACGTACTGCGGGTAAAATGCGAATTCAGTATTTTTTCCGGGCAATTTTTTCTTGTATGTACAAGCAAATGGTCATTGCGTCCGGTAGTGATAATAATCATGTGTCCTTGCGCCACTCCCCTGGGCACTCCCGGAGGGGAATCTTGTAGACCTTACAAATGATATAATATCGATTTCCTGGGCGGCCTCCATTATCTTTTCCTTCCCACACTAGCTTTGAGATATTGCATTCTCTCCGGACGGCTGAGCGGGGGTCTCGGATGCCCGAAATAGCGCTTTTCAGCGCTTCTAAGATTCTTTTTTTTCAAAATTCAATATTGCGTAAGTTGAGTTTGAACCATTCAATCGGTCGCACCCACAGCTGACGTTTTTCTTATTTTATCAAATATCAAGTACCGGTTATTTTTATTAGAGATGCTACTTGTCAGTGACCATCATGTCGTTACTTGATAACACTTGAAAGTCATCTAGTACTTGTATACATTGCGAGTTGTTCGTACAACAGACAGCTATAATAAGTCTGTTAGTTGTTGTTTATCGATGCAGTACGTAGCAAGCACAAGTATCAGCAGCAATATCTTGGATACATTATACACAGCCATTTACTGGTTAATCATATCCAAAAGCTGGTGTATGTAGTACGTACGAGCAATGCGGTATTGTCAAATAAATGCGGCGGAATAACGTACCTGGTCTGGTACGTATAGCAACGTTCATGTAATATGATTTTAGGTTGACTGCCGGGACGTTGACGTAGCTAAGCTCCCAGAAGCAAACCTCAGGGAACATTGCCATAGGTACGGTAGACCACAAGCAAGCCTCAGGAAACGTTGCTGTAGGTGGATCAGACAACTACCCGTAGAGTACATCTGTCCGTAGCATACGCATTGTGCCGTCTCGATCAGGTGACGGCCAGGCCTACCTCGACCACTCCTCTTTGCTCACCATCAGCTCTCATCTGCTGAGCAGATAAATCATCAATCAACATATCGGCCTGGGGTCGCCGAACAACATCTTCTCTGCTAAAGCTCTCTGCTCTTACAGGCTCACCTAACCGTGGCCTCCGTTTGCCTCAAATAATATATTATAGGCTGTGTCTTCATGGAGTCATCCGAAAGCGACACTGCGAGCGTACACCAGCTAAGAACTGATACACGCCACATGCCACCTAAGGATCAATAGGTTTCGACCTTTGCACGCGTAAACGAGGAGAGCGGCAGCACGGATTCACGATCATCATCACTGAGGACGGCTGATCAAGAAATCTACTGCTGCTTACGGGAGCTGCTACATCTATCTCTACACGAGTACGACGAGAAGTATCAGACAGAGTACTACGAGTACTTCATTGGAAACGCGCGGTGAGTGAGTGAGCATATCTAGAGGACCCTACGCACTCAATCAGAGCAATTAATGCCAGAGCTGTGATCGAAGTACCCAGAGGTATAGAACGCCACCAAAACACAGGTTGTACCAAATCAACCATCCACGTGCACGGGACCCTTCTTTGCATCGTCAAGGACCCCGAAACAAAACCTCGATACACTCGAGTAAACAACTGCTGAACGTTGCCTCGACTCCAAATAAGCGGGTCGTTCTGAGCAACAGCGGTACAGAGGCAACTCTCGACGGTACAAGCTACCGTCTGCTAATAGAGCTCTGACCTCTAGTTCACGGACTTCACGTGTGATCATCGTGATAGGCCGACCAAAATTCGAGCCCAACGCACCTCTCGTTGAGTGCGGGCCATAGGCTTTACGTATGATTATCGTGATAGACCGACCGAAGCTGCCCAACGCACCTCGTTGAGAGTGCGGGCCAAAGGCGTGACTTCTCAGTAAGGACTCGCCAAACTTCAAGCGACAAGCTTTATCAAGAGCACTCCCGGCAGTAGAGTAGCTGTCTGTTAAAGGAGACTCTTATCATCAAGGCGACTACTTGTAGTGCAAGCCAGCAACCAGCAGCATCAGGTACTACTACTGCTGTATTTTTTGGAATTCCGATTTTTTTTGGGAAATCTCCATAACGCCTTCGACTTCTACACAAACACCACTACTGCACTTGAAACGGTTGTTTAATACAACAGCTCGTATCATACGTGCGGCGGGATTACTGGTACTACTACACTGCTGTACGAGTACCGATATCAAACAAGACATCTGAGTGAACTGCTCTCTACATACGTCATCAACGCCTGCTGTAGTTCCTGCAGCACAGGCAAGCAACGACGCCAATCGAGGCGTTTGCACCTTCTAAGAGGTCCTAGAATTCTGCACCAACTCCAGCATAGCCATGGAGCACACCACGACTGTAACGCTCCGACTGAAAAGGGTATCCGCGCGGTATGGACGGAATAATGCGACGCAAGAGGAGTGCGCACTAACAGGCGGGAACAACACGCCTGAAGAGGCTACTGTCACGGAGACTGAGCGCCAACATGCGCAAATTCCGGACATCACGCCCAAGAAAGCCATTGTCACTGAGATGGAGCGCTTTCTTGCGCTATTCCAGGTCATGCTACACTACTACGACAACAACCTTCTGGAAGAAAAAAAGTTATCGACAACAGCCGAAGCGTCATCATCACCAGAGATTGGAGCATCGTCATCAAGGGCTGGAGCACTACCGCAAGAAGTTGGAGTGTCCTTGACAGGAATTACACCTGCTATTACGCCCGGGGACGCATATTCTACTACAACTGGGGCCGCACCGGATGTACCGCATCACAAGACCGCCAGTACAAGACCCAATCCAAGAGTCGAGGATACCTTCGACAACACGCACGCAACAGGAGCATCGGGGACAACCCCACGAACCACGTGTGCGAATTTCATCTGCACCGAGAGAGACCCGTTTCGGATCTCGGAGGAGGAAAACCGGGTGATAATAATCCTCAACGACATACTAAGATGCCATCCACTTCGCGGATCAGCATCGTCTGGAATCACCGGAACCGGAATTACCGGAGCTGGGATCTCCAAAGCATCTTCGCATGGGATCTTCGGAGCAACGTCATCTGGATTACCATCGCACATCAGAGCAACTGCATCCGGGATCACTGTATTAACTTCACATTGGATCACCGGAGCATCAGCTGGACCAACAGCATCACATGGGACCATTGGAGTCGCTGGATCATCGCCATCTGGGACTGCCGGACCATCAGCTGAGGGTCGACGGATCGACAATATGTGCTACACCCGGGATCACACCAGCTACGTTTGAGCCGAGCCTTGGAGCCAAGCTCAACAACGAAACATACCGTCAGGAGAAGGTTCACACGCTCACAGCAGCAAAAGGACAGCCACGGGCAAACCCCGAGACAGGATCTGCGGAATCAACACAGGACGATCAAGAGCCACTGCGACATCTCCGGCATTCGTGTACACCCGCAAAGGCAACCTCAAGCTTCCTCTCCATCCTGAACAACGAGCCCATAAACATCGAGGCCAAGACGCAAGAGACTGGCTGCATAATTAACAGTCGAGGCAGAGCCGATGACGGCAATGCGTTTTGAGGGAAATGAATCTACCTACCTCTCCAACTTCAAGATGAAGTTAAGCCTCTAAGTCCAAGCGACGGACAACAGACCAAGCACATCTGACGACGTCTACATCAACAACGTCTACACCGACAACGTCTACACCAACAAGGTCAAGCCACTGGAAGTGTGAAATGCGTTATCACTTTACCAAAGCTGTACGTAGAGTGTCGTATGTTCTCTTTGTACGGGGCGAGCAGAGACAACGACCGGTGTTGTGCATGGTGTGGAGAATGCGAAATATCGCAATTAATGCCAAGTAAGAGTACAAGTCGAATAGGTATTTCGATTGGACAGTTGAATCTTACGTTTGACTACGCCATCTCTGGTACTTCAGGATATATACGGCCGGAAAAACCCGCCACTTGGACAAGTACACACGGAAGGTTAGGATACACGAGAGATGACGTCTCTCTATAATAAGTGGTCTTATCCAGCTGTAAATCGCTGGCAGTGCCCCTTTGTTCCTTTGTTTGAGGGCGGCAGGAACATTGGTAGGCTGTTCACTCCTATGATTTTTGCGGAATGATGAACACATTCACTGTTTTAGACTACTGCAAACATCTTCTATTCCTTGGTTGATTAAGAAATTGGAACACAGTTCACATGTGATTATTCTAGTATTTTGAGCTAGTATGTTGACTTGCATAAATATGCAGAAGCACGTATAGTGTCAGAGCAGGATTTTCGTGTCCGCTTATTTTGTGTTCACCCCTCGGGAATTTTATCAAGATGACTTTGCTCTACCCAAAACATTTTTCCCAACATGTATCATTGTTGCTGCATGCATTTCTGTAACGGAGTTTTTTAGCATGTAACGCAGAGTGAGAAAGTGTTAACTTAACGGGAGGAGGTATTAGATATGAGCACTACTTGTCAGTGACCATCATGTCGTTACTTGATAACACTTAAAAGTCATCTAGTCTACATTGCGAGTTGTTCGTACAGCAGACAGCTATAATAAGTCTGTTAGTTGTCGTTTATCGATGCAGTACGTAGCAAGCACAAGTATCAGCAGCAATATCTTGGATACATTATACACAGCCGTTTACTGGTTAATCATATCCAAAAGCTGGTGTATGTAGTACGTACGAGCAATGCGGTATTGTCAAATAAATGCGGCGGAATAACGTACCTGGTCTGGTACGTATAGCAACGTTCATGTAATATGATTTTAGGTTGACTGCCGGGACGTTGACGTAGCTAAGCTCCCAGAAGCAAACCTCAGGGAACATTGCCATAGGTACGGTAGACCACAAGCAAGCCTCAGGAAACGTTGCTGTAGGTGGATCAGACAACTACCCGTAGAGTACATCTGTCCGTAGCATACGCATTGTGCCGTCTCGATCAGGTGATGGTCAGGCCTACCTCGACCACTCCTCTTTGCTCACCATCAGCTCTCATCTGCTGAGCAAATAAATCATCAATCAACATATCGGCCTGGGGTCGCCGAACAACATCTTCTCTGCTAAAGCTCTCTGCTCTTACAGGCTCACCTAACCGTGGCCTCCGTTTGCCTCAAATAATATATTATAGGCTGTGTCTTCATCGGGTCATCCGAAAGCGAGCCTGCGAGTGTACACCAGCTAAGAACTGATACACGCCACATGCCACCGAAGGATCAATACGGGTACTATTGCAACACCAGGTTTAACACCAGGTTTGTACATACCAGGTACTACTACGGTGTTGGATCACAGTGCCCACCAAGTTCAGATCAGTCCAGCTATATATAGCCCAGCAGCGCAGCGCAGATCCGTGCGGCGCGGTCGGTGCGGTGCCGTGGCTTGCCCTGCGCTGTGGTACTGTGTCATGCTGCGCTGTGCTTCCTTTCGAACAGAGAGCGGTACCTGGAATAGTAACACGTGTTGCTGTGAACTCTTCTTTTTGTTTTTTCTTCATTATTTGATCTCTCTCGGTCCCGATGTTTTTCCCCCACGCAAATTACACCCGTACTGCCGATCAGAACGTGACACCGCCCAAACAAGAACATAGCACAGCACAGGGCAATTTGCTCTGAACAAGCAGCTCTTGGCATTATCAAATCGCTATTCGCACCATATCATGGGCCTCTTCTTTCTGCGTCTCCTTTACATGTGTTAGTTGCATTCTTCCTTGCGCGAGCGTAGAGGGCTCCGCTCTGCGGGCGGCGTCAGACTATAATACCCGTACTGCCGATTAGAACCTAACATCGCCAACAAACACACAGCGCAGCACAGATAGCGCAATCAGCTCCGCACAAGTAGTAGCTCTTGGTATTATCAAACCACTATTCGCACCATGTTATGGGCCTCTTCTTTCTGCGTCTCCTTTACATGTGTTAATTGCATTCTTCCTTGCGCGAGCGCAGAGGGCTCCGCTCTGCGGGCGGCGTCAGCCGCCCGCTACGATCGCGCAAGGAAGATTTCAACTAAAAAATGTGAAGGGGGCAGAAAGAAGAGGCTCACGATTTGGTGCAACTAGCGATTTGATAATGCCAAGAGCTACTACTTGTGCCGAGCTGATTGCGCTATCTGTGCTGCGCTGTGTGCTTGTTGGCGATGTTAGGTCTGATCGGCAGTACGGGTATAGTTTGCGAGGAAAAAATCGCGAAGAAGACCGAGATAGATGGAGAACAAAATCAAAGACGAAAGCAAAAAGACGAAAAGAAAGCAAAAAAACATAACCACTCACGTACATACCGATACCTGGTACCTGGTCCTTCGCATAATGCCTGGTGGTACTCTGTGTTCTAAAGAAAGCACAGGGCTCCGCTCCGTGAGCCGCTGACGCCGCCCGCTACGCTCGCGCAAGGGAGAATGCAACTGAAACATGTAAAAGGGGCATAAAGAAGAGGCCCATGATTATTTGGTGCGTACCGAATTGATAATGCCAAGAGGTGCTTGTGCAGAGCTAATTATACCCTGCGCTTGCGCTGTGTGCTTGTTGATCTCACATTCTGATCGGCAGTACATGTGCAATTTGCGGGGGGGGGGGGGCATGGGGATCGAGAGAGGACACTCAACTGAAGAAAGCAAAAAGACGAGTACACAACACGGACATACCGGTACCTGGTACCTGTATCATACATGGTACTACTGCTGTATTCCCGAAAGAAATCACAGCACCGCAAAACGCAGGGCAAAGAACGGCACCGCGCGGCATCGCACTGCGCTGCGCTGCGCTGCTGAACTATATACAGCCTAGCTGTTCTGAGCTAGGGGTGCATTGTTTGTGATTCAACAACGTAATATGTACAAAGCTGGATGCGTGCTACGATAGAGGTGCAGCAGCAGCACTTTTATCTGATTTTTCCTCCATCTGGGAGCTTAAGATCTCTCCCAAAAACTGATTTGAAGAAAAATAAAACTGCTACCGGATGAAAAATTCCATGGCCTAGGTGCAAAACTAAAATCATGTAACAAAAAATGGCCTAATTCCGACGATTGTGGGTTAAGGAGCGCCGTCATTCAGAAAAAAATAGCCAACAAGTGTTACCTCTATCGTAGCATGCGTCGCTGGTGTAGTATTATAGTAATAGTACCGGTACGTAGTATGATACTTCGAATGATTCTGGCATGTACGAACGAGTAAGTACAGCAAAGCACGCAGCACGGCAAAGCACGGCACAGAGCGGCAAAGAGCGGCACCACACGGCGCTGCGCTCTGCTGAGCTGGCGCTGCGGTGCGCTGCTGAGCTGAGCTGAGCTGAGCTGAGCTGATGAGCCAAGCCGAGCTCAGCTGGGACCTGACAAGATACTACAGTAGTAGTAGCACATGCACGAAATAGTATGCACAACGAAGCACTCAGCACGGCACAGCACGGCACAGCACAGGATCGCACAACACCGCACAGCATGGCACAGTACCGCACCGCACGGCAGGGCACCGCAGGCACGGCGGGGCACCGCAGAGCACGGCACTGCACGGCGCTGCGCTGCTGAACTATAGCGCTGCGGTGGGGTGCTGGGCGGAGCTGAGCTGAAATGATGAGCCAAGCTGAGACCTCAGCTAATATCAATAATTATGATGAAACTTTGTGCAAGTACAAAGAATGTTGAAGGAAGAAATCAAAGAAAACTAAAAAAGCTGGACCGTTCCGCAAGTAATGTACAAGCGACAAAGTAGTGGCAAATTTTATAGGAAGTTCAACTTACTACAAAAAGGAAAAAAAAATCGCGAAAAAAAACAAAATAGTGTTGGCAGAAAAAGCCAAATTTGAAGAAAGCGACTCAAAAGTCAAGAAACAACGGAAAAACGAGCAAAAATAAAAGGGCCGACGACAGAAAGTGGTATACCGCAACCATTCCGCGCCACCGTGCGGGGCAGCAGAATACACCTAGACTTTTGACCCCGATCCGCGACGCTGATTGGTTAAATCAGCCTCGTACCTGTTTTTGACACCAACTCCTTGCGGTACATCGTACCGCGGCTTTTTAGCTCGGCCGTCACCGTTTTCTGACGTGACCCATACCGCTTTCTGTCGGAAAACATCCCATGGCTCGGTTCTTACTCTTCATATTTTTCTGTGGGGCATATTTTTTATTGTTTTTTTAGTGTATGGGTATAACAGTGTGTTGTAGGTTATTTTCTGGGCATCTCAAGTAAGCCAAGTTCTTGACTACCAAGTTTAAGTGGTGCCGCCCTCTTCCCTGTCTGTGTGGATTTCAACAGAATGCGGTATACGAATACGCAAGGCTGGCGAGAGGGTGTGTGTGCGCGCCCTGGGTCGCCCGCGTTTGGCAGGACTGTCACTCCTTTTGTGTGCATCGTCAGGGTCGATGGTGGCGCCATCGGTCGCGAGGATTTCAACAGAGTGCGGAGTACGAATTGGCAAGGCGGACGCGAGGGTGTGTGTGCGCGCCCTGGGTCGCCCGCGTTTGGTGGGACTGTCACTCCCCTTTTGTCCCTTTGTCCCTTTCCCCCACACCCCCTTCCCCCGAGTCATGCATACATACATGCATACATACATACATACATACGTGCATACATACATACATACATACATACATACATACATACATACATACATACATACATACATACATACATACATACATACATACATACATACATACATACATACATACATACATACATACATACATACATACATACATACATACATACATACATACATACATACATACATACATACATACATACATACATACATACATACATACATACATACATACATACATACATACATACATACATACATACATACATACATACATACATACATACATACATACATACATACATACATACATACATACATACATACATACATACATACATACATACATACATACATACATACATACATACATACATACATACATACATACATACATACATACATAGATACATACATACATACATACATACATACATACATAAATACATACATACATACATACATACATACATACAGACATACATACATACATACATACAGACATACATACACACATACATACATACAAACACACATACATACAAACACACATACATACATATATACACACATACATACATATACACACACATACATACATACATACGTGTACGTGGGTTGTGCGAGCTATGAATGTATGGCTAATAGCTAATAATAACAACGTAACGGTTGATCAGCGGTTCGTGTCGTATCCCGAAGCCGAAAGGGTGTGGCAATGATTGCTCTGAAGGGATCCGAAGTATGATGAAACCGTCCACAGTTAGTTCTATGTATTTTACATGGCGTGGCGCCCATGGTTGCGATTTGGTCGGAAATTGAAAAAAAGCTGTTGGGTGTGAAGTGTGAAGAGCCTCGGGCAAAGCGGCCCGCATGGTAAATTTTCCGACAGAAAGCGGTATGGGTCACGTCAGAAAACGGTGACGGCCGAGTTGAAAAGCCGCGGTACGATGTACGTACCACAAGGAATTAGTTGGTGTCAAAAACCGGCACGAAGCTGAGTTGACGTATCAGCATCATCGCGGACCGGGGTCAAAAATCAAGGTGATCTCTGCTGTACCGCACGATGGCGCCGAATGGTTGCGGTATGCCGCTTTCTGGCGTCTGCCCAAAATAACAATAACACCTTGTACCTGGTAAGGTGAAGCAAGAAATCAAAAGCTGGACCGTTCCGTAAGTAATGGACGGAGGCGATGTCGAAGTGGGACCTTCGGAGATGCCAGGGATGCACCAACCGAGCACTCTCAGCAGAAAGATATCTCTATAAAGAAGTATGTTCAAGTCTATACAGCACAGCAGCGCAGCGCAGCGCCGTGCGGTGCCGAGCGGTGCCGTGCCGTGCCGTGCCGTGCCGTGCCTTGCCCTGCGCTGCGGTGCTGCTGTGTGGTGCTGCGCTGTGCTTTCTTTCGAACATACAGCACAGAAGTACCTGGTGCCGGTACCGGTGTGTAGTTCCGGTACGTGTTTTGTGCACTCTTCTTTTTGCTTTTTCTTTACAGCAGTTGATCGCTCTCGGTCCCCATACAAGTATAATAAACATAATTATAGACATATTTCTGCTGAAAGTGCTCGGTTGGTGCACCCTTGGCATTTCCGAGGGTCCCACTTCGACACCGCCTCCGTGCATTACTTGCGGAACGGTCCAGCTTTTCTTTGATTTCTTGCTCCGACTCATCATTTTTGTTTCTGCTCGTTTTGCCAGTTGTTATTAGTTGTTTATTCACTTTTCTGCTGCTTCCTGCAAATTTGGTTTTGCTGCCAACACGATTCTGAACTTTTTCGCGATTTTTTCTTCCTTTTTATGTAGTAAGTTGAACTTCCTACCATTTGCCGCTAATTTGCCACCTGTGCATTACTTGCGGCACGGTCCGGCTTTTTCAGCTTTTCTTTGATTTCCACCATTTCGATTTGTTTTGTACTTGAACGAAGTTTCATCAGCTGAGATCTCGGCTTGGCTCATCTGCTCAGCGCCGCCCAGCACCCCACCGCAGCGCTATTATAGCTCAGCAACGCAGCGCCGTGCAGTGACGTGCCCTGCGATGCCCTGCAGCTCAGCTCAGCAGCGCACCGCAGCGCTAGCTCAGCGGAGCGCAGCGCTGTTCTTTGCCGTGCTTTGCCTTGCTTTGCTATGCTGCGTGCTTTGCTGTACTTTTACTAGTTCGTACATGCCAGTGACATTTAAAGTATCATACCACGTACCGTCGGTACTATTTATACTACACCAGGTTGGTACATATTATTACGTTGTTGTTGGATCACAAACAATGCACCCCCTGCTCAGGTCAGCCCGGCCATATATATTATAAAAATTAAAATACACTCCAGCTGTGAGATCGATTTTTTTGTCGAAACTCATCTTTGCAAGCTGTGTGTGATACTCCGATCGCGCGTATTACGGGTTGTGTGTCCTCATTAAGGATGTAGGTCGGCGACTCCCCTTGCAACTACAGTGTAGCTATCAGGGTCAACAGGGTGATGTTAGGCAGTCTGTGCGCGGAAACTATAAAACCCGTTTCTGAGGGGGACAAAATCTGGCAGCTGTGGAAGGAAATGCATCAGTTTATCAAGTGAATCCTGTAAGTCGAATATCCGGTGAGGGGAGGGCGGAGTTTTTAAGGACGCGGGGGCCTGATTTTGATCAAAAGGGGGGCGGGAGGAGGGGAGGGGGAGGAGGGGAGGGGGAGGAGGGGACGGGTGGGGCAGGTTTATTTGTGCGTGGAAACTATAAATATTTCTTGTGGGGGAGGGGGGGGGATGTGGCGGGGGGGGCCGGGGGCGGGGGGGGAGGGCTTTAGGTCGCATAGATGTAGGGGTTTGCTATACGCGTGGTGCTAGGTCTAGGCGATGGTGCGGGTGGTGGGGAAGGAGGAGGCGTTGGGGGCGGGGGTGGGTGGGAATGGCAGCAGCGGCATGGACGGCTCTGAAACGATAACGAGGCGATATCCAGGGCGTGGAAGTGTTTATTCGATAGTAGGTGGGGCGTTTAGGCAAGAGGAAGCGAGGGAAAAAAAAGGCGGGGGGGGGGGGGGGGGGGGGGGGGGGGGGGGGGGAGGTTATCAAGAGGTTTAGGTCACATAAAATATTAAATCAAGGATTTGGTCGACACTCATGTTCGCAACATTGTGTGTGATCCTCCGATCGCGCGTATTAATCATATATGTAGGGGCTTGCTATACGCGCGGTGCTGGGTCTAGGCGATCGTGCGGGGTGTGGGGAAGAAGGGAGCGTTGGAGTGGGGGAGGGGGGATGAATGAAAGCTACGTCATGGATGGCTAGAAAGATAATGCCGTGATATCAATTGCTTAGAAGTGTTTATTACTCTGGCCGATTTCGATTGTAAGTGGGGCGTTTGAACGAACTGGGCGGGGGACAAAGGGAGGGGGGGGGGGGGGGAGGGGGGGGAGATGAGTTGGAGCTACGGCATGGATGGCTAGATGGATAATGAGATGATATCAGCTGGCTGGTAGTGTTTACTACTCTGGCAGATTTTGATTTCAGGTGGTGCGTTTAAACAAGAGGGATCGGGGGGGGGGGAGGGGGGGGGCGAGCATTTCAATATGTGCGCGGAAACTCTAAACCCTTGAAGGGGACGAATCTGACGGTTGCATCAAGAAGACACCCCTGTATATCACCCGCCTGGTAATGTTTATTTTTCTAGAAGGTTTGATGTCACATGTAGTATGCAACCCAGTTCTTAGGTGTAGTAAACAACGTGCTAAAAGCTTCATAATTTGTTATTGTACATGGATCGGAAGATAAAATATTTCAATCGATAGGTACAATCATGTAGATACCATTTTTTTCTGACATCGCTAATTATAAGAAAGAGATGCATATTGCCAAATACAACAGGCGAGGTGATGTGGTCATGCAATGTCACCGCCATTGAGAACGACAGGGAGAGATGCGAATCGTTATTGTTTTGAAAGGAACGCTTGGTGTACACGCGCTCAATTACGTTACTTCGTTAGTCATACTTCGCTTGGCATAGGTTGGGAGGCGATCATGCAGACGGTATGTACGGAATACCTTACGTAATAAGTTGGTAGTGCGGTTTACCGTAATTTTAGCATACCTCTCTGTATCTCCTTTCACATTATTATTGTCTCACATATACGATTTTACGCCTATGATTTTTGCCGTGCCGATGTGGGGCTCTGAGGTCGCCAAATCCAAGACAGAGATACATCTTGCAAATACACCAAGCGAGGTGACGTGGGCATGCGATGTCACCACTATTGAACGCGAGGGTGACTTTACTTTGTTAGGTATATGCTATTTCGTTTGATAGAGGTTGTCAGGCGATCATGCAAACGGCCGGAGGCACGAAATACCCTGCGTAATAGGTTGGTAGTATGGCCGCGTGTGTTGACATAACTGTCTGTACTTCTTTTTCACATTGTTATTATCTAGTGTACGATTACACGCCCTGTTTTCTCCCAAGTGTCGTCGAAGATGTTGTGGTCCTGTAGATGTCGCGTCCATGTCTGGTGCTCTTGTTAGTGGTGCTCATGAAAACATGCCCTAGCGTGTAGTAGATGGTCGCTGAGTGGTGTTCCTTTCCTTTATATCAAGCCAGGTAGTATATGTCAACGCAACCGCTTGCTTGAAAACGACAAATAAAATTCGGCACACACCTGATACAGAGGAGACGCGGCCCGAAGACGGTCAGGAACAGGTTATCGAGCAGCGCACTTCATTTTTACTACCGCTCCTCACTCCACCTAAAACACTACGGGCATGCGTTGGACCCAGTTCGCTGATGCCCAAAAACAATTGCAAAGGAGGTGATGTGGTGGGCGAATGCTATAATGATGGGCGCTGCTACGATTACCTCGTCTCTTGTTCTGTTTGTTCTTGCGTTTTTGATGAACCTGTTATTTGGCAACGAACAGTTTTGACGTATTTTAGGTGTGTGCAAAGACTATATGTAGACTATGCGATGTTTCCGAGTCGTAGGGACCCCAATTTGGAATCCAGGGTACATCTGTTCTATCTTTTGACTGGGTTTCGTATGTAGACGTGTACGTGGTTTTAGTGTGTGGGCATTCTTGGTTGACGTTGTAGACTTCGTTATCGTGTTGTTTTAGAGCGGTGTTTTCGAATACGTATTATTTTGTGTCCGCGTGGTTGTTTTAGTTGATGTTCTAGGCTTCGTTATCGTGTTGTTTCAGAGTGGTGTTTTTGAACACGTATTATTTTGTGTTTGCGTGGTTGTTGCTATACGTGTATGTTTTGGGCGATGTTCTAGACTTCGTTATCGTGTTGTTTCAGAATGGTGCTCTCAAATACATATTATTTGTGTCCGCGTGGATGTTACTACACGGCTATTTTCGGGTTGATGTTCTAGGCTTCGTTACCGTGTTGTTTCAGAGTGGTGTTTTTGAACACGTATTTGTGTTCGCGTGGTGGTTGCTATACGTGTATGTTTTGGGTGATGTTCTAGACTTCGTTATCGTGTTGTTTCAGAGTGGTGTTTTCAAATACATATTAGTTTGCAGGGGTTGGGGGGGGGGGGGGGGCTGTCGTGCAAATCCGCAAAACGCATTGATATACGTCGAGAAAAATGTATCGGGGGGCTAAAAAAGTTGCGAGGGACGTTTGGGAATTTCAACGTTAACCCTCGCGGATTTTGTCAAGTATGGTTAAATGCATATTTATCCCTGCAGATAAACATGCAACAACCAACCTTGACAACTATGGGTTGTAGTGGTATCATAATACACTTATAATACCTGTACTGTTCATAGTTTAACTATGGGTGTATTCCTTATTATTTTACACTGTGTGGGTTTAATAGAAATACTTCGCGAGGCTAGGGTTGAAGCCTTGAAATAAAAGTTTACAAGAAGATTTTATATATGTGATTAGCCTGCTTATTGAATACTTTGGTCTGGACGAAGTAGTGGCAGGTTTAACGCAACAGATATTGCAGTATTATATTATACCTTTCATGTGTTTAAACCTGTGGCATGTAGTGGGGCGGAGAAAAGGAGTTTAAACCTGTGGCATAGTTATGTTTAATCGGCTCGGAAGGGAGGGAGGGACGCGGGGGGGGGGTTAATCAGGTGCTTTGTCTCTTGTCTATCTACTGGGTCCGAATTTCCTACCAATTGGATGGCTAACCTAAGGTGTGGGAAGGGGGGGTTTCAGCGAGTTTGTGGTGAGGGTATACAAGGTCGCAGCATTGTACTATACTTCTTGTGTGTGGACGCATGTGGCATATTTCTGTTTATTGGGTAGGCAGGGGAGAAGAGAAAGGGGAAGGAGGGGACCAAGGGGGAGGGGGGGACAAGGGGAGTCAAAAGGGCAGGGGCAGGGGCTGGGGGGAAGGGAGGGAAGGGCGCGGGGGGGGGTAAATCCGGTGCTTTGTCTCTTGTCTATCTGCTGGGTCCGAATTTCCTACCAATTGGACGGCTACATTAGCCTTTCGTAGCAGCGTGGAGTTTGAGAACATTTTTTTAACCTAAGGTGGGGGAGGGGGGGTTTTAGTGAGTTTGTGGTGAGGGTATACAAGGTCGCAGCATTATACTATACTTCTTGTGTGTGGATGCATGTGGCATATTTCTGTTTATTGGGTAGGGAGGGGAAAAAGGGAAAGAGGAGGACCAAGGGGGAGGGGGGGACAAAGGGGGTCAACAGGGCAGGGGGAGGGACTGGGGGGAGGGGGGGGAGGGGAGGAGGGGGGAAAGGGGGGGGGTTGGAAGCGGGTTTACCCCCGCCCCCCTTTGGGTTACTTGCCTTTATCCTTTTTATCTACTAGTTTCGAAACATCTCTCAATTTATTGGCTTTTACAGCCTTTGTAGCATTTCAATTTGAATAATATATAAAACCACTCTTCATACGTCACAATAGTATATATATAACAGCGCAGCGCATTACGTTGCCGTGCCTTGCCCTTCGTTTTGCGGTGCTGCGTCGTGCGCCGCTGTGCGTTCTTTTGAACATACAGCAGCAGTAGTAGTAGCAGTAGTAGTAGTAGTAGTAGTAGCAGTAGCAGTAGCAGTAGCAGTAGCAATAGCAGTAGCAGTAGCAGTAGCAGTAGCAGTAGCAGTAGCAGTAGCAGTAGCAGTGGCCGTAGCCGTAGCCGTAGCAGTAGCAGTAGCAGTAGCAGTAGCAGTAGCAGTAGCAGTAGCAGTAGCAGTAGCAGTAGCAGTAGCAGTAGCAGTAGCAGTAGCAGTAGCAGTAGCGGTAGCAGTAGCAGTAGCAGTAGCAGTAGCGGTAGCAGTAGCAGTAACAGTAGCAGTAGCAGTGGCAGCAGCGGTAGCCGTAGCGGTAGCGATAGCGGTAGCGGTAGCAGTAGCGGTAGCGGTAGCCGTAGCGGTAGCGGTAGCGGTAGCGGTAGCAGTAGCCGTAACGGTAGCGGTAAGAGTCGTAGCAGTAGCGATAGCAGTAGCAGTAGCGGTAGCGGTAGCGGTAGCGGTAGCCGCAGCCGTAGCCGTAGCCGTAGCCGTAGCCGTAGCCGTAGCCGTAGCCGTAGCCGTAGCCGTAGCCGTAGCCGTAGCCGTAGCTGTAGCCGTAGCCGTAGCTGTAGCCGTAGCGGTAGTCGTAGCCGCAGCCGGAGCCGTAGCCGTAGCCGTAGCCGTAGCCGTAGCCATAGCCGTAGCCGTAGCCGTAACCGTAGCCGTAGCAGTAACCGTAGCCGTAGCCGTAGCAGTAGCAGTAGCAGTAGCAGTAGCAGTAGCAGTAGCAGTAGCAGTAGCAGTGGCAGTGGCAGTAGCAGTAGCAGTAGCAGTGGCAGTGGCAGTGGCAGTAGCAGTGGCAGTGGCAGTAGCAGTAGCAGTAGCAGTGGCAGTAGCAGTAGCAGTAGCAGTAGCAGTAGCAGTAGCAATAGTGGTAGCAGTAGCATTAGTAGTAGTAGCATAGTATAGCAGTTCCAGGTATGATACAATGCAGGTACCAGATTTATGTACGTGTTGCGTACTCGTCTTTTTGCTTTCTTCACTTGATTGTCCTCTCTCGGTCCCCATGTTTCCACCCCCCTCCAGATATCACACTGTACAGCGCAGGGCAATTAGCTCTGCACAAGCACCTCTTTCTTCTTGGCACTATACCGTAACTGACACAAGATAACACACCCCGGTGATAACTTTGGGATTCAAAAATGTTATCACCGGGTGTGGTATCCTGTGGGGGGGGTGATATTTTGTGTACCCGGGGTGATAAAGTGCAGCTCGCAGGGGGCCCAAGGGGCGTGCGATAAACCAGGGGTTGTGATAGGACGTCCGAACACCCACAAGGCGTGTTTGGGGGTGTGATGAATGAGGGGGGGGTGATAAAAAGGCGGTGTGATGGCACGTCCGAACACCCACAGGGTGTCTTTGGGGGTGTGATAAAAGCGGGTTTGATAACAGTTGAACCGCTGCTGCCGCACACTTGAAGGGGTGTGGTATGCCTGTACGAACACTTGCAGCTGCCCCGCATTCCTGCTGTTGGTACCTACCTGTGATACCGGGTTGTGGTAAAACAAAGGGGCCCAAACCAGGTGACAAAACTCTATAGCACATGACCTCATCGATGACTCAACCCACTCAACGCCGAAGAAAGTTTCAAACAAACTACGGGCTTGGATTAGAGCAAAATAAAATAAAATATACCAAAATTGAAGGTACCTCGCCCGATATGACACGAGGCGGTGGCTGCGCCATCCGTCCTACCCTCACACAAAAGTGGGCTGCTGTTACCTACCTCGCTATCGGCACGACCAAACAAGAGTTACGCAGAGACACCACGACCAAAATTCGAAATCACAAACCACAAATCTACACTTCGATATCACCGGGGTGTTTTATCTTATGTACTCCGGGTGATAATCGATGGTTTGTCAGAAACGCCCAAAATTATCACTGGGGTGTCGTATCCTGTGGGGGGGGTGAAATCTCATGTACGGGTGATATCTTGTGTCAGTTACGGTATATTATCAATTCGGTATTCGCACCATATAATCGCGGGTCTCTTCTTCCTGCCCCATTTACATGTTTCAGTTGCATTCTTCCTTGCGCGAGCGTAGCGGGCGGCGTCAGCAGCCCGCGGAGTGGAGCCCTGCGCTTTCTTTTGAACCACGCAGAGAGTACCACCAGGAGGTATTAGGCGAAGTACCAGGCACCAGGTACCGGTAGTACGTGTGTGTACACGTCTTTTGCTTTCGTCGTTAATTTTGTTCTCAATCTATCTCGGTCCTCTTCGCGATCTTTTCTTCGCAAATTACACCCGCGTACTACTGCCGATCAGAACGTGACATTGCCAACATACAGCACAGCACAGACAGGGCAATCAGCTCCGCACAAGTAGCTCTTGGCATTATCAAATCGCTAGTCGCGCTCAATCGTGGGCCTCTTATTTCTGCCCCCTTCACATTTATTATTTGAAATATTCCTTGCGCGAGCGTAGCGGGCGGTATCAGCCGCCCGCGGAGCGGAGCCCTTGTATATAATATTTACCCCAGGGCTGGTATGAATCTTACTTTTTGCTTATCCTTGCGCGAGCGTAGGGGGCGGGCCGCCCGCAGAGTGGAGCCCTTGTAGTAAATTATATTAATGTGTTGCTATTTGGCCCCGGACCCCTGTACGCAAGAGTGTTTAGCGAATATGGAACTCCATAAATTCCAGTAGTAGCGTAGTAGCTAAACTCCAAGTAACCAAAGCTACAACCAAGGGCAGGCCCGCATGCCCTGGTCTGATGAAGGCTTTCTCGTGGACCACGAAG
Source organism: Undaria pinnatifida (assembly GCA_012845835.1). NCBI lineage: Eukaryota > Phaeophyceae > Laminariales > Alariaceae > Undaria > Undaria pinnatifida. The sequence goes on from JABAKD010000005.1 coordinate 8,480,151, forward strand.
GAAAGCGTAGTCTACCCTCTTGCACTGGTCATCCGCATCGCGTTTGTTTTATTCGGTGAGTGGCAGGACAGAACCCTTTCGATACCCTACACCGATATCGATTACGAGGTTATTTCTGATGCGGCGCCACTAGTTGTCGCCGGAGACTCTCCGTACGACCGGGCTACCTACCGTTACTCGCCGCTCCTAGCGTGTCTGCTAGTTCCGAATGTGCTGCTCCACCGATGCTGGGGAAAGGTTGTGTTCAGCTTCGCGGATCTGGTGATTGGGAGGTGCTTGCAATCCATCCTCGCTCGGAGCGGACTGCCACGAGGCAAGGCGTTGCAGTATGCATGCTTATGGCTTTTGAATCCACTTTCAATCAACGTATCGACGAGAGGCAGCTTTGATGCGGTGACTGGTGCACTTGTTCTGGGAGCTACATCTGCCCTCCTTGAAGGATCCCTGTGCACGGCGGCATTCACATTTGGCGTGGTGGTGCATCTTCGGGTCTATCCCATCATTTATGCCCCTGTTTTTGCGCTTTATCTGGCACGGAGCTCGCTTCCTGGCGCGTCCGGTGTTGCCTCCCGCGACGGCGTGAAGGACCTGGCTGTCTGGAAGAACCTGCTGAGCCTTCGACCACTGCAGTTCGCTCTACTCTCCGCCACAACATTCCTGGTTTGCACCACTGCGTGTGCATGGATGTATGGCCTGGATTTTGTTCGGAACGCTCTCCTGTACCACTTGACAAGGACGGACAACAGGCACAACTACTCGATTTACTGGTACTGGATTTATCTGGACTACGGCGCACCTCATCGGTGGCTTCTAGGTCTGGCCGCGTTCGTGCCGCAAGGGGTGATGTTGATGGTATCTGCCGCGCTGCTTCACGCAGACTTGGCCTTTTGCGTTTTTGTTCAAACATCGTTGTTCGTATTCTTCAATAAAGTGTTCACGGGCCAGTATGTAACCTGGTTCCTTTGCATTGCGCCGCTGCTGGCTCCGCACCTGACGCTCGGGCGAAAGAAGGCATCGATTCTCCTTGGGGGCTGGGTATGTGCGATTTTGGGGTGGCTTTACTTTGCATGGAATGTGGAGATGCAGGGCAGAAATATGTACCTCGCTTTGTGGGTTGCTTCCGTTGCAATGTTCGCTACGAATGTTGTTGCCTTGAACGTGTGCATACGAGCATACTGCAATCACAAGGTTGGTGCCGGATAATTTTGGGATGCCTGCAGAATGTCGAGATGTTGTGCTCAGCGGGTGACACGTACTCCGCGCTTGCCTTCGTCGGGCGTGTAGAGGTGTCTTTCTGCGAGGGAAGGCTGGACTCATCGCCAAGGAGCGATGTTTTCCTGTCCCTGAACTTGCCCATCGAGATATAGATTGGTTTTGGGGTGGGATTAGGTCTATGACGGTGTATCAGATACAAGCCATTTGTAATTTGCGGACTATTCTGTACGGTTTATCTGCGGCCTGTTTGAGTGTGGTGCGGGTGGAGGCAGATTGTTAGCGTGGCGAACTCTCGCTCAGTTTGGAACCTGGAGTCGACAGCAACGATCATATATAGCGTGGACATCGAAAGCGGGGATAGGCTCGTTTGAACCCTCGTACAAAAAAAAACGGTAGACCCGACCGGTGAAGACGCTTTGACGGAGGTTATTTGTTTTGCGCGCAAGAATGAGAGGAGAGGGCACTGGGAACGGGCGGAACAGCAACTAATTGTTGTGCCTGGATGAGACCGACCTCGCACACGAGAGCGGCAGCTTATCACGCCCCCCCCCCCCCGAGACTTTAGCTGTCCTCGGATATATAGATTTGGCTTTTAGCTGTCCTCGGATATATAGATTTGGCTGGAACTGTTTTGCGGCAATTATTCCCGGCGAATAGTAATGTAGGATTCCCGCGGTCGGCGCGTGCTTTGGTACTCGTGGTTGCTGTTTACGCCATTTTTTTAGTGCGTGTACCGGAAGTCTCCAAAAAAATACGCTTCAGACAGCTGCCAGTTATCGCTAGTTTCTGTGAGTTCGGGCAGAACTTCTCTTCGTAGCCGTTTCCGACAATAGTAGCGTTGGATACGGATACCGGACAGCACCGCATGACGCTTTAAGATGTATGCAGCAAATACTGCTGCCGTGCAGCCGAGGGGGGTTGATTCCGATCATTAATGCAGAACATTAAGGCTTCTAGTGTATACGTACAATCGTGTAATACGCGTTACGTCTCTTGTTTGTTCAAAAGGTCAGGGACCCTCATCCTGGGGCCCCAACTGACGTATGTTCCTTTCCGTGGCCATGGATTGGGGTTCTGCAATGAGCTAACGTAAGAACACACACACGCGCTGGACTAACGGAGCTCCTATCCTAGGGATCGTGTGCTGCTGCTCCTCTGTCCTCGCAGTTCTCTAAACTTTTCACTTATTTATTTATTTATTTATTCACCGAGCACCGAGTGTGTTCAACGCTTCTATGTTCCCCTCTTCCACGCATACAATTTCTACATCTTGTTCCCTTACGCCGTTTGGTGCGCAACGGAGAACAGTCGACAGTGCGAGCTGGGCTGCACTATCCCTATCCATCGCCTCCTTGATGTCATCGTGCAAAATTGCTTCAGCCTCCGCTGAGCCTTTGCCTATAGCACAGGCTTTCCACGCCGAGTAGCTTCCTGACGGCTCGAGTCTGTAGAGTCGAGTTCCGCCCGGTTCGACGCTTGCAACCAAAAGAGCCACACCAAACGGACGAACACCACCCATTTGCGTGTATTCCTGCATTACCATGGCCATTTCCGAAACTAGCGTGCCAATTGGGACCACAGCGTGGTTGCCGAACTTTCCCCGGTATCCCAAACAGCACTCTTGCGCTTTTGAAGTTAAGACCCTGATTGAGGACAGCAGTAGGCGGCAGCGCAAGAGGTGGTCGATTAGCCGACGCAGCACCGACGCGTCTTGAAACCAAAGCACAAGACGTCGATATCATCAAGGTCGGGCGGTTAGTCACATACCATACCTGGGACCAGCTATGTTGCACAACGTCTTTTATGTTTTCGCAGTCACAGCTCGACTATTGCAAACATACTGTCGAAAAGTTGCAATTTGCATACGAGCTGGCCCGCCGTAATCTTCAAGAGCGAGCGGATGAGCAAGCGGTCGCAACTGAGGCTCGGTCGTTCTCCCAGTTGCAAACCTGGAGAACAGGTATCATCCACCGCCCATACACTGAAACTGATGGTTCCAACGCAAAATTGATCAGCCTTTGGCATGGACCATATACCGTACGAGCGCAAACGTCACCCGCAATCTATCGCGTCATTAAACATGGCAACCCTGCCGAAATTACTGTTCACCGCGGTCGGATGAAAAAATACTATGTCCCTCTGTCGTCCCCTGCCCCTGACCTTGACGCGCTCAACGATTTATTTTTAGGGACCACTCTCCCCGTGCCCGATTTCGAAGGCTCCTTGTCGAAAGTTACGATCGGTGCGTTCACGATTGAAAGTAGTGGACATAGAAGGGGAGTAGGAGCAGCATCTTTGACCAACTTCCAATACCATCTCAAGTTGAAAGGTTATCCTACCCAGATGGGTATCTAGCGTCATGTCAACGCCATCCCTCAATGCAGAGATATGGATGCTTCCTACCGTGCTGCAGTATTGCCGACGGTCTCTTCAGCATTTAATCTCCCTACGCGGAAATCCTATTCTGTCCCCGCGGATGTCTCATAGCACTTTTCACTGGTCCCTGTATTGTCTTGTTTTGTTTTGGCGCTTTATTCTGTCACATCAGACTGAGCAACCACTGATGTCCGCCCTGTGCTATTGGTGCCATAATTTGTGCCATGCTCCTACTGGAATTGTTTTTTTCAAGGTGTAGTCACCTCATGGCTTGTCTGTTGTCCAGTGCGAGTACCGCGCACTCTATAGTTTTGTCCTCGCCCTCCGTGGTGAACTGTATACCTAGCACCTTACGTCTTTTAGATGACTTCCCTGTATTTTGGCTTTCAGCTCAGCGGCATATTTTGATACCGCGATTGAGATTGTCCATCGTACTAGCCTGACTAGTACCTTAGGCCTGCCATGGTAATCACTAAATCACCTCAAATGCAGGGGGGGTGACCGTCAGGTCTGGCATAGCCAAAAGGAGTATGTGTCTTACGTGTGTGCCAACTTGTCAATGTCTTCGGCGTACTGTCACGCGAGAATTCTCGTGACTTCGTTGTGTCGCCGTCCGCACTGCCCTGCGTCATCTTCGTTTCTTTTGCTTTCCTTTGAATGGCAGTATTTTGGTTTCTTGCGCATTCACGCGTTCAAGCTTGGCTTCTGTATACACTCTTAAGTATCGCACCACTTGAGGTTAGCACTTATTGGCGCGATGTATAGTCGTAAGAGACCCGACTCCCATCGCTTGATGGGGGGTCGTTTCATGTCTTGTGTTTTGATTTCAAATCGTTGGGCACTTGTCTTTTGATAAGTGAAAAGCAGTCGGCACCGTAGCACACCAGTGGATGGATTGATGATAAAAATAATCCCGCGTTTGCGCACACCATTTGTCTTCGAAATATGTCTCATTCCGGTACGATCTGTATTCGACACAGACAAGGATGAACCACGGCATACATTATGTGCTCGTTTGTCGAACGTGTGTTTTTGTCTCCCACTGCACACTCCGATATCGTTGCACATCCGAGGCACAATGCCCATATGCACGATCACCGTCAGTCAACTTGCCACTCCGATATCGTTGCATACCCGAGGCACAATGCCCATATGCACGATCACTGTCAGTCAACTTGTCGCCATTTATACATTTTTTTTTTTCATCATCCTTTTTTCGTCATTGGATGCGACCCTCAAATGTATACTGTTGGCGGTCGTCTTGTCCTAACTTTGGTCAACGCCCAGGCTGTTATACCACAATTGACTTCTGATTCGGCCTCGAACACTCATTAGATGGCAAGTGTAGTGTGATCAGCCAAATGTCCTTGTCGCAGTATTACATGGTTGGTGTACAATTTATTGTCTCCGTCAGGTAGGTCGTTTTGCTTTCCAGCACATCGACTCATGTCACGCCTGTTGAGCCTTCAGCCATGTTCACACGATGAGCATACGCACTCATTTCGTGTAGCGTGCGTCTAATTAGCACCTTCTTGCTATTAAACCCGGGATGCTTATTTAATGTCGTTGCTTCCGCACGCCATTGTCCAGGATCATTTTTCTATATTTTGTCGTAATCCACGGCTGGCCAGCCGCAATGTCTGGGATATGTATTGAACATACCGCATGCGAAAGGATCATGCTCTTGTCATTCGCTTTATATATATATATATTATGTTGTCCGATCCTATGTCCGGATATTTATCCACATGTCTACGGTACTGCAGCAGTTGGCCAGTCTGTCATGCTGTCTTGTCCATCTTGTCAAAAGGAGTGCACAAACTGACAAGCGTCAAGCGAATCGCCACTGGAAGTTTGTATATCAACGAGACGTGTTGTCACCCTTGTCTTATGGTTCCATTGCTTTTGAGTTTTGGTGGAGTTCGAGCTCTATCACCTCCAATACTGGGGGGTGATGCGGATACCACGTCCCCGAACTAACACGCCTAGGGAAAATGTCGAAACCTCTCCTACCTTCCAGACATCGTTTCTGGAAGCTACCCTCGAGGAACTCGGGAGATTTGTCATGTCTAGAACTCGCCACACGGCCTTCCCCTCCACATTCCGCTGGCGGATACACCGCCTAGTGGATTCTCCGCAGCGGGACTTTGGAAGGACCCGCTGGATTGTTCCTTTGACCCGAGAGCTGAGGGAGTAAAGACAACTGCTCGCCCACCGCTCTCACTTCTTCTCATCCTCTCCTGTCTCTCCCTGTCAACGGACTGCTGTATCACCCCGCGTTGTCACACACTCCGCCGTCGTAGTTCAACAGTAAGAACACTTTGCTTACGGAGAGAGAAGTCGGGTCACGACCCACCGACGGTATTGACTACGGACATCGTTATTGTTATTATTATTATTATTATTATTATTATTATTATTATTATTATTATTATTATTATTATTATTATTATTATTATTATTATTATTATTATCATCATCATCATTATTATTAAGGGCAAGGGGTCTCAAACACCGCAAGGAGAGATGAAGCTCCAACGCTGGTCGGGACTAGCGTTCCTCAAAAGGTAGCGGCCGCAGAATGGGGCAGTGTGTACAAATACCAGACAGACGGAGAACGAGTCGGATATCTCAGGGTGAGATGGAGACGGAAGTGGAAAGTGAGAGGTGTGCGGCGGCGAGCCCTCGCACCACCCTCGGACAAAAGGGACAGACAACGTGCCGAGGAAGACACGTAGAAGACTCCTTTAGGTGCCCTCGGGACGTTGTATCCTTTCAGACTCCTCTAGGTGCCCTCGGGACGTTGTATCCTTTCCTTGTGGCTCGGTGCCTTGAGGACAGAGACATCGCTCCGAGAACAAAATTCCGAGGAGAACTCACGGAACGTTCCCAGGTTCTGGGTTTTATGGATAGAGACAGCAAGTTGATAGTTGGGTCCGCAGATCTGTGACTCACATCACCCCCCAGTTTTGATGGTGTTAGAGCGCTCACTCCATCAGAACTACAGAGCAAAGAAAGCGCATGCTCTGTTAAACCAACATTTCGAAGACAAATTTTGACCCACTCGAAAAAAAAAGTCCACTCAACCTTTTTTTTTTTGGATTGGAAGGTCATTCTATGAATGGCCTTTAGGTCATTCTATGAATGGCCTTTCGGTCATTCTATGAATGGCCTTTAGGGGCCAAGACTGACACAAGTCAAAAAGTAGTCGTATCGACATGTACCGTTTTGTAGTATATCTGGTGATACATTCGAGTACAACCGAGATGAGTTCCAGGATCAACGTGACACTTGTGACAAGAGGAGCGGTAACATGTACGTAGCCATACGCAGAATAACTGCGACCTGCAGGACCAATGGCTAGCATTTGAGTGTATACACATAGTGGTTTCGCTCTGTGCGAAAGGCATTGACGAACGTTCGTATGTTTTCGGATCCTGGGTGTGCTAGAGCAACGCGGAGGCATCGTGACCAAACAGAAGTGATGCGTGCCAAGAGCACAGACAGACAACAAATTCATGGCAATCAGGCAATTCGTCGTATATTCTAACTAGTAATGTCCACCACTATGCCGATAAAGGCGCTCATGCAGGTGACTATTATGCTAGTATGGAAGCAGACAAAGTGCTGAAAATTGGAACATGTATGAGTTCAGAAGTTAGACCAAGGTTCGTCGTTATTCTGGGTTTAGAACTCAACTAAACTTCACCAGAAAAATGCACACTGCGACGAACACGCCTCGTGTCCCGTTATCCGGCCATCCCGCATGGGGCTTGTAGGTAGGGAGACATGGGTGTGTGGTACCCGTGGGACGAAATAAAAATTGGTTTTTCAACGTTTTATTAGCACATAACTTCTTCTTGATCATACTATGACCAAGGTCGACCCCCCCTGTGGCGAAAAGCCACTCAATAGTTCACCAAGGTCGACCCCCCTTTGGCGAAGAGCCACTCAGGAAACCAGTACTAGTCGACGCAAAATTCACATGCGGCCAAAGAAGAAAATGTGCACTTTCAATACCAGGATATAAAACGCAACGCCGACATTCTACAGGATGTTCCACACTGACTTCCGAAACAAAAGATACAATAGGAATAGAACATGGTTCAGAGCATCTGAAAACGACATCCGCTCCAATGGCCGTACGAGGGCTCAGCGGCACGCACAAAGACGTGAGGTGACTAGGGGTGCATACCTGAATCGGACTACCTCTAGGTAATCGGATATACGTACAAGTTCTGTGGCTTCACTTGTTGAAAACGAGATGACCACAAATTTCTTGTGCGCGGTACTTCGCACAAAAGACACGAAAAGAAAAAGAAAAAAAGAAAAAAAGCCATGAAAGTGGCATACAGAAGTAGCCACTGAGACACTGCCGGCTACAGTATCAGTTAAGACATTCTAGAACACGTGGGCGCCGGACATCGGTTGTTGCTTAACCGATGCAGGCAAACAAAAATCCAAAGAAATCAGACAACAATGCGCGCACACATGCCCTTACGTGTTATTTCCGACGGCGGGCCGAAGTAGGTCGTGTTCGCTTCTTCCACTCAGGCGGATCAAATACCGAAGAATTTGCAGACAAAACTGCAGCGCGATAAGACGCGATCATTCCCTTGCATTGTGGGAGAGAGCTGTAGTGACGCCACACTCCACATTGTGTGGGTTGGCCTTTAAGCTTGAGGTGGTACTGAAAGTTATCCACCGAGGCGGCACCTACCTCCCGTTTATGACCATCGATTGCCTCGATGACATATGGGCCGATAGTAACGGTGTGCATCGAACCGTCTAAATCGGGGACAGGGAGGGTGGTTCCAAGGAACATGTCGTCCAGGACCTCGAAATCAGGGGCAGGGGACGACTTGGGTTTAACAAAACGTTTCATCCGACCTAAGTGGACAATTATTTCGGCCGGTTCGTTCGGTTTTGAATCACGATAGATGACAGGAGAGAGTTTAGCTCTGATGGTGTATGGACCATGCCAAGGACTAGCGAGCTTGGGGTTGGGGCTGTCAGTTTCATGGTGCGGGCGGTGAAGTAAAACCTGGTCGCCCATTTTGAAACTGGGAAAAGACTATTTATCGTTTTCGACAGTTTGCTTGTCCGCGCGTTCTTGAAGATTGCGACGGGCTAACTCGTACGCGAGTTGCAAATTCTCTACAGTGCGCCTGGAGCAGTCTAGTTGACACTGCGGTGCATCGGTAGAAGGAACTCCGAGAATAAGTTCGACAAGGAGAGTAGCCGCGCGACCAAAGACAATATAATGGGGTGCCTCCTCCAAAGTTTTGGAGTAGGCAGTGTTGTGCGCGAATTGCACAAATGGCAAGAGTTTCGCCCAGTTATCACAAGGCAAGTTACTGCACATGGCCAGCATCTTGTGAACGGTGCTGTGGGCATGTTCGAGAACAGAGTTCCCTTGCGGACGATACGCGGCGGTACGGATTTTCTTATATCCGAAAACAGACTGTGATTATTCCACTAGTTGGTTTTCGAATTCCTTTCCTTGATCAGAATGCAAGGTTTCTGGTCGGCCGAAGACCGAAAAGACACGATCAATTAGATGACGGGCAACGACCGCGGCTTCCTTGGATTTGATAGGAATCAAAATGAGGAAGCGCGTGAGATGATCGATGACAAGACAAGATAAATCGGTTACCTTCCGACTTAGATTTGTACTCAACAAGATCCACCGCAACGACTTGGAATGGTTTTGTGACAGGCCGGTGCCCGATAGGCAGCGTAGGAGGCCGGTGAGACGTTTAGCGGTGTTGACAAGACAAACAGCTTTGAACATGTCCCGCGACATCAGAGTGCATCGTGGGCCACCAATAACGATCACGGACTCTATCGAAGGTACTTTTGAAAGCGAGATGACCACCGGATGCTGGTAGGTCGTGACAGGCATTGATGACAAGTTTTCGCAGGGATTGACGCACTACCAGTTGATCGCGAAAGGTATCCTGTCTACGCAAGTGGGCAGGAATATAAGAACGGCAGAGCAATCCTTCGTGAATGAAGAATTTACTCATGCTAGACCTGGACTGGTGGTGCGGGACACGAGCCTTAGTTGGGTTGGCTAGGTAATCGAAGTACTGGCGAAATTCTTTCTTCTGGTGATCAAGAAATTTTGCAGCATGGACTACCGGAAAGACAGACACGGCGCTAGAAAACAACTCTCGATCGCTTTCGACGGGTTCGATCTCGTCTAAATTACTAGCGGACAGTTCGTATTCGCGAGGTTTGAGGGAATGAAATGGTTGATCGTTGGGAACATTACGACAGATGGCCGCAAGCTGAGGCTCGGATGGAAGGGGCTTGCCATCGACCTCGCTAAAAATACGAGACAGGGCATCCGGGACAACATTAAGTTTTCCTGGGACGTACTTGACCGCAAAGTCATAGTTTTGGATACAGATACCGCAGCGAGTAAGCATATTAGACGTATCTTGCATATGGTACAGATACGTGAGGGCCTGGTGGTCGCTGCAACACGTGAAGTGTCGGCCCCAGAGATACGGACGCCAATGGGTCAGAGCCCATACAACAGCATGACATAATTTCACACCCTGTACAAATATCCATAACAAATACAAATAATAGTTGCGTGTATTTGTCCCAGGGCAGTATTTGCCTCCAGACAAATATTTGCGCAGCTTCTCAAGCGAGTATTTGCCTGCCAGACAAATATTTGCACAGGTTCTCAAGAGAGTATTTGCCTGCAGACAAATATTTGCGCAGCTTCTCAAAAAAGTATTTGCTTCCAGACAAATAATTGCGCAGGTTTTCCAGAGAGTATTTGCCTGCCAGACAAATATTTGCACAGGTTCTCAAAAAAGTATTTGCCTGCAGACAAATATTTGCGCAGCTTCTCAAGAAAGTGTTTGCTTCCAGACAAATATTTGCGCAGCTTCTCAAGAAAGTATTTGTCTGCAGGCAAATATTTGTGCAGGTTATCAATAAACTATTTTCCTGCAAACAATGTATTGCGGATGCGGAGATATTGACCTCTTCGGCGTACAAGTACGTACATTATATGGGGTACATACGTAATGCATAAATACGACCGTTGAGCCCGGTGTATTTGCCGCCGCGAATATCAGTGGTCCTGCCCACAACCAAACCAGCTCCCCATCACGGCACAAGCAACTACCGCGGGCTGTGCATGTCAACATGCCAGCTGTCAGTACCGAAGAAGCAAATGGCAATGGTGATGGTACGCCACCTGGCGACGGAGCTGGCGCGTCGGCAGCAGCTCCAGTTATTGTCGACGTCAACGCAGCTGGGCTGGAGTGATTTTCGGGGCTCCTGCGTCGGCGGCAGTGCTTGAGCGTGACTTCAGCGCTGCTGGGCGTATGATGACGTCCTCCAGGAGCACCACGGACAGCAAGTACGTGGAGATGATCCTGTTCCTGCACGGAAACCTGGACCTCATCCCTCAGGACATCCCTAAGCTGACCGAAGCTGGCGCGCGAAGCAAGATCCCCGGGCGACTGGTGGACCCTGTGGAAGGGCTGAAGGAGCTCACGGCGCATTTGCCCCGGAGGACCTCACCGCCGGGGAGTCGGGGGAGGTGGACGTTTAAACAGCATGGAATAGTAGAAGTAGCTTGATGGCGATCAGGCCCGCAGCGAGAACGAGTAGCAACGTCTTTGTGGTGTTTGTGGATCCTTGGTGTTTGTTGTACTTCGCCACAGGAGTTGACTCATCTCATGATACGGAATGAGTAAGATGGTGGAGGGGTTTGGTGGCGTCGGCGTGTTTGTGTTTGTTTGCGTTTCGTACGGGGTGAGGCGGCTTCGACTGTTGTAGATGGCAGAAGAAGTAAATGGCAATGGTCGACGGGGATGGCATTTGCATATTAAAAAATATATAATATGACTCATAGGTAGTCGATAGATTTCCATTTTTTCTCGGTTTGGCTGATCCTGTGTTTTTCCACTCCGATCAAAAGATATTTCAGATGCACGCTTCAGGGATTTGCTTTTGTATTTCCGGCACCAATCTCCCATCGCATGACATATGATACGGCTAATCTCTCCTTTCGACCTCCCTGCAGTAACAGCTGTTTTTTCAGAATAGTTGTCAGGACAAATACAATACTATTTGCGCAGGTTCTCCAGGGCAGTATTTGCCTGCCAGACAAATATTTGCGCAGGTTCTCAAGAGAGTATTTGCCTGCAGACAAATATTTGCGCAGCTTCTCAAGCGAGTATTTGCCTGCAGACAAATATTTGCGCAGGTTCTCAAAAAAGTATTTGCCTGCAGACAAATATTTGCGCAGCTTCTCAAAAAAGTATTTGCTTCCAGACAAATATTTGCGCAGGTTTTCCAGAGAGTATTTGCCTGCCAGACAAATATTTGCACAGGTTCTCAAAAAAGTATTTGCCTGCAGACAAATATTTGCGCAGCTTCTCAAGAAAATATTTGCTTCCAGACAAATATTTGCGCAGCTTCGCAAAAAAATATTTGCTTCCAGACAAATATTTGCGCAGGTTTTCCAGAGAGTATTTGCCTGCCAGACAAATAGCAAATAATGTATTTGTACAGGGCGTGCATTATTTCATCGTGGGGCTGTAGTGACCTTGACTAGGAGAAAAACGTTTGCTGTAATACGCGACAATATCTAGCTCCTTGTCATCCGTGCTACCCTTTGACGATTGTGCGAGGAAAGCACCTACACCTTGCTCGGAAGCGTCAGTGTGAACAAGAAATTCTCTCGAAAAACCGGGAAAATGGAGGACAGGAGCTGAGGACAGAGCATCGTTGAGTTTCTGAAAGGCGGCATCCTGTTCAGGTCCCCATGCCTTTTTGAAACTCGCATGTCTTTGGTAACCCTCTTGAGTCAATTCAACTAGTGATGCAGTAAGGTCGGAATAATCTTTGACAAAACGCCTGACAAAATCCGCAATGCCTGGGACAGAGCGTAGGTCTTTGATGGATTTCGGCGTCGGTAGGTCGCGAATCGCATTGATGCGGTCGGTGCTGACATAAATACCTTTGGCGGAAATGACATGGCCGAGGAAATCGACCTCTTTCTGACCAAATTGAATTTTGGACAGTTTGAGAGTCAGACCTGCCGCTTGCAACGCTGCGAACATTTTCTCGAGGGAGAAAAGGTGACTGTTGAAAGTGTGATTGATACAAATCAAATCGTCCACACTAATATTACTTCGGAGCCGGCCGCTAGGAATGGCCTGCTTTTTAGCACGAATAGCCTTCAGCAGACAGCAGGCGACGTACGCAACGAACAGCCCAAGCAGGCCTAAGCACACGTACGCAACGAATAGCCCAAGCAGGCTTGACAGCACACGACAGAAAACGTACGAGCATCGTCACCGTCAATATGTCGGCTGACAGGCACGACACTATCACAACCATCCACGCCAACCAACTAAGAGCACCAGCCAGAACGACAAAGAACAATGAACACTGCTGACAAGAGCTTGGCCAAGCGGTCGTCGTCGTCTGTTCGCCGTGTAGCCTCGGCTTCGTCGCCCGCCCCTGCCTCTGCTGCTGCTGCTGCTGCTAAGAACTCATCGGGTACGGATACCACCACCCCTCCTGCCAAGTCTGCTCCGAGGTCATCATCAGCCAAACCGGCGAGCTCTCCCGCATCTGCTCCGAGGTCATCACCACCCAAACCAGCGAGCTCTCCCGCATCTTTCTCGACCCCGACGAAAGACACAGCGGGGAGAGTCCCGTCACTGCTGTCGTCGACGTCATCGCCATCGACATCGTCAAGCGGGGGTTGGTCGACACCCAACCAAGGGCCTGTGAGGACGGAGCTCCACCCCCCCGTGGTCTGCAACAGGTGCATCAACCAACTGCAGAGGGTGCTCGTGCCCAACGCGAACTGCGACTTCGCGGCCTGTTCTGACCGGTCGTGTGCCGGAGCAGGTATACTGCTGAACTACGCCAAGCCCTGCGGATTCTGCTACCGCAAGCTGCCGCTGGACACGGTGTCCCTCTCTTATGAAAAGAGCCCCAGGAGTGAGTGAGAGTGCTGAGCCTATATCTTATCTCTAGTTGTCAAGCGTTGTTGTGTTTGGTGCCACCTGCGGGCTGATCTTTGCATGTTTACGTGTTGATAAAGTTTTGATCGCCTACTAACCTGTGCGCGTTTGGCCGAACCTCTGTTCCCCCTGTTTTGCAGACCACGTTAACGGGCATCACCACAACTGTCTCCGCGACACAACCCCTGGAACGAACGAATCCGCTGTCGCCGGAAAGGCTACGGAGAACGACGTGAGTGCACGTTTGTGCGCTGCTGAGTTGCATTTTTTTCTCTTTGGGCTCCCATAGTGTATAGTGCCTGTTGTGTTGTGCCTGTTAGTACCGGTTCTGTAGTGCCACATATTTATGGATGCAATTATACCTGTGTAGTGCCTGTTGTTTTGTGCCTGTTAGTGCCGGTTCTGTACTGCCATGTATTTGTGATCGTAGCGCCTAGTGCTTGTTGATGCTGCTAGTGCTGCTGGTGCTAGGCCTGCTGCTGCTAATGCTGCGTTAGTGTCGGTTCTGTTGTGCCATGTATTTGTGGGTGCAGTGCTGTTACTATTAGTGCCGGTTCTTCGTGCCGGTACTTCGTACTTCGTTATTTTTAATTTTTCTATACATGATCGTAGCGCCTAGTGCCTATTGATGCTGCTCTTTGCTGCTGCTGCTGCTGCTGCTGCTGCTGCTGCTAGTGCCGCTGCTGCTAGTGCCGCTGCTGCTAGTGCGGCTGCTGCTAGTGGTGTATGCTATCATAGCAGTGCGGCTGCTGCTGGTGGTGTATGCTATCATAGCAGTGCGGCTGCTGCTGGTGGTGTATGCTATCATAGTAGTGCTGCTGCTCTGGCGCCAGGACTGCTTGCTATCATGCTATCTATCTCTATTTTGAGTCCCGAGTTTTCCTCTATTTTTGCTGTGCTAATTGCCTTTTTTTTTCTGTTTTTTTCGCTTTTATTTTGCCGCTCCTGCCGTTTTATGCAATTACACCTGTATAATGCCTGTCTAGTGCCTGTTGATGCTGCTCTTTGTTGCTGCTGCTAGTGCTGCTGCTGCTTTTTTATCATTCGTTTTAATCTTATCTATACATGATCGTAGCGCCTAGTGCCTTTGATGCTGCTCTTTGCAACTGCTGCTGTTAGTGCTGCGTTAGTGTCGGTTCTGTAGTCCCATGTATTTGTGGGTGCAGTGCTGTTACTATTAGTGCCAGTTCTTCGTGCCGGTACTTCGTATTTCGCTCGGTTTGATTTTTCTATACATTATCGTAGCGCCTAGTGCCTATTGATGCTGCTCTTTGCTGCTGCTGCTAGTGCTGCTGCTGCTAGTGCGGCTGCTGCTGGCGGTGCTATCTATTTCTATGTTGAGTTCCGAGTTTTCTCTATTTTTGCTGTGCTAATTTGCCTCTTTTTTTTTGCCGCTCCTGCCGTTTTATTTTGACGCCGCCGCTGCGCTGATGACTAGTTGCCATTTTTTTATATTCTTTGAAATAGCTTGACACAGCTTGCCAATGTTGCTACTGTAGTAGTGCTTCCAACCTTTTGTTTTGCCTTTTCATTTCGGTTTCAACTGCTGCTTTGGTTTTGGTGTTGCTATTAATAGTAGCGTTAGTGCAGGTTCTGTACTGCCATGTAGTTGTGCGTGCAATTTCACCTGAATAGTGCCTGGTGTGTTGGCACCTGCTAGTGGAGGTTATTCGAGCCGGCGCTCCGTATTCCATTCGTTTTATTTTCAATACATGATCGTAGTGCCTAATGCCTATTGATGCTGCTCTTTGCTGCTGCTGCTGCTGCTGCTGCGGCTAGTGCTGCTGTTGCTGCTGGTGTATGCTGGCAGTGCTGCTAGTGCTGCTGATGGTGCTGCGTTAGTGCCGACTTGTGGGTGCAATTTTACCTGAATAGTGCCTGAATTTTAATGGTGCCGGTTCTTCGTGCCGGTACTAATAGTGCCGGTTTTTCGTGCCGGTACTTCGTATCCCTTTCCTTTTGTTACATGCATGATCGTAGCGCCTAGTGCCTATTGATGCTGCTCTTTGCTGCTGCTGCTGCTGCTGGTGTATGCTAGCAGTGCTGCTGCTGCTAGTGCTGCGTTGGTGCCGGTTCTGTAGTACCATGTATTTGTGGGTGCAATTTTACCGGAACAGTGCCTGTTGTGTTGTGCCTGTTATTTAATAGTGCCGGTACTAATAGTGCCGGTTCTTCGTGCCGGTACTTCGTATTCCATTTTTTTTTTTTTTCATGCATGATCGTTGCGCCTAGTGCCTGTTAACGCTGCTGTTCTTTGCTGCTGCTGCTGCTAGTGCTACTGCTGCTGCTGCTGCTGCTGGGGTATGCGAGCAGTGCTGCTGGTGTTGCTGCTATTATGGTGCTGCTGAATGCTATTGCTATCATCCTATCTGTCTCTATTTTGAATTCGGAGTTCTCTATTTTTGTAGCTAGCAGTCCTGCTACTACTGCTGCTAGTGCTGCTGACTGTTGCAAGGGGTGCTATTGTTATAAGGCTTAGTTTGGGTGAGCTAGCTGCTCGAATGTTCCCCGCCCCCTCTGCAGTCCTGCTACTAGTGCTGCTGACTGTTGCAAGGGGTGCTATGATAATTAGCATGCTTCCTGCTTGCTCTACTATTAAGTCGTCATTTTTCATATTTCCTTCTGTACTATTTTGGAACGTTTCCCCCCCCCCCTTTTTCCCCCCTTCTATTGCCTGTTATGTAGTGCCGGTTCATGCTGGTGCTTATAGTTCCTTTATTTCTATACATGATCCTAGCGCCTAATGCACATTTCGTTATGCTTTTTGCTGCCGCTACTACTGCTGCTACTACTATATGCCCTCCCCCCCCCCTCCATCCGGAATTGCACGGTCCACGCAAGGCATGTGTTTAGTGCCGGCTAGAGCGCGTGTTAAAAGCTTGACTCAGCTCGGCATTGGTGCTGGTGCTGTTGCTTCCGTTTTAGTGTCTAACTTGTATTATTGCTTTCGCTATCACCATTTCTCCACTAACTCCATGTATTTTCCGTTCCTGCCTCCACTCCTTGCTACAATGCCACTTCCTTTCAGATCGGGAAGCCCTGCATCGACTGCTTGCTGGAGGACTCTGCCATCAAGAAGGGAGACCTGGTCATTCTCAACTGCCCCCGCAACATCCACTTCGGCTGCGCCAAGAACGCGCGCAAGCAATTCCTTGCGCTGGTCAAGGCAGAACAAGACAGGAAGTTTCAGCTCTACGGAGCTAAAGAGAAGCTGGAGGCCGACAAGCTCGCGTCTAAGCGCAAAGCTGTGACGATTGCCGACCTGTGCAACAGTGACTCCGAATAAGCCCGCGTCTAACCGCAAAGCTGTCACGATTGCTATCGGGGTATAGTCGCGTCGTTTTTTTTGGCGTTCAGTTATCGTGGGCACGGGTAGCAATGACCGTGCACGTGGGTTCCCCGCACCGTTTTAACCCAGGTGCAGAGGACGCACCGGTAGGTGAAACGAATCTTTGCATACCGCAGACAGCAGGTGAAGCAGCAGACTACTCTCTGCTGGCGAAGAGGGTACGCTGAGACGTGCTTTAAGGGGGGCCCGCGGACTAGATTCTGGACCCCCCCATATATATTACATTCTGCGGGGTATTGTGTTTTGGCGAAAAATTATTTCCTTTCCCGTGGAGTTTCCTTCATTTTGGTTTCCTTAAAGCGGGGTCGACTGTGTCACGTTGCGGGTATGGTTGCTGACTACCGCGTATACTTGGGGGGCACGGCTGGCGTTTTGTACGTCTCAGACTTTGGAGTCTACATCTTCTGTCGTTGTCTCTGGCGTGTGTCAAGGACTGACCAATCTCTCTAAATTCCACAAACCTATAACGCTAAGTCTTACGACTTTGCGAAAAGTCATCTTCAAAATTCAAGAGTCTGTTGGGATTTCCAACAGCATTTTTGTGCGCTTTCGCCTTCGCGAAAAGCGATCTTCTGTCGTTGTCCTTGACATGTGTCAAGGACAATCTCTCTAAATTCAAGAGTCTTTCCTACAACAATGTCCAACGCGCCCCTGCGATCAGGGGTTGTGTCCTTCAATGACCTTTCCGTGCCCATGCCTAATGAGTACGTTTGTTCTTCGACTGCTTTGAAATATGCTCTAAACAAAAGATGCCCACTTTGCCAAGCTTGGACATGGGCTGAGGAGCGCATCAACTGTTGCTCGAGCGGGACTTATGTCGTTGAACCACTGCAATCTTTGCCTCAAGATATAGATTCAATGTATCATCGAAGCGCATTCCTCAGGAATCAACGTAAGTACAATGGACTCTTTGCTTTCACCACTCTTGGTGCGTTACCCTCACCTACATGGACTCAGCCCTCTTATCCTAGCATGTTACAGCTTCACGGCCGTGCGTAACACCGAATAATGGATTCCTTCCGTGGTAAGTACGGTGAACTCAGACCAGTCAACAAGGCTCGTATGTACATCTACGATGCTGTAACGTCGCAACAAGCTCAATCACTTCAAGGCATAAACATGAACAATGTCACGACTCTTTCGAACTCTCTAAATGTTAACAATTCGTGGATATCTACCTACAAATCTGTTCTGTTGGATATCAATGATGCCAATCCTCAAGACAACGTGGGCACCGAGTTCGCCTAAGTCACGAGACAAACTCATGGCCCTGTCGTTGGAGATGCCCCACCGCCTACAGGGAAATGAATCGCAGCTCTTATATTTAAAGATGACCCTGAAACACGTGCGCAGCGCTTC
The DNA here is from genome assembly GCA_012845835.1 of Undaria pinnatifida. Lineage (NCBI taxonomy): Eukaryota > Phaeophyceae > Laminariales > Alariaceae > Undaria > Undaria pinnatifida. The sequence continues at coordinate 8,498,463 of JABAKD010000005.1, forward strand.
GTGTATACCTTTTCTCGCTCGGGTCCAAGTGGTGTTTGTGATCGGCCGAGATTCGTGCCTCTATGGACCCCTATGTATGAAAGTCTTCAATATTCCCTATAATTCTGTCACGGTGAACCGGGCTGGAGTTCAGGCTCCTACCAGGAAATTCCAAGCAAGAAGTCGCAAACATTATCCATTACCACCGATAAACCAGTAAAGATTTGGATGTACGCACGTCAGAGACTTCTATATGAAAACGTATTTCATATTTTGTCTGTTGTAGCTCAAGAATGGGCCTGCGATGCTTATTCACGCCAAGAAGAGAACGTTTTAGATTTCATCGGGTCCAACAGGTGCCAGAAAAGAATAACTTCGTATAATGCTGTTTACAACGCTATTCGCGATGCTTCGACAGGCAAAAGGTTTCGTACTTCATTTCATGGATCGCCAGCCAACAAAAAGAAATAACAGCTAGATGTCATGGCCGTCACCAGGACAGGAAAACCTCATCTTATGATCACTATGACCTGCAACGGCAACTGGCCTGAGATACAGAACAGTTTACTTCCCGGTCAATGCGCCCTTGATCGTCCCGACTTATGCAATCGCGTTTTCAAGATCAAACTCGAAGCGCTGATGGCCGACCTCACCAATAACTTATTCGGGAAAGCTGAGCATTATCTCAGCGTCATAGAATTCCAGAAGAGAGGTCTCGTGCACGCGCATATTGTCGTTAAGTTCAAAGGCTTAGGTCCGGAAGCTAGTCATGAGGTTGATAAATGAATTTGGACAAATCTAACGGACGAACGAATCGCCGACGGTGAACTTCGCGAAAAGGTTATCAAGTACATGGTTCACAAAAAATGCGGCGATTTCAATCCGAATGCACCCTGCATGACTACCTGCAAAAAAACAAACAGGAAACTTTGCTCAAAACATTATCCCCAACCCTTCCGTGAACGAACAGTCACCAATTCTAAACAGGCCGAGCTGAGTACAGGCGCATCGATAATGGGGACAAGGCCACTAAAAAGCAACAAAACGGCGAGCGCAAAACTGTTGAAACCGAAATCGACAATCAATGGATTGTACCTTACAATCCCTACTTGATTATGAAGTTTGACTGCCACATATGTTGCGATCTAGTGACTGCCAAATCCATCGTCGCTTACCTGTATAAGTATTGTTTCAAAGGGCGCGACATGGCCAAGGCAAAATTTCTGTTTTTAAGGTAATGAAATTGAGGCATGCAAAAGCATCAGGTATATATCTATCTTTGAAGCTATGTGGAGAATTTTTGGATACGCTATGCAATACCGCACACCTAACGTCATCCTTTTTGTACACCTTGAAGGCGACCAAGTAGTTGTGCAGCAGACAATGATGTCCAACGTCGTGCAAAAAGCCACCAAATCCGTTTCTGACCTCATGAGGTACTTTGCACGACCATCGGGACCTCTTTTTGACGATCTCACATTTCTTGATTACTTCGAGAATTTCACCGTTCAACCTAAGAAACGCAAAAAAAAGGGCAAGTGATGAAGACGACGACGACGACGAATCCGCTGACGAAAACGACTCAGGAAGTGACGACGGCATCATCAACAGCAATAACAACCGCGAAGACAAAGACTTTTACTCCAACTACGTTTACCGTCGGAGTTCGCCAGGCGTTTGCAGGCTTAATTTATCCAGGCCTGATGCAGGTGACGTTTGGTGCCTACGCCTATTGCTTCACCATATCCCCTCTTCTGGTTGGGAAGATATCAAAACCTTTAATGGCACACTATATGGCACACACAATGAGGCAGCACGCCAACGTTGTTTGGTTCAAGAAAATGAAGAGGGTCACATTGCTTTCCAAGAAGCCATCAACTTCTCTACACCACGCGAATTCAGAATATTGCTCGTCACCCTTATCATCGCTGGCGCCCCCGCAGCATCCTCATGAGATTTTCACCGCGCTGGTCTGTCTGCCGAATTCCAATGTCCATATTATCTGCCTACGACAGAGCCCTGCGCCAGATTGACCTCATGCTCAGTAAACACGGTAAAACTACACTTTCAGTTGGCCTACCCCCTGTCCAGCACAACAACTCAGAGTATGACCGCCTTCTTTCTGCCTTCGACAAAGACGAAATGCTTCAACAAGCAAACGACCTCATCCCCAAGTTAAATACCGAACAACGAACAGTTATCGATGCCGTTACGTTATCTGTAAACTCCAAAGCAGGTGGTGTTTTCATGATCGATGCCCCCGCCGGCTCAGGCAAAACCTTCACCATGTGTGCTCTTTCTGCTAACCCAAGGGCGAATGGAAAACTAGTCCTCTGCACTGCTTCAACTGGCTTTGCTGCTCTACTTCTCCCAGGTGGTCTCACTGCCCATTCAACCTTTAAAACCCCTTTCGGCGACAACCTAATTGAAGGCCTTCTATGCGATGTCAAGGCTGAAACTGAGCGCGCTCAAGTCCTTCGCCGTGCAGACCTCATCATATGGGACGAAATTCCTATGAGAAACAAATTTGCCCCGGAAGCGCTCGATCTCACCCTCCGGGATTTACGTCAAACAAACACACCCTTCGGAGGTGCCACCGTACTCTTCTCAGGTGACTGGCGTCAAGTTGGTCCTGCCTTTCCATTTGGAACACCAACCGATGTTGTCGATGCAGCCTTCATTTCTTCTCACCTCTGGAAACATGTTAAACGATTCCGCCTAGTGCAGTCCATGCGTGACCGCCTAGATAAACCATACTCAAGAACAGTCCGTTCCATTGGTGAAGGCAAAATTCCGCCTATTACTATTCAAGACCAATCACAAGTTATACCACTGCAATATTCTTACACGGAAGATGACACCGAGAATGACGCGGAAAATGATACAACGACTTCATTTACCTGTAGCATCAAAGGTGTTCCTGATTTCGAGCACCTAATCGATTTGTATATCCCGACCTTCTTACTGCCGATCCTACCCAGTTCGCTGAACGGGGCATCCTAGCCCCTACTAATATCAGCATCGATCAAATTAACAACCATGTTCTTGGTTTACTCCCTAATTCATTGCACAGCCAGCTTAGCTCGAACCGCTTAGTATAGGATAACCCTAACGACATTGCGGAGGTCATCTCCTCTGAATATCTCGAGGCCGTTGACGTTCCTGGTGTCCCACCACACATGCTCAACCTCAAGATGGGTTATGTTGTTATATTCATTCGAAACGTTAATTTCGATGCTGGCAATGTCAACGGCCGAAAAGGTATTGTTAGAGCCATTTCGCCCCGAATCGTTGACGTTCAAGTCATCGCTCCAGGTGACCCACTCGTCAAAGTTCTTCGCATAACCTTCGAAGTTCAGGTGGGCTCAAAAAGCATTACTTCCATCGACAACAATTTCCTCTTCGCGTCTGTTACGCTGTTACTATTAACAAATCCCAAGGACAAACGGTTACGAAAGTTGGACTTGATCTTCGTGACGACGTCTTTTGTCACGGCCAACTCTACGTTGCATTAAGCAGAACAACCCTTTAGCTCCAACATCCTCTGCCTCATTCCGCCTGAACGGTTAATTAATGGTGTTCCTCATGTCGCAAATAGTGTTTACGATCCGTTCATCCACGCAGCGACGGGTGACAACATTCCTTCGTTTAGCCCCCTTTTCAACCGTCCTCCCATAAACAACTTACCTGGGCGTCAATTTCGTCTGGGCTTTCCAAATGGATCTCAACCTTCCTGGACCATTATTGACGAGGTTGGCGACGGTGCCTGTCTCTTACGTGCTATCTCCAGACGTGTATTCAACGATCCGCAACAACATTCCCAAGTCAGGCATCAGATTGTGTCCCATATTTCTCAAAACCATGACCTCTTCATGTTGCATATCTCGAACGGCTTTCACAACGAACAAATACACATTCTAGGTCAACCACCACGTTACTATCACAGCCTGCAAGAATATTTAGACATAATGTCACACCCACATTCCTATGCTGGCTACATCGAAATCGCCGCTGCTCAGCAATTGTACGGTTTAACCATTAACATTATCTTCGTCGGTTCCGCTACTTTCTCCACTCCCCCACATCCTCCTCTCAACAACCACATGCATGTTTTTACCACCCTCATTCCATGCATTATTCCACCCTCACCCTGACTCGATACGCGTGAACAACAAGTTAAACCTCTTCGTTTACTTCTGTTACCCCCTTTGTCCGCACAACATGATAACCTCTCTTAGCACATGTACGTAAAGCTTTATGCTGTTAAGACTTTCTTCATTTTGATTTGGGCCTTCCAGGCAATCTAAGCCTGGAAGGCCCAAATCAAAATGCAGAAAGTCGTTTACAGCATAATATACCTTTACATTTTGTTTTTTAAGACACCAAAAACTTTGTAGTAATGTGCAACCTTGCGTCACCCCCATTAAACACGTAATAACTTCTTGCGTCACCCCCATTCTGTTAACTATTGTTCACCTCCATCACTACCCTTCTTTATATGGGTTTTGTTAATCTTTTCGTATAATTTGAAACAACACAACGAGAGGAAAATCTTGTATGTATATATATATATATATATATGTGCCCGGACTCTCGCCTATGAAAAACGGGATGATCTAGACCCGGAATAGCGCAACTCTCATATTTTGGTCGGCACAGCGTACCGAGGCATTGAAATACCAAGGATGTTGCACGTACAAAAGTGCCCGTAGAAGTACACTATTCTACACACTATTTTGAGAAAAAATCTTTCGAACACATCAGCTGCAAGTTCGATAAATTTGGGGTCGATAATCATATTTTGTTCAGATACGCAAAATCTAATGATAGGCACCTTCGAGGCTTGAACACCGGTATTGTGTTCGTAGTTCATGGATCATGGAATGGATGGACTTTCCACTTTTCTACCCGCTTCGACTGCCAAGTTTTGTTCGCGGTCTGAACGAAACACTCATTGCACGCTGGCGATCGTTACATGGGGCAGAAGCACGGACCGCGGCATTACAAAACTCAACACAGTACCGGCATACTGCTTCGCTCTGCTTGGTCTGGCTTCAAACTCGCCGACTACACGCTTTGGGCTCTGTACGTCGTCAATTACCAAGTCTGGACCTTCAGCATTCAAGTGACAACGGGGTACACCCAACCATGCAACGACAAACGGCTCAAATCGAGCCTCGCTGCTCTATAGTACACACGCTACGCTGCTCTCACGGTGCTCGTATATGAAACGGGACTAAATAATCAGAGCTACAATACCGCATGACTGCGATTCACACCTGTCATCTTCGGGGCATTGCCAAGCGTAGACTCTGCAAGAACAGCTTCGTTGAGGGAAGAATGCACAAAATGCTTTGAACGCCTGCGCAAGTGCCAACGTTAACGTTGGACTCCCGCCACAAATACACCAGTCTGTCGAAACAATCCAACGAAACCAATTTTGGTATGGGTAACTACAGACAAATGGCGGTTTGGCGCCGGCAGCATCCACGAAACACATATCGTTTGTACAAAGGCAATCGCCTCCCGCGATGCTGTCAAAGTTTAAATAATTGTGCACCGGAGCGTACTATTGGTTATTTTCTTGGTATATACGCCAACGCAATGAAAGCCGTGGGACATGGGACAGCATCCTGGTTCGTGAAAAACAGCTCCAGTCATATTACTCCGGTCGTTGCTGTAACAAAGCTAAAGAGCGGCGTTAGCTTGCCAAAGCTGCCTAGACCGTTTGCGGTCCGTCCAACAACCGATTACAGGTAGAGCAGGTACAGGGCATAACCGGTAGCTAATCTACGACGCGGCATTCTCCAGACTTCGCTCGGAACACAAAAGCGTCGGATGTATTGAAGCCAGCAAACGCTGCAGGTTGTCGCCATCACAGTTTTTTTCCGACTGGGACAAGTTCAAACAATACTTCTTGGGGATGGGTGAGCGTTCTATTTATTACTACTATTTACTATTGCTGTGTCGGTAATTAGCAGCAAACAATACCACACCAGTACGCACGGCGTAAAGAGCCTTTGAACAGAGGGTGGCAGCTACACCGAAACACAAAATAAGGGACACAGTAGGGCACAACCTTTCAGAACTGCAACAGCAACCACGCATTGGGCGAAAAGTAGTTGAAGATAGAGTCGGTTCATTTTAGTAGTACAAGTAGTAAAAGAGTGAAGCTGTTGTTAGTATCAACACCGATTAAGATTTACCATGGCAGCCACTCGATGAGCTCCGAGCCAACACAAGGAGGGAAGCACGGAAGTCCGTTGCCAATATACATGCAGCCCTAGACTAACCCTAACCTACCCAAAGACAAGGAAGGTTTCAGAACATGCGCACCTGGAATCCGCAGCGAGTCCAGCATACGATACAGCAACACCGTCCGATACCCGTGCGATTTTCCTGGTCCCGACATCCATGACCAACGACGATTCTGGCTTCCGGATGGAAGCCATTACTATGCCGCTGTCGTACGTGATTGCAAGCGACAATGCACCTTCCTTCAGCCGCGAACAAAATCACGACGGGGCGACGCGGGAGGCAGCGACTCAATCGTTAGTCACATACAGAGTACAGGACCCAAATAAGGAACAGGGTAATAAGTCAGGCTGATATTTCTAAATCAGTAAGAAGGCCACGAGGCTGGCCCTCCGCCACGCCATAAGAAAGGTCCCATACCCCCGTCGGGCGGAGACCCGACCCGCTTGGGTCACCCTGCTGCCGGGTCCGGTGGTCGCGAGTAACATACTTGAAGCTTTTCAGGGAACATGATTTTCTATTCACTCTGTACAGCAGTGTACTCGCCGACGATATGTTTTTTTTACGGGATTTTTTTTTTGCCGTTTGTGGGACAGCAGTAGTCACTTCGCAGGTTTCTCTTCCGTATAAGGAGGTGTGGAGACACACCGAGGTGGGTTATGTGCGTAACCGCGCTCTCGAGGGCCAACGATGAGGGAACACCTCAGAGTGCCCTCGAGACGCCAGGATGGTCTTGAAGGATTATAGTGATAACGAGGCGTTATGATCTAGGGAATAGGGTTTGGTATCCACACGTTTCATATTTTCAAATGTTTCCCCCCCCACAAAAATGCTACTTTTTCGACGGGGAATTCCAGCAAAAATGTCGTTTTTAAGAAAATCCCTGCTGTCAGTAGGGAGGAAAGAAGAAAAGAGCAGACAAGTAGACCTAGTATACATCGTCTGCTTCAACGAAGTAAGTCTTGCATTAGAAAGAGGTTAAATAGAAAAAAACGTCGATTTCTGGCCGCCGAAAGTATGAAAGAGGCTCAATCAGAAAAAGGCTGAGAAATAAGAAAATAGGAATTGCAGACTGAGCCCGATACTTGTTTCTTATTAGGTGTCCTGTAATGTATCATACAGGCATTTAATTCCAAGTAGTTAGTCCCAAAAAACGTAGGTGCAGTATGCACAAAACACACAATACAAACGAGCAGATGTAATAGAACGTCCCCGAGGGGACGCCGAGGTAGAAGGCGCTGGGTAGCTGTCTCCTCATGGTTCATGGTGATTTATTAATCGATCTCTCTGTTGGCTCGCTGCTTGGACACAAGGCAAGCAATATCATATTATGGTATCATACACTACTGAGCAGAGCACGTCCGGCCTGGAGCATCACAGTGACCTACATTATTGCCTGACTATGATGGCTTTCACGTGACAGACTCCAGAGGCCATTAGGCGGCTAACACATATTGTCACACCAACTATGTCCTGATATCACATCAAATCTATGTAGCATCCATCTGCGTACCGCACTCTATAACATTGGTCCACCCTGAATAGTCGTCTATACAGATCACATGGCAAATAAAGGTTGTCAGACCATATATTATAACACTGTTTCTGGATCCGAAAACGAACGTTTTTGGATCACAAAACGGTCGCCCCGGTGGTCTAGTGGTTATCCTCGAATACTACTAGCGTTGGTCCTTGAGTTCGATTCCCGCCGTGATGAGATTTTGGATTTACTTACAAAAATGCAAACAAAAAAATTATCAGCTGTTGAGAGCGCCTTGCAGCGCGGGCAGGCACAATTCGACGCGAGTCGACAAGGAAGAAAATGCTTAATTCTTCCTCGCGATAAAATAAGGCTCGTAACGTAGTGGGCAGGGGGGAGGAGGGCCCGCTATGTGACCCCGGATCTGAGTTACTACTGGGAGGGAGCGCGAGAGCGGTGCGAGGATAATAAATGGGACGAAGAAAATATGAAAATAAAAATAAATAAACGGTTCGCACATCTTGTACGCCCGAAGTTGGTGAATTCTCAGGCGTCCATTTTCGGATATCGCTTTCGGACGGCCCCACCCGGAAATGGGGGTCCTATTTCGGCTAAAAATCGTAGCCGAACCTGCGTCTGTCTTTGGTTCTCCATACGTCGTGGGAGGCAACAAGCGTTGAAACAAGCCGAAAACAGCCGTAGTATTAATAGTACAAGACACAATAACACAGGTGTGTACTCGTGCTCCTGCTGCTGCTGCAGTGTCACGCTACCCACTCGCACACACCTCGTGCATCACCGCGAGTCGATGGGATCGGATAGTGAAGGTGACGACTACGAGAGCCTTGCCACTCCCCTCGCAGTGTGATTGCGGCAATTGCCAAAGTTTCAAACGCAACATGCATACTTGTCGTCGAGGACGAGGACAGCCGCCGTCTGCGACATGTTGTATTGTTGATGTACGATAGCGACGAAAGCGATAGGGAAGACAACCTCCCTCGGGTGAAGCGCACACTGCGTGTTTTCCCTTGCACCACCTACACAGCTTATCTGCGTGTGCTCAGATAGGTCAAGATGTTTGGAAATCTCGCGGATCGGGTCGGGTCATGACCCGCGAGATACGGGTCACTCGCGGGTCAAGCCACCATGACCCGCGGGTTGTTTTCGGCTGACCCGCGGGCCGAACTCGCCTATCTGGCCTGCGGATTTGCCATTTCCAAAATTGCAGCTGTCTGCCAGAGGGACATTGTTGTGTCGGCGCCACGCGGGCCGAACCCGCGGATCCAACCCGCGGGTCCGAAAATGATACATAACTTGCCGCTTCCTGCACAAAAGCCTCTCGTGCCGATACTCCGATCGTATCTTATCATAGCGTCCAGAACAATCATACCAATCAGTAACTTATCGTACCAGGTACAAAGTATTACGCGAATCCCGTGTCGGATGAAGCCGTAGCTATTATTCAGATCAGGTATATTATCATTCATCCAAGTCCACTCAAAATGCCAGGCTACAACCTCTTGCAGGGTACAATAAGAACGACGGCACATGGCAGTATAAGAACCCATGTACGACGGACGGACGGACGGACACACTAAATACCCGATGAAAAGTATAACTCCAGTACGAAAAAAAAACAAACATACAAGGGCACGAGCAGGCGTCGGGGCAGCAGCAGCAGCAGCAGCCGCAGCAGCAGCCGCAGCAGCAGCCGCAGCAGCAGCAGCAGCAGCAGCAGCAGCAGCAGCAGCAGCAGACCCTGGATCCTCGCGGATCGCAGCCCCTGCTGACAGATCCACCGCCCCAGTTGTGGGCTTGCTGCCGGAAGAGAATCAGCTAGGCTGCTTGCCGGGGCCGGAGACTCCATAGCTACCTCGCTCGTCGAGGTGGAAGCAAAAGCCATCGGGTTAAGCTGTCGGGTCGACCCGGGGGTCTAGCGCTACGGGCACGGCTAAGTGCGGGTATGTGGGTTGCGCACTTTCTCATTTTTCGAGCGCACACCACAAAATGCCACAAACAATACTGGTAAAAACACCAGAGACAGCATCCTGGGCGAAATATGAGGGACCAAATACCAACCAATCGACCAACATATATATCCACAAATGTTTTGACCCGTTACTTTTCGACTTTGACCCGTGAGAAAATCACGGGTCCAGTCGACCTGACCCGCATGAAACCCGCACCTCACGGGTCACTCGGAGTGTGGCGGTTCGGGTCGGGTCGGTTCGGGTCGGGTCAAAAGGTTGTAAAATCTCGCGGGTCAGGTCCGGTCGGGTCAGGGGGTTTCAAAATCTCGCGGGTCGGGTCGGGCCGGGTCAAGACGTATCGAAGTTTTCGCGGGTCGATTCGGGTCAACTCACCCGACCCGACCCGACCCGACCCGTGAGGTTTGACCTGACCCGTGAACAGCCCTAATTATAAAGGTTGATGATCCGATTCTGCCCGTGTGATTCTACGACCCGAAACGATCCGATTCTGTCCGTCTGGTTTTGCGGCTCGAAAATTCATCTCATTTTTGGTTTCGGATAATCCCTTACCCTGGTATAAGGGGATTTTTATAATAGCGCATCCGAATCCGATTTGTTTCGGGTCGCAAAATCAGACGGGCAGAACTGGATTGACAACCCGTATAATCAAACCCGAAATTACAGATTGTTTTTTGAACAAAGGTCTCGCAATATACCAAAGAAGGGTGATCGCTAGACTACTTGTACGAGTTCGCCGCACCAGAGCATTTCAGCGCACGCAGATGAAACTTTGTATAAGAGGCGAGGGAAAACACGCCGTGTGTGCTTACACGCGAGGAGGGTTGTGTTCCCCCTCGCTCCCGTCGATCTCGTGCATGAACAAAGAAATGTCGCAGACGGCGGCTGTCCTCGTCCTCAACGACACGTACGAGTAGTAGTGTGTGTTTTGTGTTTGGAGAATGCTGCAATCGCGAGGAGACTGGCAATGCTCTCGTAGTCGTCACCGCCACTATCGAATTTCCTCCGCTCGTGGTGAGGCCAGAGGTGTGCCCGTAGGTAGCGGGATACAGCAGTAGCAGCACGAGTACGCCGATTATACGTGTTGCTTGCTAAGCCGATAAAATGTCTGATCCATGGTCTTGTTGTGTCTTGTACTATTGCTGCTGTTTGCGGCTTGTCAAACGCTTGTTGCCTCCCATAACGCAGGGAAAAACAAATCCGGATGCCATTTTTGGATAAGGGCCGACCCGAAAACGATATCCGAAAATGGAAGCCTGCAAAAATCACTAGTTTCGGGCCTACACGATGTGCAACCGGTTTTCGATCCTAAAACGTTCATTTTCGGATCCAGAAACGGTGTTTTAAGAGAAGGTCTAAGAGTTGGGCCTAAAAATGCATCCAGAAATTGGAAAGGGGATCGAAGATGTAGCTATTCGAAACAAACGAAAAAGAGGCTATCGACTCCCCACACGTTTATGAGGCGAAGGTCCTCTTTACAAGAGCCGAAACCTTGTGGGAGCTCACAACGGTGGGCGCTCGAAGTCGGCAGCACCTATTTGCATTATCGGTGTGAGAAAAAATGACTGAACACCCTTTGACGGAATGAGGCCAGCCTTTCGGCCGGCCGATTAGGGTTCGGGATATGGCTGAGGTCGGTTTGGGTCTGGGCCGACGTGCAAGATAGGCATTGACTAAACGAGTGTGCAGTCACTATTTTTCACACCGATAATTAAAATAGGAGGTGGGCTCGAAGTCGGGTATATATACAAAAATGTATTCGACGAACGAGAAGCCAGGGAGCGGCAAGTTTTTTATCGAGTCGGCAGCATGGGATTTTCAATCCTCGAATTTTTCGGTTGAATTTCTTTGTTCGGGCATTTTCTTCGAGGGTCGGGTTCAACAACGCCCCTCGCCCTTCTTTATCCTTTCCGCACCTCGCCATGAACGCGTACGGGGGGCTAAGGGAGACAGGCGAGAAGCCGCCACATTCTTGGATTTTGGAGAATACTCTCGACCTTTTCTTTGAATCTTGATACGGAGAGGTTGCACAAATAAAACATGGGACGGCTTTTCAAAAAGGGAATCTCATTCCCAACAGCAGTCCCAACAATTCATCCACCACTCAGGGACGTCTACAGATAGCAAAAGACTCGGCATCAATACTCTTGAACTGTGGAACTCACTCTCGGTTCTTTTTAATATTGATACGGAGAGGTTGCACAATGAAAACGTGGATTGACTTTTCAAAACGGGCGTTTCATTCCCAACAGCAGTCCCAACAAGCCATTTTTAATTGCCGCCTGGGATCGTTCGAACATACCAATACCACAGACACAAGAGTGTTGCTGTGCGACCTATCCTCGAGGGCCTCCTGAAACCACTGCAGTTGTTGAGCCTAGCATTTGCCAGGTACGTAGTAAGCAACTCCCCTTCACAGCCAACTCATGGCGGGGAGTGCGTGCAAGCGCTCCTGGAAGATCGGTCTGCTGTATATGCTTGTACCTGGTATGCAGCACAGTGGGTACCCCGATTTAAGAGCGCCCCGTGACAAGCTGAACAAGCGCTCTTGACTACACATTGCTCTTATCTGTAGTGGGAACTGTATAGCTCTTAGTACAGGCGGGACATGCCGACTTGACCGCTCTCATGTCCTGAATGCTATTATCCTGGGGAGCTCTTAAATCGGAGTACTACCCACTGTAGCGATATTTCACTTTTTCTTTTGTGGTGTTCGGATCTCGAGTCTGGATCTGTAGTGGTATGAAAAATTTCAAGGTTATGTTCTGTAGGGTTTGTGGATTCCGGGTAAGGGTATGGGAGTCATACAGAAGTTCCAAAAGTTTCGGGTACGGGTATGCAAGTGTTACAGAAGTTCCAGCAGTTTCGGGTATTGTGGCACGAGCGTACAGAACTCACAGAAGTTCCGGGCGGGTACAAAACATGCTGTATCCATACCCCGGGTATTGTGGGACGGGTCGTACAGAACTCACATAAATTCCGGGTACGGGTATAAAAGTCTTGCAGAACTTCCAGAAGTTCCGGGAATGGGTATGAAAGTCTACAGAACTTCCAGAAGTTGCGGGTATTGTGGCACGGGCGTACAGAACTTACAAAAGTTCCGGGCAGGTATGAAGATGCTGTACCCGCACCCCGGGTATGTGTGGCACTGGCATACATAACTTACACAAGTTCCGCGTACGGGTATGAATATCCTACATAACTTACAAAAGTTCCGGGTACGGGTAAAACCCAGGTAAATACACGGCCTCGGGGGAGGAGTTCGATTTGACGTGGAGGATTCCATCGAGCTTGCATGGCATGCTCTCATTGGGCCAACGTCCCCGAGGCAATCCGTCGCAGCTTTGAGAGCTATCGACAACCACCACCGAGGCGATAAATCGTGAACCTCAACGAGTGCCGACCGGGGCAACAGCCGCGCTCACGTCTACTACTACTGTTGTTTTGTGACACAGATAATACCATAGCTTACCCCGGCTGTGGCGCCTCAAAAAAAAAAATGGCCGTCGCAAGCCCAATTTTTTCCACTAGCTCGATAAGCCAACTGACACGACAAAAAAGCGAAGCCACCGAAAACACAGGACAGTTCAACACTTCGATGATAGCGAGATCTGCATTATCATTCCGATCGGAAAAAAAACATTGACAACACGTAATGCGTGGTTTCCCGATAGGAGGCAAATAATCGTATGTTTCCACCAAATCGAATCGAAGTAAATTGGATTAAAAAAAAATATATTTTCGATACAAAAATGTCCTTTGTGAATGCGCACCCTCAGGAACTTAAGAAACATCAACACGTAGGTGCTATTATTGTATGATACGTACTGTTGTACGGTGTTCGGTTTGTGTGAATGACAAAACATGACGACATCCTATTGCATAACACACTTTTCGGATTAAACCTGAATAAATAAAGAGCTCCCCGGGTATTATAGCAAAGGTATACCCATACCCTGGGTATTGTGCCACAGTCTTACAGCAGTCACAGAAATTCCGTGTAAGGGTATGGAGATCTTACAGAACTTCCAGAACTTCCGAGTACGGGTACGGAAGTCTTATAGAACTTCCAGAAGTTCCGGGTATTGTGGCACAGGAGTACAGAATCCACAGAAGTTCCGAGCGGGTACAAAACATGCTGTACCCGTACCCCGGGTATTGTGGCCACGGGTGTACAGAACTTCCAGAAGTTCCGGGTACGGGTATGAATGTCGTCTAGAACTTTCAGAAGTTCCGGGTACGGGTATGAATGTCCTACAGAACTTAGAGAAGATATTTGTAGGGTAATACCCGGGGTAAATACCCCGGGTATTGTTTGTACGTCCCCTACAGAACACAACCTCCTAAAGCGTATTCTAGCATATCCAGCATTACAATGAGTGCATTACGAGCACAATTATGAATGAAAATACATGTACGAATACAAGGGTCAGCTTCATAGAGAGGCTGCACGCGGCTGCAGTATTATAGTTGCAGCTCAGGCACGGGTACGTACATTTACAAAAACGAGTATGAACTATTAACTTTTAGTCTTTTCTAACATTTTTTGAATTTTTTCACACATCGGACAACTCATGAGTGAACTTAGTTATGTTCCTTAACTCACATATAACCGGGGCATCGTCTTAACTCACCATCACTAAGTGTGTACGATAACTGAGTTTTGGTCTTTAACTTACCATTCCTGACTGTGGATAGCTGAGGTATGGTCTGTAACTCACCCCCGCAGAGTGCGCACAACTGAGCTATCTCATCCGCCTGAAGTGTGTATAACTGAGTTATAATAGTCAACTCATCCCGGCGGAGGGTGCACAATTGAGTTATGCTCTGCAACTCAGTGTGAATAACTCATTCATAACTCACCATGTACAAGTGGACGTAAGACGAATACCACCGCAGTAAAACAACTAGCGCAAAACAGCGAAAATGGAACGTTACGGTCTGTTTTGTTCGTGTCTGTTGCTGTTACAAGTGCGGGAAAAAAAGTGCCGCAATCGCACTATGGAGACAAGAACAAAAGCAATGGCTCTGGACGAAAAGGCGTGCGAAAATTACAATTCAAGTACATCGAAGTGAAAAAAGGCCACATCGGACAACTGACTCAATAGTTGACTCGGTTATGTTCTTTAACTCACACCCCCTGAAAGCGCATAACTGAGTTATCGTCTTTAACTCACCACCCCTGAGTGTGCATAACCGAGTTGTCACCTTTAACTCACTATCCCTGAGTGCGTATAACTGAGTTATGGTCTTTAACTCAACCCCGCGGTGTGCACAACTGAGTTATCGTCTTTAACTCACCCGCCGGAAGTGTGCAGTGAGAACCGAAGTATGCATCTCAGAAACAACAGTGCACGTGCAGAGCAGAGATTGACTAAACCTGAAAGAAGGTCACAACAAAGAAAGCACACAGCCGTCGCACCACCAGTACACACACCAATACAACAGGGCAGCAAAAGTCATGACGTACTAGTATACTGTACAATCTCAGTCCAAAAGAGGCAGAACAACCCCCCCCACCACCCCCCGACTTCACAATGGCATACCCCTAAAATACATACTGGATCAACCGTGGAAATCAATTCGTGTTGAGAAACATCACCTCCAAGTCTACAATATTACGGTGCGCCTTGCACTTGGCCACCGTTTTCGCGATGAGCTTGAAACCTTCTGCCCCACCGTGCTGTTGCTTCAACTTCTCCAAGTCAGCACCCGTGTTTCCCAGTAACGCGTAAACTCGGCGGTAGTCCCTAGTGCGCCGCGCAAACCTACGAAGCCTTCCTAGGTCCAGGACCATCTCCGTGCTCAAAGCCTTTAGCATATTCGCTCGCAGGCTCTTAGGATCCTCATCGTTGATCCTACGCCGAAACTCTACAATAGCCTCCCCCCCGGCGTATTCGATATCTACCCCTGCCAACGCAGGGTGGCACTTCGGTGACACGACAAGGATATGTCCCCGGCTCTCTACCACGTGCTGCAGCGCAGACTTCTCCTCTCTAAAGCCTTGGCAGTTCGCCAACACCGTGTTGACGTTTTTACCGGTCTTAGGTTTCGCTGATCCTGTCATCCCTCCTCCCACAGCCCTCTCTCCCACACCATCTGACAAACGCCCTTTGGCTTTCCCTCGTAACCGATGATGGGCTCATTGACCTCTTTGTACGTCTTGTTCCTGCCCTTGCCCCCCGTGCAAATTTTGACGATGCGGCCGGTTTTCTCACTCTTCGTAGGTGCGGCGGTACAGTCGTTGGGAGTGCACAGCCAAGTCGTCCAGATGTCGGCATGCTCGAGCGCTTCCGCCGCTGTCTGGTACATGTGCAAGGTGTCTTTCCGGGTACCCCTCGCCCGCGGCGCCGGGTAGTACGTGCATCTCAGCTTCCAACGCTTTGATTTGGTGCACTGCGCTGTTGTCAAAGCCGAGACTGTTCGTTTGGCTGTCGTACCCACACGTCGCATTGGTGGCATCATAAGGACGGGTGGTGTACCACAAGGCGCGTGCGCTGGTGTGCGGATGCGCACCAGCAGGCAGCAAGCGTAAACAGCCAACACACCTCTCTCTGCAGTTGCTTCTTTGTCCGACTTTTCAAAATGTAACATCAAAATGCGGCGCAATCGTTTTGTTGCCCCCGCTTGGAAAAAGCCTGAAAATTATTGAAACGTTTCAAGGCCTGTCATTGGTCGATACGAGCCTCGCTCTTAGAGACAGCCCGAGGCCGTTAGAAAAAATACTGGCCATGTCACCCTCTTCCACTGGTCATGGGGGTAGGTATGATACCTAATATTCACCCTTTGACTAGATATTGCGAGCGGCATTCGTGGGGGAGAGAATTTCCACCGTTTAACTTGAACCAGCCTGAATGAACTACCGTAATAGCCATGTACCTGGTACGAATACGAGGGTCAGCTTCAGAGACAAACTGCATGCGGCGACAGTATTATCATGTTATAGCCTCCCAGTAGTAAGTCAGATCCGGGGTCACATAGCGGGTCCTTCTCCCTCCCCGCTACGGTATGTACCTTCGTTTTTATCGCGAAAATAATTTCGCATTTTCTTCCCTCGTCGATTCGCGTCGAATTGCGCCTACCCACGCTGCTAGGCGCTCGCAACAGCTGATCCTTTTTTCAAAATCTCACCACGGTGGGAATCGAACTGAAGGACCAACGCTATTAATAGTAGCATTCGAGGGTAACCACTAGACCACCGGGCCACCGGGGCGACCCGCTATCCACTCTGGAGTGGAAGAATACCCCAGCGAAAAATCAAACAAACCAAAAGTGGTACACCTATACTTCGTACATCATGGCTAAAGCAAGACCTCCGGCAAAAAATATGAAAAATAAATCGGAAATCAGCGTACGTACGTACCAGGCCCATACTGATTCATACGTTTGAAGACTCGCAGCTGAAAACGACTACACCGCATGTCCCCCAGGAAACCAAACCGGAGTACTATGAAATCCGAGGAGAAAAAAATTACGACAACAACAATAATAATAATAACAATAACAATAACAATAACAATAACAATAACAATAACAATAACAATAACAATAACAATAACAATAACAATAACAATAACAATAACAATGATAATAACAACAACAACAACAACAACAACAACAACAACAACAACAACAACAACAACAACAACAACAACAACAACAACAACAATAATAATAATAATAATAATAATAATAATAATAATAATAATAATAATAATAATAATAATAATAATAATAATAATAATAATAATAATAATAATAATAATAATAATAATAATAATAATAATAATAATAATAATAATAATAATAATAATAATAATAATAATCATAATGTGGGTCACAATGCTCTGAACCCAACCTGCCTACTTGCGTCTGAGCACAAATCCTAGAACCTTCGGGAACGTTCCGCACGTTGTCCTAGAGATCGTCTCTCGGAGCGATGTCGTTATCGCCAACGCTCCGCGCCACAAGGAAGGGTACAACATCGACCTCAAGACGTCTTCCCAGACGCTTCCTCAGCTCGCTGCCCGTTGCTTTCGTCCGAGAGGAGTGCGAGGGCGCGCCCTCGCACATCTCTCACACTTCCTACGGCCCCATCTCAACCTGAGATTCTGTCTCTTTACCGAGCACGTCTATTCGTCCGGTGATCGTCAACACCGCCCACCTTCTGCGACCGTTGCCTGAGAGGGACGCTTGTACATATAGCGTTGGAGATTCGTACCTCCCTGCGGTGTTCTCGAGAACCAACCCTTATTGGCGTTCAGACGGCAGTCTTTTGGATTGAGCCTTTCTCGAGTTCATCTCAGCCATGTCCGATAGCTACGGAGAAAATGCAGACAACCGGGATACTGCCCGCTCCCTCTGCCGACGGGACTGTGGTCACCACCAACGACACCGCTGGTGCCAACCCCAACCCCGCTGAGCCTGATGGCGACGGCGCTGCCGCAACCAGCGACGTTGCGATCAACGAAGGACGCTTTTCAACATTCTCATCGTTTACAAGCGAAGGATGCTCTCAGACCGCTGTGGGCTGGTCCTGTTCCTTCTCTGATATGGTTTGCGTCGGTAAGTGTATCCTCGGGGGGCGAGCCTGTACCTTCAGTCTAATCCCGCACGGTGTCTGCCGTTTTATGGGCCATTCAAACAAATATATTATTTGCTGTCGATTAATAATAGTAATAATAATAATAATAATAATAATAATAATAATAATAATGATGATGATGATGATGATGATGATGATGATGATGATGATGATCATAATAATAATAATAATAATAATAATAATAATAATAATAATAATAATAATAATAATAATAATAATAATAATAATAATAATAATAATAATAATAATAATAATAATAATAATAATAATAATAATAATAATAATAACAACAACAACAACAACAAGGAAGAAAGAAAAAAAACTCGAGAGCAAGAGAAAGTAAAGGAAGGAAAATAATACGTGCGTAATAAGTTACGTAGACTCGCCAGCAGAGGGGTGTTAGCGAGGTAAGGCAAGCTACACAGCGCTACGAAAAAAAATCAACAAAAAATGCGCGTCCGGTCTAAGCCAACAAAAAATGAGTATTATACGACGTAACACAACCACGTATATAGTACCAGTACGTATTAAGTGAGTACTAATACTATCACTAATACTATCATAGTGGTACTGGTACTCCCGAAGTATGCCAGAGCCGGCCTGTGCACAAGCACGGAAACACCCACCACGTACCACACGACACACACACCACGTACCACACGACACACCCACCCGCCGACCAAGGCATCCACCCACCCACCAACCCAACCACCATAACAACAGCCGCACAGCAGTACGTACAGCAGCAAATCACCAAGAAAAAGAGCAGGGCCACCTCCCACAGGACGAAAGCACTCACTCAGGTACGAAACACCCCACTCACCCACCCAACTACCCACCCACCCACCGACCAACCCATCCACCCTCCGAGAACAGGGCCGCCTCCCACAGGCACGAAAACATTCACCCAGGTACGCAACGACCCACCCACCCACCCATTCACCCAACTACCCACCCACTCACGGAGCAACCCGTCCACCCTCCAAACAACCCTATACCACCATGTGCTACAGCAGTCTAGCAGTATGTACAGCAGCAAAGAGATGCGTTTGGTTTGTACTCGTGATGGGATTTCCACCCACCCGGCAGGCACCAACTACGCAGTGCATCCACCACCCACCCACCACCCCCCCACGAACCCCATACAGCAGTACAGCAGTGCGGCAGCACGTACGGCAGCGTGCCGGTACGCGAGGAGCAGTTGGTCGGTTCTTGAGTCTTGAGGATCCGGTAAGAAGTGGGGGGAGTTTCGTTTTGTTTCACGACCCTCCGTCATTTCGGGAAGCAAGCGCGCCGCCAAACCACGTACCCACTGCCCAACACCCACCCACCCACCAACCAACCCATCACAGTAGTACAACAGCAGTGCAACAATACGTATCGACCGTTCCAAAATGGCAGTACGGCAGAGCAGCAGTACGCACTAGATGGGATTTCCACTTTTTTACGATTCTTCGCCTTCCTGGTGAAAGAGCGAGCCGTCCCCGGGAGGTCCTTTTCACGCTCCCGCTCGACGAGTCGGGAGCCGTCGGCCGTTTTGTCGCCGGGAACACCGAGGGTTGATGCGTGAGGCGGGCGTGGCACGGACGTGCGGTCGCTGGGGGCTGGGTGGCGAAGGGTAGAGCGGGCTACGCGAATTGAATACAGTACTGAAACCGAGTGTTTTTAAATATCCAAATGACTACTACGACGACGCAAGCATACTATAAAATAAGGATATGCGTGAGCTCGCCTGCAGAGGGGGTGCGGCAAAAACAAATATCAGGCACTCAACCGGTCATCGCTATCAATACGCATGCGTACGATAGAACCAAGTCCGTTGGAAAAGAAAAAACGAAAAGAAGATAAGAGGAAGCAAGGAAAATAAAGGGAAAAAACACCATACTACGTAGCAGATCCTAGAAACTGACTGAAACGGCATTGGGCACATAGAGGGTCTCAAGCGCATAAAGGGCACTGGGGGGAGAACACAACAAGGCGAAGAAATCCGGGCGGCCTTACGCTAGCTACTTATGGCCATGGAAAGACACACAAGCGTCAGGACGATGATGGCCAGACCTAGACTTCAGTCTCTTGGGCAGGACGCCTCCCCTCCCCCCCTCCTCTCTCCGCCCCTCCCCCCCACCCCCCTCCCCTCCGCGCCCCCCCCCGCCGCGTAGAAATTCAACGGTGAATGGCGCTGCTGCGGCCTTCGCGTGTCGCTCAGCAGCTCCACAGCTCTCCGCGTCATGCTATTTCCGCATGAATACCTCTGCCCCCTCCTCGACCCGTCCAAACCATCTGCCGGCCTTCTGTGCAGCCTTTCGCCACCCTTCGAACAGAACTTAATGCCGAATTCCATCATGTCTTCCTCCAGGCGCACCATCCAATCGTTCTCTTGCCCCCCTGAGTGACCCTTACCCCCGAACAGCTCCCCAAAAACCACCCTCCGTGGCAAACGCTCCTCCCCCACACGTGCCACGAACCCCGACAAGAGTATCCTCCGTTTCCGCATTGTCACCTCTATGCTCTCGGAGGCTGTCTTGACAAGTGCGTCGGTGTACGAGAGGGTGTGGTCGTCGCGCTTCCGTTTCCGCCAGCCGAGGCATAGGAGGAGCATGGAGTAGTGAACCTCTTGTAGCCTGTCGTAGTCAGGCTTGTTCGGGCTCCACATCATGCACCCTTAGAGCAGTGTCTCGATTACCTCGCCTTTCAGCATCTGCACCTTCAAGCGTAAGCGCCCACCCGGGCGGTCATAGATTTCCATCTTGTACCGCTAGAAACACGCCCAGGCCCTGTGAATACGCCGCGTTATCTCGACGCCGAGCTCTCCATCTGCGCTGATAGCCCTGCCAAAGTGCATAAAGTCGATGGTTTCTTTGTGTACCTGGCCGGCTGCATTGGTGAACGACACCTTCCCCCCAATTTTGTCTGCAGGCACATGATCTCCGTTACGCCTCGGAGAGAGTAAACCCGAACACCGAGCACGCGGTCACAATCACCGTCACCATCCTCTCCAGCCCTCCTGGTGATCACGATACAATGCCCGCATCGTCAGCGCACAGCATACCCCACAACTTCTGCGCCTCTTCCTCCTCCTCCTCCCCCCCTCCCCCGTCGACTTTGCCCGCCCGTGGTTTGCCCTTCTTGTCCCCCTTCTCCTTTTGTTGGAGCTGCACCATGTCCATGATAGCTGCATCAGCGAGGAAGCGTTTCTCTTCTCAGCCATACGCAGTACCGCCGTGAAAAACATGTTAAACGGCAGTGGCGCGAGCACACGCCCTTGCCGAAGACCTTGCCCCACGTCGACTTATCCGAGCACTCCCATCATCCACCCGCATGCGTGCTTGCATGCCGTCTTGCAATTGGCGGATGATGGCGAGTATTCTCGGTGGCACGCCAAAACGAGCACGGATAGCCCACAGAAGGGTCCAGTCGACGGAGTCATACATTTTGGTGAGGTCGATAAAGCACAAGTACAAGGGGACGCCCTTCTTCCGCGCCAGTTGCTGCAGGGGTCGTCCTACGAACAACATGGCCAACCGTCGGGCGCTGGGGTCTAAACCCACACTGTTCCTCCGGAAAATGTTCTTGCGTTCGCAATAATCACTAAGGCGACCCGCGATGACTTGGACGGTTAGTTGGCGGGCTTCAGCCACGAGGGAGATGCCACGATAGATGGCACACTCCGTTCGGTCGTTCTTCTTGTGCAACACCTTGATCGTTGCGTATTTCCATTGTTGCGGTACGCCACCTCCCCTCCACACAGCGACGATGACCTCCTGGAACTTTCCGAGCGTGTCCGATTCTCCTTCGTCGGCCACCTTCAGGAGCTCGGCCGGAAGACCATCGAGCCCGACCGCCTTGCGGTTCGCCAACGCACGGATCGCCTTTTCTACTTCGTACCTTGACGGGACATCGTCCGGTGGCCTGCACGGGGGCCACGTCTTTAGTTCGCCCACAATGGTCGGATGAAGGGTTGGCGACTTGGTGTTAAGTAGTTTACGAAACCACCTCACCCACCGCTCCCGGATGAGAGCATTGTCTTGCAGCAATCGACCTTCCTCGTCCTTGGTGCACTGCGAGTTAAACGTCCTCTTCCCTTCCACATCCACCCCCTTGAGGTGTTGGTAGAAGCCAAACTGATTACCTTCTCCGATACGCCCGTCGAGTTGGCTGGCGTATTCTTCGAAGAACCTCTGTACAGATTCCGCCCGCGTGAGTTTAAGCTGTAGTCATCTTCAAGGCACGCCGTAGGCTACGATCATATGGAGCAGAACGAAGCCATTTCCTCGCGTGTTCTCTAGCCTGCCATCGCGCATCGAACTCCGCTTAGTCTCTTCGGCCGCACACCTACCCCTCGGTTGTTGCTTGCGCCGAAAAGGAGGCACTACGTCGGCCGCAGTCGACAGTCGAGTCTTGGCTAGCACTATGGTCATGTCATTAGCGCTACTTGTAGTAGTACCGGGTAGCGGGGAGACAAGATTGGTGGCTATCGATTTTTTTAGGTTCAACAGGAGATCCGGGTTCGCCATTAACCTTGGTAAATCAATAGCCCGCTGGTTCTTGCTGACTCTCCTTCGTCGATTTGGTGCCATGCGACCCAGGAGGCGGCTATTTCTGAGTATGATATGGTGGTCCGGCTTGGCGTTCTCCTTGAGTTGGGTCCGCTCAACGACGTTACGTACCAGTCGTCTGTCAGTTTGCCGAGTTGGGTCCGCTCAACGACGTTACATACCAGTCGTCTGTCAGTTTGCCGTGTCAGTATGTAACAAAATGTGCACTAGGCCTTTCCTCGGTTTGAGCTTTGAAACGTGTACGATATCCCACTAGCGGGCGTGGCATAGTACGTGTTGAGGAGGGGCGAGTTTGTTGTTTGTTGCGTGAAGCAAAAGTCGCTTTCCGTTAACGTTCAGCTCATCTCGCCCGTAAGCACCCAGCACCTTACGGTCGGTCCATCCCATTTCTCGCATGCCGGTACGAGCATTCGCGTCCATCGGGACAAGGAGGTGGTCTCTACTGGGTACCCTTGACCATCTCGTCAAGTGAATTCCAAAAATGGCAATTTCTCGCTGCTGTTCTCATCAAGAGTGGGCGCATAGCCTACAATAGAAAACGCACCGTTAGATTTCCCTTTGAGTTGGGTGCGAATCTTCAATCTAGCATTGATGCACTCGACCGCGAGGTCACCCTTATCCATCCCTTCAAGATACTCTATCAGCTAGCCCTACCCCATGGTCTCCCTTCTTCTCGTGTTTGCCTTCGTCTGCTCCCGAGCAAAACATAACATATCCCGCCGCCATAGTATCACTTTGTTCATCGCGGCTCACCTCTTGCAATCCTATAACGTCACAGCCTACATCCTCGCAAGTCTTCGGGATCACCTCGGCGTGGCCCATGCCGTTCGTGCCCTTGAAAGCGAGTGTGCGAACGTTGAACGTACCCACGACGAGTCCCCCGCGCTGGGCCTAGCCCTCGCAACTGCGCGTAGTTTCCGGGCCGCCCTTCGATTCCTCTTACGTCTTCTCTTTTTCCGAGCGTCGGATTTCCTCCCTTTCACTCCGTTTTTCCCAAACCGAATATTTCCCCCTCTCCGTCTTCTTTCGCCCAGCCCGTTTCTTGCCAAAATGCCAACGTGAAGGGGGTAACAGTCCCGACTCCCCATGTCCATCTCCTTCCCGACTTTGGTGCTTACCCACCTGAGTTCGAGCCTCTCTTCTCCTTTCACTATGAGCCCCACGCTTTCCACGGCGGTGACACGACACTGCGTCCGCAGGCAAGACTGCCGCGTTAAAAACTTGCGGATTTTTTCGCCGTGTCGCTGGCTTTCACCGCCAGCCCGGCCTTGCCCGAGCGCTAGTTCAGCGCCCGGGTAAGGTCGGCGCTACACTCCTCATAGGCTCTGGCACGTGTTGGGAGAGCCGCAGGCCTGAGCACCACCCCAGCCGGGGGGCAGCCGGGGGGGGGAAATAGTATCGCCCGATTACTACTGGTAGTACACAATGCCGGCACCCATGCTTCGGGTAGGGCAGGGTAGCCAGCTTGACTTTTTTTAATGAATAGATACCAAATACCGGTACCAAACAACGATACTACATATGAACATACTTGTAGTCCGCGCGGTATGTAAAGCAATGCCAACAGGTTGATATAGCCTACCTGGTAAAATAGTCAATAGGCGGCTTGCTACGATTTCTTATGCGAAACCGATTCCGAGCTTCAGATTTCGATCGAAAATCCAAGCGGAACACATATTTTACGTTGTATGTATGACATGTGTATCTACTTGTACCCGGTTACGGTAGATATTTTAAAAAATATTCTAACGACGCCAGCTGTGAGTTCGACGAATTTAGCGTCGATACTCATCTCTGCAAGTTGCGTTGTTGGTACTTGTATATGTGGCTTAGTTTTTCACTTAATGGGAGTGGTCCTGTTATTTTGTTTTATACTTGTGGATCGAACTGGCGTTCTTGTTTACGCGAAATCCGAACCCACGTTGACTGTCTTTCTAGTCCCGCCACAAGGAGACGCGTCGATCGAGACTGCTCTGTCGACTCGAACATCTGGCGTCCGCACGCTGGCTGACTGCTGATTGCTGCATGTTTTCGCGCACAAATAGGAACTTTTGTCGTTTCGAAGATGTTTCCGAAAGCTTTACGTAGCGCAACCGCTTTTACGAGTTTGGACTTGAAAGTTGGAAGCGCTTCCCCTGACACAACATCGCGCATGCAGGGAAAAAAAAGGGTCAAGAAAATTCTAAAGCATTGTTTTTTCCGACTCGATCTCGCCGAGATTTCCGAGAAAACTCAAAAGCACCAGCCTTTTCAAAAGCCAAAGTCGTAAAAAAATCGTCGTTGCCGATCAAGGTGAAATTTGAAATTTGGTGGAAACAACGCTGAAGACTCCAGAAGAACAGAAGAACATCGGTATAAGTTCCATTGCCCAATCCGCCACCCATCAAGCGATATGGCCAAAGCTCGATTGCATATATAAGGCCATCTCTTATAATCAACTGATTCTGAAAGCCGAAAATGGAAATGTCAGCACCTTCGCAGGCGTCTTTGACCCGGGAAACGGGAGATTCGGGCTCGCTCTTCTCAAAGTCCGACTAGCCTTCTTTCGAGATGCAATCAACGACATTTGCCGTTTCTTCAGGGTATCAGTTTGAAATTTTAACAAAATGTTGCAAACTCTGTTTCGTATATACATCGCCGTTTCATCCGAAAAAATAGCCTATTTTTCGGATAAATAGCATCCGAAACGGATTTTAAGGACACTACGACGTGTAAAAACATAAAGCTCCTTTCCTGAAGAAACGGCAAACGTCATTGGATGCGTCTCGCAACAAGGTTGGTCGGACTTTAAGAAGAGCGAACCCGATTCTTCCGTCCCCCGGGTCAAACAGGCCTGCGAAGGTGCTGAAACCTCTTTTTTCGGTTTTCAGAATCAGTTTATTGTAGGAAATGGCCGAAGTCAAGTATTTTCGACAAAAAATGGCTAAAATGGCATTTCTGGGATGCACCGCTCAATTTTGAGAAAAAATTATTTTCATCTGAAATTTCGACGACGTATTTGAACCGCATGTGTACACAGACAGAAAGCCGGGCTTTTCTTTTTTAGTTTTCTTAGGCAAGCTTTTCGGATCGTAGTACAAGTATCGGCCATATATCTCGGACAAAAACAAAAACAAAAAGAGCACGGTTTTCCATTTGTCGGCTGGCCCATGATCCATGATCAACATCGTGTCAAAAAAATCACACCTATACGTAAGATTGAGCGGGGCATGGCCAATCTATGTCTCCGGCAGTTACTTGGCTGGCCCAGCTCGAATGACGACTGCTGTACGTACCAGCGTATACCATCCATCCGCTTGTAAAGCCTGTACCATCTGGTACCTACCGCGCTCTGTAACACAGCAGTAGTATCATAGTAAGATATCAACAAACCGATGAATGTTCATGTTGCTGCACTGCTGTTTGGGGATCTGTACATCTCCACTACACTGGCGAACAGGCCATTATAATTTTATCGCTCGTTCAGGGAGACACTCGTACTACGAGTATTATTAGCTAAGTATTATACATCTACTGGCCCATTATACTCGATCGTGTCGGCAGTTTTCTGACAGAGGTACGTATTATTGTAGTACTGCTGCACAGCCAATATCACCTACCTGGTACAGGTGTTGATAATCACTCACCAAAGCTGAATTCATAGCATACTCAATTTGACTCAAGCTTCCGCTAGGGCTGAAGGTTGTCAAAGAGAAAGAGTATGGACCGTCATCTCTGCCGCTCGCTCCTCCTCGAAGTCTCAAGACATTTCTCTCCATCTGGCTCCATATACTGTGTCTGACAATGCTGGCAACGGCTGTTGTAAAAAGCACAGCAAACCTGAAACCTGACGCCGGAAGCATTGCTGTTGCGTACTGCAGCGAGAGTGAGAGGGCGTCAGTAGTCAGTAGTCGAGGAGATTCAAAAGCTTCGCTCTTCGCTCGAAAGGTTTTGCAGTAAAACAGGAGGCATTTCTCTTATTTTCAAAAATCGACCCACGTATGACGGCCCCAACGGCCGACCCCCGAAAGTCTAGGCTCACACGCGCCACTAGAGTACCCGGTTCCTGGGATTCCGTCGTAGCAAGGTCAATACTGTGCAATATCTCGTTCCGTGGTTCTTGATCATGTTGCTCGATCAGCGACGATTGGACTTCGCCTACGAACAAATCATTCAGGATGCCGCGAAATCAAGAGGAGCTTCGACTGTGATGATATTCGTAGCTCCTAACTGCGACGCGATGTGCGCTTGCCGCATCCTCTCGTACATGCTGAGGGCGGACGCTGTATCGTACAAGATCAAGCCAGTCAGTGGCTACGGGGATATCGCGGCGGCAAACGAGGAGCTGATCAAGGTAAGAAGCTTGGACATCGACATTGGTAAACACCCTATGGTTCTGATTCTCGGTGACCCGGCGGTTGGTTGGTCGTATTCTTGGTGAGGCAAATCTTAAACTTCACTGCGTCACGGGCGATACACCCATCCCATCCCATGTCCTGGGTCCTGGCGATAATCGAAGATGACATTGACCCAGTCGTTGTTGAACTTTAGTCGGCGTCCGCCGTAGACTTCCGGAAATCTTCGTGCTGCTGGTTGTCAGTTTGTCAGCGCTTCAAAGGCTGGATTTGTATTATGCACAAGGGCTCCGCTCCGCGGGCGGCTGACGCCGCCCGCTTCGCTCGCGCAAGGAAGAAATGTCACTAAACATATACAGGAGGCAGAAATAAGAGGCCCATGATTTGATGCGAACAGCGAATTGATAATACCAAGAGCTGCGTGTGCAGAGTGCTGTGCTGTGTGCTTGTTGGCGGTGTCACGTTCTGATCGGTAGTGCGGGTGTAATTTGCGTGGGGGGGGGGTATGGGGACCGAGAGAGATCAAACGGAAAATCCAGAAGACGAGTACACAACGCGCACGTACAAGGGCTCCGCTCCGCGGGCTGACGCCGCTCGCTATGCTCGCGCGAGGAAGAATGCGACTAAAACATGCAAAGGGAGCAGAAGAGGCCCATGGTTTGGTGCGAACAGCGATTTGATAATGCCAAGAGCTGCTTGTGCAGAGCAAATTGCCCTGTGCTGTGCCGTGTGCTTGTTGGCGGTGTCACGTTCTGATCGGCAGTACTGAGTACCTGGTACGGGTGTAATTTGCGTGGAAAAAACATGGGGACCGAGAGAGATATGAAGAAAACGCAAAAAGAAGAGTACACAACAACACGTACTATACCCGGTACTGCTCTATGTTCAAAAGAAAGCACAGCGCAACACGACACAGCACCGCAGCGCAACCCGAGGCATGGCACCGCACGGCGCTGCGCTGCGCTGCTGGGCTATATATTATAAAAAAAAATTCACTCCAGCTGTGAGATCGAAGATTTTGTCGAACCTCATCTTTGCATGCTGTGTGTGATGCTCCGATCGCCCGTATTGCGGGTTGTGCGTCCTCATCAAGAAAATATATATTATGAAAATTAAAATACACTCCAGCTGTGAGATCGAATATTATGTCGCAACTCATCTTTGCAAGCTGTGTGTGATACTCCGATCGTGCGTATTTATACGAATATATGATCTGAGCTGGGCGTGCATTATTATCCAACACCGCCGTAGTACCTGGTATGTACGAGCACAAACCTGGTGTAGTACCGGTACGTGGTATTTTATAAATATTGAAAGCCGTTAGCTGTGAGTACGAACGATTGAACGGTTGAAACTCAACTTACAAAATCTGGCAAGCGCTGAGAAGCGCTGTTTCGGGCATCCGAGCCCCCCGATCACCCGTCCGGAGAGGAGAATATCTTAAAGTCAGTGTGGGAAAGTGTGGGAAACCAAAAAAAAGGAGGCCGCTCAGGAAATCGATATTATTTGTAAGTAGGTCTATAGGAGTATCCATCAGACCACAGAGTCACTGCTGTGACTTTGTGGTCTAGTGGACAGACTGTCCGCTTTTGAGTCTGGTGTGCGTGGGTTCGAATCCCGGTGTCATCGAAGGAACAAAAAATGGTACTCATGAAAAAAGCATTGAGAATATACTCATAAAAAAAGGAGACGGTGAGAAGCGCTGAGAAGAACACCACAGAGTCACTGCTGTGACTTTTTGGTCCAGTAGACGGTGTCGACGGATACTTTTCGTAGCCTATTGGGGCCGACAATGGGTATCGACTGGCATCTTCAATGATCTACTGTTTGGCCAATAGTCTGTTGTACCTATTTATGTGAATATAGTGATATAACAAGTAGGCATCGATAGACATTTTCAGGACGGTACTGTTTGGGCGGTAGGGTATTGGCGCCGAGAGACGGAACCTACAGGTTCGTGCGATAAGGATCGACATACCTTTCACCAAACCTTTTGTTTCGGACAAAAGGTGTCGATAGGCCTTTCACATTTCTATTGTTTCGGACGATAGGTATTTACAAATCTTGCACCATTTTATTGTTTCGGATGATAGGTATCGATAGGTAGACATTTCGCCATTTTATTGTTTCAGTGTTGGAGAGCAACGGCGCTCGAAGACAGCCCGTCTAGGTACAATCAACTCTAGTTCGCCATTCATCGTCCACGCCGCACGCCCCTCCATCCCAGCGGAGAATCCCCGAAAACGGCGCAGTCTTTCCTTGTTGTGCTCTAAGAAGCTTAAGGTGGATTGCCTCAACAACAAGTGGGTGATTATTGCATATGTGTGTTCGATGCGAAGCTCAAGCCTGCAGTGTTTTAGAGCGACCTGTTTGCATGCCGTTCAGTTCCTTCTTGTACCCTGGATAGTACGCCATCGAATAGGCTATTGGGCCAACAATAGGTCGGCAGTTATGAGGATCGATAGGTATTGTAAGCAACAATAGTGTTGGGGCAGTGGCCACAATAGCCTTTTGTGACACCGGTATGCTTGCGAAGGTGTATATCGATAGGTATCTTGGGCACCAACATAACTTGAAAATGGCTCCCATCAGGCTATCGTTCAAACAATACCTTTTTATCGCCACCAAATCGATACCTATTGCTCAATGTAACAGGTTTGCAAGGGTATCGATCGATGCCTATTTTGCCCAATTTAATAGGGTTCTCAAGGGTATCGATCGATGCCTATTGCCCAATTTAATAGGTTCTCAAGGGTATCGATCGATGCCTACTGCTTGTACATGTATACCCTCGTACTGCTTAGAACATACATGTACGTACCGTATACCCCAGGCTATTGTTTGAATGAATACCTTGTATGATAGCAATAATATGTACCTTGACCTACTTCTTGCCTTTTGCTCAAAAACAGCAGATTTACGATAACACCTGTTATTAAAATATGTTTTAATTAGTCGATACATAGGCTTGTAAAAAATTCAATCGAAATGTAAGGAAAGGAAGCAGTAGATAAAAGGAGATGTGGGGAAAGGAAATGGGAAATGGTTGGTAAAAGATACCACTGCTTTATGGGGTAATTATTCGACTTCATAGATACTGCTGCTTTATGAAAGGATATTCGATTTACATCGGAACGGCATCTACGCTATATTGTCGGAGGGCAAAAATAATAACAATAATAATACTAATAATAATAATAATAATAATAATAATAATAATAATAATAATGATAATACGTACTGTGTATTGATATTCAATTAACCGATAATCGATACACCAAATTGTGGACAGACTAACAGGCGTACTCAATACGTCGTAGACTGCTGTGCAGGGCTTTATACCTACTGCTCATAGCATTAGATCGACAGTGGCATAACTATTGTATGAACATTAGCCTATTGTGCCGGTTTAGCAGGACCTATTGGTCTAAGAAATAGGTCTCGATAGATAGATTCGCACACCTATCTTAAGGACAATAGCCTATTGTACCAATTTCTCGTGACCTATTGATCCAAGCAATGTGTATCGATCGACAAATTCGCATACCTATCGAAGGTGTCAATAGGCTATTGTCCGGGGTGTGGTAGATTGACTGTTTGCTCATGAGCCTGGTGTTGGTTGGTTTGAATCCGTGTATCATCAGAAGAAAAACAAATGAGAACAAAAAAACATTGATTCAGTCGTCCGGAGAGAATGTATTAAATTTAGTGTGATAAATGGAGGCCTCATAAAAAAAACATTGATATTAATAGTACTTCGAAGTATACTCATAGAAAAAGGAAACGGTGAGAAGCGCTGAGAAGAACACCACAGAGTCACTGCTGTGACTTCGTGGTCTAGTAGATAGACTGCCCGCTTATGCGCCTGGTGTGCGTGGGTTCGAATCCCGGTGTCATCGGGAAAAAAAAAACTACGCTCATAAAAAAAACATTGATAGTATACTCATTAAAAAAAGAAACGGTGGGAAACGCTTAGCAGCGCTGTTTCAGGCATCCGAGCCCGCACAGCCGTCCGGAGAGAAGAATGTCAAGTTAGAGTGGGAAGCGATAAAAATGGAGGCCGCTCAGGAAATCGATATTTGTAAGTAGTTATATGGGCATTATTTGAATCGCTCGAGTACATCTACTAGCTAACACCTACATACCTGCCTTCCCTTCTGCATGCTGCGACGGACAGCTGCTGTGTTTCGAATCGCGCAAGGATACAGAGCTACACACCGACATATCGTATGGTACATTGCTCGTGCTTGATTCCCACAGGACAATGAGGACATTCGAAGTTTGGTGATGATCAACTGTGGGGCTATCTGCGACGTGGTCGATCTGCTGTCTCACCTATCGCCGGAGGCGTACACCTACATCATCGACAGCAACCGCCCTGTCCACCTGGCCAACGTGTACCCGAAACGTGACAGGTATAATACAACGTCTACTACTCGTATGTGTCATGGGGAACAGTGCGCACGTGTACGTGTTACGCTCGTAGTGAAAACTTAGCCTGGCATGCGCGTACAAGCCCATATGGCATGTATATGCTTACACGTTGCATGGCCTGATTTTCGCCAACAAACACCTTCTATATATTATAAAATACAAATACACTCCAGCTGTTGAGATCGGAGATTTTGTTGAAACTCATCTTTGCAAGCTGTGTGATACTCCGATCGCGCGAATTACGGGATGTGTGTCCTCATTAAGGTTCTTGTATTATACCTGATCACGACCGCGTTTGGTGTCGGAATCCAAGGCAAGCAGTTGTTCGACACGCGCGTAGCACGAACTTATACCTGATACTAGTATTATTTTATACCGGTATGGTGATATGCTGCACGGCCATGCTAAAGGGGACCGCGCTTCCCGTTTTGTTTTATCGCTGTACCTCGTATTGCACATCGATCTCGTCGTAGGACGAAAATAGTATACTACCAGGAAAAACCCTGGTACCTAGTACCAGGTAGTTAATATCGGATAGGCATTCGTTTGACCCGCCGTGGAAACAACTTGACACCCATGTCTCATGGCGAGATCTGGCCAAAGAATCCCACTGACCTCCCACACATTGCTCTGTCACCTGTGACCTGTCCACCGGTGTTTAACACGCCTCTGCAGGGTGGTGGTATTCGTTGACGAAGAGAACGGGGATGTTGACAACATCCCAAGCGATGGTGAGGGTCTGGATGGAAACGACGAGACGAGCGATGAATCGGAAGCCGACAGTGATGTGAGCGAATCGCCGAACTAAAGCACTGATGGTTGTTCCAACGCGAAGCTCAAGCCACCAATAGCGCGAATCTCCTTTCTCTGTCGTTTTTTGGGCGGGATTGCCCATTTCCAACTTCACCCACGTTTCGAGAAAGTTGTAGAGCAGGACAAAAAGGAAAAATAGAACAGGGTTAAGCTGCCTGTCTGGCCCAAAGGCATTGAAGTGGTCACAGGCTGTCACGGAGTGAGTGTCGGAGAGTAAGAGATGCTGGAGAGAATCCTAAAAATCGGCTGAGGGCGACATGGTAAGGAAATACATTTGCCTGGTTTTCGGTTGCGATTGTTTACGAACTCGGAGAGAGAAACTATTTTTTTCGTTCAAGTCTCGTCGGTGTACGTAGACCACCATAGTCGAAATACATGGCTTGTAGGTGGTGTTCCGGCCAGCCCAATTGTTCGCATTCCTCAGTTTTGTCGGGCATGCGATTAAATCGCAACCGCAGAAGGCTTGACGCCCTCCGTCTGTAATGCAGAATTATTGGACTTATCACTGCCGAAATGAGACTGAGCGTGGCGCTCGTATGGTTGGGCAGGTTGGGAATCCCAGTGCGGTAATGTCATGCCTTGATCGTGCTGCCTGCTCAGCATTTTTTTTGCGTCAGTTTAATGCAATCGCGTCTGTTGCTTCAGAGGTAACCAGTTACCTTCGTGTCGAAACTACAGTAGCAGGTACCTGGTAGTACAGCAGTACCTTGAGAATCATTTGCTTTCGTTTTGTTGCGGCAGTCGCTGTCTTGCGTCTTGCTCTCTTTTTTTGTGCAGGCATACTAATAGTTTGCAGGTCAACTCTGTTTGGCTATCTTATCACCTTGTAGCGTCGCCTTTATTTTTGCCCCGTGGACTTCGGTACTGCTACCTTGATTGATACCGATGCATCGGCGCACCAGTGTTTGCTTCAATAGTAGCGTTGTCTCGGTGAAATTTTTGTACTTTATTGGTGCGTTTGCCTTGTTCCGGATTCCAAGATGTTTACCTAACCGTTTATCGTGTGTCTGAGGACGTCTTGTTGGTATTCATACTGCACCAGGACGTATTTTGTTGTCTGCAGCATTCGCTGTACGCGTTCACAGATGATAATGTTGCACGAATGTTAGCTTGACTCCTTCTGTCCGTTCTGGCGCGCCTTGCATCATACAGAGGGAGGAGGAGCTGGCAAGCGATTTCAGCGGCGACTCCGACGATGACGAATCAGAGACCGAAGAACCTGTCGACGAGCCAAGACCAGAGGACAAGGAGAACTTGCAGCCAAAGGATGCGTCGGACAAAGCGTCGTCTGAGCGGCCGAAGGTGCAGGCGGGGAGAAAGCGCAAAAGGCAGACGGCAGAGAGAGCACTCCGTAAAGCGCGAGAAACTGAGTCTTCACGGCGGCAACGCATTCGTCAGTACTACAACGGCGCCTCTCATGGATCGGCTTCCGCTGTCCAGTTGTTCGCCATGGCTATGAAGGTGAGTTCAGCTCAATGGCAGATTGTCGTTATAGCATGTCCCGTTCAGGCTATGCGTAAAGGGTTCCGTTCTGTTCCAACCTACCACGTATTGTGGCAACTCAAGGTGGTAGGTGTAGTAGAGCCCGTCCGTGGCGAAGGACGGGCCTACCTATCCATGAAAATAACCTGGGATAGAGGAAGACCTTCTCGTCGGAGAAGGTTCTCGTCGGAGAAGGTCGATCGATTCGTCTTGGGGCACCCAAGTACGGCAGGGGGCACGTCCATTCGGCACGCGCAAGGTTCACGTTTGTGTTTGCCAGGGCTTCTTTAACGCAACGCTTGAATGCACGTCCTGTTTGTGTCTGGTGCAGCTGAACAAGGACACCAACGACTTGCTATGGCTTGCCATCGTGGGCCTTACGGACCAATATATTCACCAGGTGCGTGAACATTAATTGGAAATGGTTTACCTGGAGACGCGCTACTCAGTGTTAGGCGGAATTGTTCGTGTGTTACCGTCAGTTTTTTGGCCTGCGGCTGGTATCGTTTCTGCCCCTGAAAAATGGTGCTGTACAGCCCATTCTTCGTGCTGGGATGTGCCGCTGAAACTGGAAGAGCGTTGTTCACAGGAATGTGTTTTCCGATCCAACATTACGTGCAAGATTCCCGTCTAAGGAAGATGTTTTTTTCCCTGACGATTGAACAGCGAATCGACCAAGAAATCTACCACATGGTGGTGGCGCAACTGCAGCAGCACGTGGTCGCCAAAAACAACAAGAACAGCTTGGAAACAAGCTCAGCAGACGGCAAAACGCTGGTGCCAGTGTCGGAGATGGGGCGAATAACGTGCGACATGGAGTTTCGATTCATGCTACACCGCCACTGGTCACTGTACGAGGTGCGTCAGAACCGACGCGCACTTTGGTTTTTGGTGTTTGGCCTTTTTCTAGCGCTACGAGTAAGTAAGGTGCCACTTGCGGCCAACGTTTTGAAATATTGATAATATGACATGGAACATAAGCCCGGCTCGTGTGCTGCGCTCCAGCACTGCCACAATGGCCGTTTTTCCTCAGGCCCCTGATCCCAAACGCTGCTGTCTACTGCGGAGGGGGTGCTGTGACCACAAGAGTTGTAGCTGTCTCCATTTTGCCCGTGCCTCACTGTTGGCGATGTGGCAGGTGTTGTCAATATTGTTGTTTTACAGTCGGCTAATTTTCTTCTCGGGTGTTTGCTGCTCTTTTCGTATGTTTCAGAGCATGAAAATACTCAACTTTGATTATTTTCTTCTCGACTCCTGCTTCTTGTACGTTGTTTCAGAGCATGTACTACTCCAACTTCGTGGCATCCAAGCTCAACGTGTGGAATTCCAACGGACGCCATCGTCTGGAAGAATTCCTGGCCAAGATGGGATTCAGCCTCGAACAGTGCAAGCAGAAGTACCCTTTCATGAGCTGCCAGCTCCGCAAGCGTCTTCGAGATCAGATCGAGAAGTACGCGGAGGACTACGGCCTCCAAGACGTGTTCTATGGTAAGTGTTGCCTGTTGGTGGCAACTAAAGTTGATATCCATGAGCATCGACTACTCAATTGGTCGAAACCACAGCTGACGTATTGGGTTTTTAATGTAATTGCTGGAACTCAGCACTTGGGTTCCATGCATGCTGAGTGTGGTGCAATGACGCGCGTGCCCAGGGTGGCCGGTGGACGAGGGTATGTTGATGCATTGTTGTCCGTCACGGCTGTTCACCGGTTTGCCGCAATGTCTGACCAACGTCTTCGCACATTCCTTTTGCAGGATCATACCAAAGGTATTGTGGGTTCAAGAACCCGCTGAGCGCTGCGGATATGGTATATTGCATCACGGCCCTCACAGAGCACAAGGACGCCGGAGGAGGGAGCGCAGACCAGGTACGTTCTCTTCGGCTTTTGGCAGTCTGCACGATATATCGTCAGGCTTGATAACTATTTTGGGGCCAGGTATCACGATAAAAAGCTGAGTAGCGTCGTCTCACCAGCCCTCTAGTCTAGGGTAATAGATATGCGGTCCGAGTACACAGTATCATGCTGCGAGCGTTTTCCGCATATATCTATTTTGTGTGTTGACTTTTTCATCGTTTTTTTGCACCTTTCCATCTCGAAAACGCGCGGCCGGTGCTGTAGTCGTCAGTTTTTTTGACATGTTTAGTCCAAAGGCAGCATTGAACAGTCGACTCACGACGACGAGCCGTTTTCGTCTGACAGGGGTCGTCCGGCGACAGCGCGGGCGCGGAAGAGGACGAAGAGGGATGGGTGGACAGCTTCAACACCGCTTACGACGCGCTGTCCGGGAAGAGCCCCGCGCTTTTGAAGCAAGGGCTCTCTTTGAGCATGTCTCTTCAGAGGGCGGTGGTGCAGCAAGCGGTATCGATGATGGAGAAGAGGAGCTTGACTCTCTTCAAGCACTTCCGATACGCCTTCATCCGCAGCAGCGAGACAGACGAGCGGCTTTTCACGCAGCCGATGGCCTTGAGAAAACTGGCGGCGTTTCTGATTGATGTACACCGGGAGAACGGCAGATGGGCGGGGGACAAGGCGCGGCCGCTGATCATCATGGCAGAGCGCGCATCGACGTACTTGGTGGTTGGTGTGACGTGTCCCAAGAAGGCGGGCACGGTGGTCAAGAACCGGTTTGGGACGTGCTTTCAGCTCGCTGCGCAGCAGATCCAAGCGCGTGCTCGACACGATGGGTTCGAGGCTAGCGTGATGGAGATCAACAAGGAGGATGTTCACGACTTCATACAGGCACTCCACGACACCATGAGCGCGTAGAAGATAGATGGGGGCTCATGTTGTGTATTTGTTTATGGTCCAGGTCAGGGTGGATGCACGTTCAAACAATCCAGAAGATGGATGCCCACGTTGTTTTTTTTGTTGATTACCCAGGGCAGGGTGGATGCACGATGGAGCAATGAGCGACTGTGTGTTCGTTGTTTTGATACGCGCGCATGTTTCTTATACATACGCATGTAACAAGGGGTGTGAGGAGATTGCCGCGTTTACGTACGATAAAGTGTGAGGATATTTTTTCAGGCGGGGGCTACGACGTTTTTTGCAGATAGGTGGCCGCCTACGATTTGAACTGTTGCCTTGGGAGTAGACTTCCAACTGTTTCAACAGGGGATCTGCAGAGCTCTAGAGAGCAAATTCGAACATGTTTTTTTTTATGGGGGTCCAAGACCCAATCATTGCCGTCGCATTATTTAGGGGGCACTCATTGTGTGGAATGCTAGCGTCTCATGAGCTCTTCGGGCGTTTCTTGCGTACGTGCAGGCACTCCGCTATAGACGTTCTCTTCGCCTTCTCGACGACAAAAACAGCAGTTCTGATGTTGTGTTTCCCAAAGAGGATTCGACGTTTGTTCCTTGGAGAGCACAATGCACATGAATGGATGAACTGACGTGGCGAATCAAACCTAATCGAGGCCTTGAGAAGGGAAAACTGGACGGTTGACGCTCAAAAATGGTTCACTTCACCAAGAACACTCCGAGTAGGCAGCCCACCTGCACATTGCGTCGGTGACCAAACGCAACCAATCTGGCTCGTTGGCAAAATGGAAAATTCGCGGCTTCCCTCTTCGAAATTGAATGCGGCACGGAGTTGCAGGGCTCAATCGTTTTCCTACTGCAAACGAGTGCAGTTCTCAAGGGATCAGTTATTAAAACCGCGCCAGAAAGTCTAGAGATGAGACCAACTTGGCAGTTGTCATCACGCATCCCAAAATGATACGCCGGTCGCCAACCATCTCAACGGTGCCTTGTAACCCTTTTGGCACCAGGATAAAGCGAGCGATAAAATATAAGCACGGCCGTACTGCCCGACTATTAGTAGCGCGAGCTCAGTTCGAACACAGAACGTGTCTTCGAAAGCCCGGGCTGCCTTGTATGGCCAATCAGTGCTGTAATCGCCATTCAGTTTGGACAGTTTTCCCGTCTGAAGCCCCACAGGGACAAAAACAGTCCGACGTCCGCTTTTCGTTGGCACGGTCGGAAAAATATTCGTGCGCTTGCGCGTTGTGATTGTGCTTTCGGGTTCAAAAAATGCAGAGTTGGCTCTGACAAGAAGAAAACGCGCGGCAACTAAACCACGACTGACATGAACTACTCGCTGCATCTTCACGGTAAAGGACACACCAACCCTTCGATAGCATGTCGTTGACAGAACCTTCTTTTGTGTTTTGCGTAAGGCTACGCCTAAAAAAAACTACCAGTGTATGGCATACAACAAATCTATTTTGACGGTGGACAAATCAATCATGAAGCAACTTGGAAGCCGACAATTCTGTAACAGCGGGTATTTCTCATGCGTTCGAAAACGAGAGGACGTCACGGCTGCTACATTTATGTCAACCCAAAAACCTTACCCGTCCTGTAATCACTGGCGGGTCCTATTACTGTGGACCAATCTACAAGAGTACAAAAAATGCAATCCAGGCTCCGTCCTACCGCAAGCACAAGCAGAAATAGCAAACCCACTAACGCGGTAGAGCACAAAAACTCCCTTCCGCCAGTCGTTTAAAAAAAACGCCAAGACGCCACTTGCGCCAACAGCGTATCCACACCAGCTACTGAATTCGCATCCAAACGACCGCATCCCCATGTGCGCTTTTCCACACACCAGCTACTGAGCTCGCATCCAGACGACGATGTCCAATCCAAACGACAGCGTGTGCGTCCATTCCAGAATGACGCCGTCTATGTTTTTCTATGGTTTTGCACCCCTGTCACCTAAAACGATATAACCCGCCACCACGTGCCACGCGGCGTGCAAAATGCTCAATCCCCAGTCTATTCAGCTGCCGCTGCTGCTGCTGCTGCTGCTGCCGCTGCTGCTGCCTCTTCCGTGGCCGCCGCCGCCTCCGCTGTGACGGTAGCAATCTCCTGCTGATGCTTATCGATCTCCTCTTGCGTAGCTGTTCTCAACTCCCCAAACTCAAAATGAGCTTTGAATTTGTACGGATGCTGTTGGTCGGGTCGAGTCAGCAACGAACAACAAGGAAGCGGTTACGGCGCCAGCTGGTCAAATCCCCATCGCAGACAAGTATGGGATGGGGAATGAGATTGGAATTTGTACGGATGCTGTTGGCGGAGTGAACAATCAGCAGTGGGGCGCGGCAAGCGTGTCCGCTGGTTAAAAATATATCCGCAGACAAGTATGGGAAGGGAATGAGGTTTTGATTTGTACGGATGCTGTTGGTCGAGTCCAGTGAACAACGACTAGCAACGAAGCGGTAAGGGCGTCGGCAGGTCGAATATAAACCGCAGAAAAGCGTGGGACGGGCACCGAGTTTTGATTTTGTACGGATGCTGTTGGTCGAGTCTAGTGAGCAACGATCATGAAGGATGCGGTGAGGGTGTCAGTTGGTCAAATATCTACCGCAGAAAAAAACGGGACGGGGAATCAATATTTTTCTTGCACGGATGTTGTTGGTCGAGTCGAGTGAACAACAATCAACAAGGAGGCGGAATTGGTGTCGACAGGTCAAATAGTTCGAGAGGCAAACGCTTGAAAGGACTGGAAATATGTAGGTGCATCTGCCCTAGAGAACGTCTAACACGCCAGCAAACAACGTCAACAGTGAAAGAAGTGACGTCACTTAACACAGAGCCGCCATGTAAAACGTTTCCTTAGGCGAACATCTGGAGCTAATCGCACCAACCAGCACATTGTGATGTTATACTGCTGTTCATGCTCATCGCATGGCCGCCACGAGCGTAAGGTCAGGATGCTAATTTCAATTTCAAGAGGTAAATGATACCGCATATTCCCATTCAATTTCATAGGAAAAATACAACTGAAGCGGGGAAGGAGAGGGACACCTTCATTCGTGGAGTCGCTCCTGCCGACAGGCTTGCACCGAAATGATAGGAAGGACTTCAGGGGCGCGGTCTACGTCATTCAACAACACACCCGAGCGACAACAAGGCGACACGTAGCTAGTTCCCGTCGGCTTAAAAACGAGGCCGCTGGCTTTTGGATTGCAACCCTATCATCGTACAACGTTGCCCTGGCTGATACGGCATGGTACCGGCGACTTTATAGTAATCACCCGAGCTGGAGCTTGCTCGCATCGTGTAAAGGGGGTGGCACGCCTGCGTGACACAACCGCCAGCAGTTCGCACCGTCTGCAGATTGGTCTGGGTTATCCTGTCGTAAGCAGACGCGTGACTCAAAAACAACAGTGCGCTGAGGGGTGACCAAAAAAAATGCGGGGTAGCTCTAGCGGGTCTGCGCCGAGGTTAACATACTCCTCGGCAGCCGACAGGCACAAAACACAAAAATACAATGTGCCGACAAATGCTGTAGGAGTGCAGTATCATAGCT
This sequence comes from Undaria pinnatifida, assembly GCA_012845835.1. Classification (NCBI taxonomy): domain Eukaryota; class Phaeophyceae; order Laminariales; family Alariaceae; genus Undaria; species Undaria pinnatifida. Next base: position 8,538,708 of record JABAKD010000005.1, read on the forward strand.
CCGATTTCACCTCGAATTGGACAAAAACAGGTCTGTTCGCAGTGTAAAATTCCCCCCGATGTTTCGTGCTGATGACCCTGAGCTGCAGAATCTCTCCAATCATTCCTTCCGGATCAAACCCTTCCGCCTGTGTGGACATTTTGGAGAGCGGGGGGTTCCGGGGGCTCCAGGTTTGAAGGTGATCGAAACATGCAACACATGCAACAGCGGCCCACGCTGAGTAAGCACGCAAAAACACAGTACATGTTTGCGCGACCTGTGCGAAAGCAGTACCACTGGGCGTCCGCACGGAAACGGAAAGCAAAATTCTGGTGAAACATACAAATAGGAATTGTCCTCACGGCTACCGGGCTACGGAGTTCGAGAGTTCGGAGTAACAAAACAGCAGAGTTCGAGAGTTCGGAGTAACGGATATTGAAATTGCACCGGATGTAAGTAACTTTGGCTTAAAGCTGATATCAAGGTTTGACTCTATATTAGGTCTCGCCTAACGAACCGTACCCTAGGGTAACCAATACCAGTACCTGGTATGATGCAAGACATGTAAAACATTCTGGAACAATAAACCACAGCCAGTACCAGACACCTGGTACCTGTTCAATTCATCATCAATTTATAAACTTGGGAGGCAACAAAAAAAAACTTTACTGGCATTTACGAGCGCGTGTTAGTTTACTACCTGACCACAATCGGGGCTCAACACTGTGTATTAGCCGCGGGTGGTTGCAAATATAGACAGAGAAAAGAGCGATGAAAAAATAACAAGAAAAGCACCGTGCCAGTCCGACATTTTACACAAGGGCAGTTTGGAATCAGCAAAAACTAATGAAGGAATGACGACGAATCTCACCCCAGCAGTTCGATTCTCGGTATTCCCACAACCTCCCTTCTTTTTTTTTTTTTTTTTTGCTTTGTGTGTCGACACACCAAGTAGCACTCGGACCTGATTTCGTAAATCCCCATTTGAGGGCAATGGTGCATAAGAAGCATAGCAACAAGCAGTTCTTAACATGGCTAAAGGTAGCAAAAATGGCCACAGTAAAAACTACGGTACAAAACTCATTTTGTTGGCATGGGAGAGCTCGGTAAACGTCAGAAAAATTCCTTTCGTGACAAGATTGCTACAAGTCCCGAGCATCAGGGGGGGGCTGATAATTAAGCATCTCCTCGCCAACAAATGGATTTTTCAAGGTTCTACCCTATCTGCGAAGGATACAATCATAGACGATTCATAGGATTACTACAGCGGTACCCTTCACTAAGCCACTACTTAGTTACTATAGAACTACTTATTTGCATAATTTCCCTGAGCGGGCTCGGTTGGTTCATCCCTGGCCTCTATAGGCCTCCGACTTGAACACCGCCTCCTTCAATTACTTGCGGAACGGTCCATCTTTTCTTCGACTACTCCCGTCACCTTTTTTAATCGTATAAAGTATCATCATTGTCCCAGCTGAGCTCAGCTTGGCTCATCAGCTGAGCTCAGCAGCGCAGCGCCGTGCCCTGCCGTGCGGTGCTGTGCGATACTGTGTGGTGCTGTGCCGTGCTATGCGGCGCTGCGTGATGTCTGTGCTGTGCTTTTTTCGCACATGCCAGGTATCCTTCAAGGTATCATACCAGGGAATCAGGTACCGGTATACACTAGGTTTGTACGTACTACATCGTTGAATCACAAAAAGAGCACTGCCAACTCAGTTCAGCTCAGCTCAGCTATAGCTCAGCATCGCAGCGCCATGCGGTGCGGTGCCGTGCGGTGCCGTGCCCTGCTGTGTCGTGCTGTGCCGTGCTGCGTGCCGTGCTGTACTTACTCTTTCGTGCATGCCAGGTATCATTCGAAGTATCATACCAGGTACCGGTACTACACCAGGTTTGTACGTACTACAGTACATCAATTGTATCATAAAAAAAACACGCCCAGCTCAGTTCAGCTCAGCTATGATAGCTCAGCAGCGCAGCGCCGTGCTTTCTTTCGTACATACAGCCGTACCAGGGATGATACGAAGTACCAGGTACCGGTATGTACGCGTGTGCTCGTATTGTTGCTTTCTCCGTTGATTGTCCTCTCTCGGTCCTGTCCATGTTTCACCCGCCCGCAAACTACACCCGTAATGCCGACCAGAACGTGACAAATCCAGCAAGCACACAGCACAGTGTAATCAGCTCTGCACAAGTAGCCCTTGGCATTATCAAATCGCTAGTTGCACCTAATCATGGGCCTCTTCTTTCTGCCCCCTTCGCATGTGTATCCTTCCTTTCGCGAGTGTAGCGGGCGTTGTCAGCCGATCGCGGAGCGGGGCCCTTGTAGAACCACTAAAAGGCTGGTTTAAGTTGAAAGCCCGAAAAGTATTACCTGTACCACTGTGGTCGTATCATTGGGCATTTTACCGTACAATGGTTGGATACATTTTGTCAGGGAGCTCATTGGTCATTATTGGCGTTTCTTGTGAGCTCTTGAGATCTTGTGATACGAACGGGAAGGTCCATGGCCGATGGCATGTCACTTCCCCGTGTGATAACGAACGAACTATTGCATCGTGGACAAACGCACTCCGAGCCTACGAGGGGAAGTCCTCGGAGCTGATACCACCGGGTCCGGGGTCGCGCGAGACGGTACATACCCGGCCAATGTCCACGCCGTTTTTTCGATTCAGACCGTGAAAACTTCAACAGCTTTTCTATGTGCCGTTGCGAAGACCTCACCTGTCGGGGGAAGGTCATATTTTTGCCTCATTTTTCGTCAGTTGGGATTTTGGAAAATATGGACCACCTTGGACCAAAACATTTCGGCAAAAGAAACAAAAAAAATACCGTGGTTGGGCCTCTCACCATGGGCATGTAGAACACGTGTGCAATTTTTCAGGGTCCCATCTCTCCAAACAGAACAGCGTGGACATTTTGGAGTTTTGTGCGTAAACATGAGCAAGATACATTATTTCCTTCAAATGACTTGGTTTAGTCTAGAATACAGTTTTTTCGCTAGATTCTGCTCAATGTTAAACGTAGGCAGGTCAGATCTTCGATTTTTTGCCCGAAAATTCTATAGACGTGCCTTGGAATACCTCCAACCGGGTAACTGGGTCGATGAAAATGCAGCGCAATCTTGTTTTGTCGTCCCCGCTTGGAAATAGCCTGAACATAATTGAAAATTTGAAGGCCTTTCATTGGTCGATACGAGTTTCTCTCCAAGAGAGCCCGAGGCCGTGAAAAAAAGAAAATGTCATCCTCCTCCACTGGTCATCGGGGTCAGCATGATACCAAATATTCACCCTTTGGCTAGATATTGCGAGCGGCATTCGTGGGGAAGAAAGCTTCCGGTTTTTAACTTGAACCAGCCCGTACTCAGAAATTGGGCACTCCGGAGGTCGCCCTCGGCATATCCTCCCACCTCTAAGCCGTCCTCAGCTCTTAATGGCCGAGGAAAACCATTTTGGCCGGGACGATGTTTTGTTTATTTTCCCTGTTTTCTCATTTGTTTTGTTTTTGAACCTGCTTCTTCTGCGCACACCGCAAAGCCGCGAAGTGAGAGAAGGCACAAACCAAGGTCCGATAGCCAATAGTATTTACGTACCGCATGAGATGCATAGCAAAACAGCCTGCAATCAGCCCTGCACAGAGCAGCGAAGTATATACAGCAGTATCCTCGTGTCGACCAGACAGCAGAGTACGACAACTCAAGCCGGCAGACAAGAAAGAACAAGTGCTTTGCCAAGAACCACATGAACGTACGATTATTTTTCATGTCATTTTCCCTCTTCGTTGTTGTTCTTCGGATAACATGCGTACGATAATAACGACAATAAAGCCACCGACAAACAAACTGGATTTTCCACCCATCGACATCTCGCACACCTATTGTCCGCGCCGATAGGTCATCCCAGAGAAAATAAAAAAAGCGATTTCGTCACAAACTTCGAGACAGAAATATGTATGTATATACCATGGTATACCCTTAGGAACTGCAGACGCAAAATAGACGAAAAAAACTGACGAATGCAGCATCGGCCACATGAAGCAGCCCGAGCTGCTTGCTGGTGTAGGGAATGTATTCGAACTGCAACGCAGGAAGCTGTGAGGAAGCATGAGGCGTGACAATACTCGGATTGCTTAAAGCTTTTCCTAGACGCTTGATGATCGCGCTCATCGTTTTTGGGTCTGTATCAACGGGCCCAAAAAATACACCAGACGCATATTGCATACTCATGCATGTGGCATACGGGCTGTTTTCCTGGAGCATGGTGCTATCAAAGTCGCCAGTTTGCACCTACAATAAATCGTGGACCTCTGTCCGCTTCACATAAAGTGTTGTATTTTTCGTTTTTCCTTCCTGAGCGAGCGTTGCGGACGGCGAACGCCGCCCGCGGAGCGAAGGGCCTTGTTCTCACTCACCGTGATGCCGGTGCCTTCGCAGGCCGCCCTCGGCAATTCTCCTCTCAGATCACTCTCATACTGCCGACGGGGGACATTTTTTTCCGGATCTATCCATGTACATTTTTTTTGTTGCTCTTTTGCTTTTTTGCTCTGTTTTTGAACCTGCTTGTTTCGCGTACAGTACGAAGGCACCAACCAAGCTCCCATATGGGTACCTAGGATGACGTTTTAGGCTGAGGGCTAACGAGAGAGCAGAACGCGGCTGACCAGAGCGAAGCGGCGAAACTTAGCCTACTCTGAAAATAGTATAGTAAAGGAACCCTTCACCTCTACGCGCCCTTACAAGTTGAAAGAACTTGAAAGGGCTGGGCGTGCTCTACAAAGTTTTTCCATCACGGCACGGTGTTCAGGCACGCGAAACGTCGGTCTACAAGCAAGTGTCATCTGCCTAAAGTAGTGTTGGTTTTAACCATCGGAGTGCAGCACCATCTCACAGTCCCGGACATTGGCATCAGCGATGCTTGACATCAGAAAGTGACACATGAAGATCCTCTGAGGCAGCGAAATCTGCGCGTTCGACGAGGTTTGGATACGGTGTCATTCACCATCGCAAGTGTGGCATGTCACAGTCCCTCACGTGGGGCATAATTTCAATATTTCAATCAGTGTCATATGTATGGAAGATTGACTGTTTGAGACGGCATGCTGTGTCCATCCTCTGGAGCGGCGAAAGATAGGTTAACATACTTCGCGAATGTTAGATTCATACTTCGCGAATGTTAGATTCGTCACTGTGAATGTTAGATTCGATTGGGTCATTGCTCCACGTCAGTCATTGCTCCACGTCAGTGAAACAGCCCGGCAAAATAGCATACCGCACCGCCCCCCGCACATACAAAAAAAAACGCTCGATCATGAAGGGACGTCTTTCTCTCTCTAAACTGTCCAAGGCTTCACCGAACAAGCGCAAGTCCGATCAGTCAAGGACGAACGCAAGCTCGGTGAAGCCTCGGGCGATCATTGAGCCAGGAAACCCCGACTGGCCTTGCCCGTCTCCGTCTTGCGAAGGACACATCAAGGTCGTTAAAAAACGAGCCGAACTCACCCAGGCCGTTCTTTTTTTTAACGACCTTGATGTGTCCTTCGCAAGACGGAGACGGGCAAGGCCAGTCGGGGTTTCCTGGCTCAATGATCGCCCGAGGCTTCACCGAGCTTGCGTTCGTCCTTGACTGATCGGACTTGCGCTTGTTCGGTGAAGCCTTGGACAGTTCAGAGAGAGAAAGACGTCCCTTCATGATCGAGCGTTTTTCTACGTATCGCCAGCACAGCAGAACAGCCTGTAATCGGCCCTGCACAGAGCAGCAAAAGTGTTGCCGAGAATCATGTTCGACTTTTGCATATTGCGTCATAACGTCACCAACAACTAATTTGGATTTTTTCGAAGTACCGTGACACTCAAACCTGTGACCGACCGTCGTCTATTAATAGACGCAATACATACAGTTTTGTCTACAATATCCTTAGGTGTGACTGACGTGACCAAAAACAGCCGTCTCTTTGCTGACACTTCAACAACGCCGATGTGTGTGTTTTATTAAACTGTTTTTTTCCACCCATCGACATCAAGCACACCTACTGTCAGTGTGATTCGTCATCCCAGAGAGAGACAGATGCTCTCTAGTCGCAAACTTCGAGACAGATACACACATCGCACGTACTACCGCAAGATACCAGGGACATTCGGTATACTCATGAATGTGGCGTCCGGGTTGTTTTCCTGGGGTATGGCGGCGTGGCTCTTGGCCTTTTTAAGTTACCATTTTGCACCCGCAATCAATTATGGACCTCCGTCCGATTCACTTATTTCTTTCTACTCTTCTTTTGCTGAGCGAAGCGCCTTGTGTTGTTGTAATCCCTCCTGCCCTGATACAATCTCGATCCCACTTACTCGTCGTGTACAATACAAGACACGTACAGGCAAGTAATGCACACCTCGGACAGATCAGCTCACCGGAGCTCGAGCTAGCTCTTTTTGGAGCTAGCTCACCGGTGAGCTACGTGAGCTACATGAGCTGCACATGTTTTCCCCGGCTTGAGCTATAGGCGGTAGCTCATCTTCACAAGTTTCGAAGGCTTGAGCTATAGGCGATAGCTATAGGCGATAGCTCATCTGCCCGTGTTTCCAAAGCTTGGGCTATAGGAGCTACATGAGCTAGCTCATCTGCCCCCGAGATGAGCTATAGGAGCTACATGAGCTACACATGTTTCCCCCGGCTTGAGCTATAGGCGGTAGCTCATCTGCACATGTTTCGAAGGCTTGAGCTATAGGCGATAGCTCATCTGCCCGTGTTTCCAAAGCTTGGGCTATAGGAGCTACATGAGCTAGCTCATCTGCCCCCGAGATGAGCTTTAGGAGCTACATGAGCTTCACATGTTTCCCCCGGCTTGAGCTATAGGCGGTGGCTCATCTGCACATGTTTCGAAGGCTTGAGCTATAGGCGATAGCTCATCTGCACATGTTTCCAAAGCTTGAGCTATAGGCGATAGCTCATCTGCACATGTTTTCAAAGCTTGAGCTATAGGCGATAGCTCATCTGCACATGTTTTCAAGGCTTGAGCTATAACCGATAGCTCATCTGCACATTTTTCGAAGGCTTGAGCTATAGGCGATAGCTCATCTGCACACGTTTTCAAGGCTTGAGCTATAGGGGATAGATGAGCTAGCTCACGAGCTGTATAAGTGACCAATACAAGTACGCATAATAGAACGACATCAACACAAACAGCCATATACTTTTACTTTTTGTACGTACCAACGTACAGCAGTACCAGGGGTGTGATATTGTATGAGATCGGATCTGGTTGTTCTGAATATAATATAACTAACGAATAGGTCGACACACAGCAAAACTTGCTGTCAGCTGTCACCACACAAGAAGCGCTCGCACACAACACAACACCGACACCATACAGCAACACCCCTAGCATGCCCACGACCCGGGGCAGCAGCTCTAGCGGCGCTTCGGCCGTAGACCAGGCTGGCGGCGTGCAGCAAGCGGACCCATCGATGGATGTGGGCCCCACCAACAACGCCATCGATGTGCATGAAGAAAACGATCAAACCGCGGCTGAAAACAAGGTGCGTGGTTCGGAGGGTGTGATTTTGTCCCCCTAGACCATGATGCTGATGTTCGAGCTGCATCATCCAATCTGTATCTGTATGCCTCTCTGGAGTAGTAGTAGTGCAGTTGAAGGGTAAGGGTCGGTACAAGTATGTGGCGAGCTGTAGCTGTACGGGGTTTAATTACTCGAGCAGGTGTTTGTGTTTGTATACCGTACTCGCACGAGTACAGCAGGAACGATGACAGTACCAGTAATTGTTTGTTGTTTGTTGTTGATGCTATTATGCTTCTCTCATAATACAGATACGTTGTGCATGATGTGTGTACGAGACGCCTCGCTTGTTCCGCACTCTAACGCGTGCTGTGCATCTTCTCACGCTGTGCTCACCAAAAGGAGGCGAAGGAGACAGCCATGCGTGACACACCAACACCAATTGGGTTTAGGCGGTGTCCCGTACCCGGCAAGACAGCGACCCGCTCTATCGTGTACAAACATGGCACGTGGCTCGCGTACTGCTGTTTGTGCCAGCGTCTTCTGCCGTCCTCGAGAGGGGCTTCAGCACGGCTGGGCGTCTGATCACCGGGTCCCGGAGCAGCCTCTCCGCGGTCTACGCGGAGATGGTGCTGTTCCTAAACGGAAACCAAGACCACATTCCTATTGAAGTGCCGGCCCTATCAGCTGAGCAGGCGCTTTAGGCGGTACCTCGGAGGCTTTCTAACCCTACGGCGGAGGAGGTTGCCCTTTCTGCGGGCGAAGAGAAGGACGACGACGCCTGCGACGAGTACGAAGGGGAAAGCTCAAGCTTTAAGCTTCACCTAGACGCCTTGGGGATAAACGGGGGCAGCGGCGGATTTTCTGTGTTTTGTGATGAGAGTTCATTTGTTGTCTGCTTGTTTCTTTGGCGATGTAGATGGTTATGGTTTCTTGTTTCTGTCTCTCTTGTCTCTTCTTATTTTTGCACCTTGCAAGCCGTGTTTAAGGAACGGTAACGGTGTGTTCGGGATTCAGATTATACTGTGATTCAATATAGCCTTATTAATGGGTGGTGGGTGGGTGGGTGGGCGGGTTGGTTTACGCTGGCGTTGCAGCGCACCACTAGTAGTAGCCATATTAATTGTGTTCATGTAGTTTTTATGAGTAAAGTATAAGTGTAAGTATGCGAATAAATGCTAATAATAACATCAATATAATACAAATATTGGTAAGTCTTGATGCTGTCCTGTCGCTCGTACCGTCGTTGCAAGTTCATATGCATGGTAAGCTGTACAACCCATATTATTCCTATACATTCGCTCGTGTCCCGGAGGGTGGGCTTTTTCAGCTACTCATCTTACATGCATGTGTTGCCGAGAAAGAGCTACGATGAGCTGCGTACATGAGCTATGATAACATTCTCCGGGGGTGAGCTATAGGCGATAGCTCATCTGCACATGTTTTCAAAGCTTGAGCTATAGGCGGTAGCTCATCTGCACATGTTTTGAAGGCTTGAGCTATAGGCGGTAGCTCATCAGCACTTGTTTTGAAGGCTTGGGCTATAGGCGATAGCTCATCTGCACATGTTTCGAAGGCTTGAGCTATAGTCGGTAGCTCATCTGCCCATGTTTTGAAGGCTTGAGCTATAGGCGATAGCTCATCTGCACAGATTTGCCCAGGCTGAGCTATAGGCTATAGCTCATGTGCACACATTTGCCCAGGCTGAGCTTTAGGAGCTACATGAGCTAGCTCATCCGTCCCCGGGATGAGCTATAGGAGCTACGTGAGCTGCACATGTTTTCCCCGGCTTGAGCTATGGGCGGTAGCTCATCTGCACATGTTTCGAAGGCTTGAGCTTTAGGCGATAGCTCATCTGCCCGTTTTTCCAAAGCTTGAGCTATAGGAGCTACATGAGCTAGTTCATCTGCCCCCGAGATGAGCTATAGGAGCTACATGAGCTACACATGTTTGCCCCGGCTTGAGCTATAGGCGGTAGCTCATCTGCACATGTTTTCAGAGCTTGAGCTATACATGACAGATGAGCTAGCTCATGAGCTGTCCGGGGTGTTGAGTAATGGCAAGTATAAATAGAGAATATGCCCTCATGTCCTTCATGATACGGCGTGTCACCAATAATAATAGGCATGTTTAGGTAGATACAGGCAAATACAGATGAGTTCGTATAGGCAAGTACAAGTAGTTTTAGCTAAAAAATACCTCTTACCTGTAGCAACTATGAGTACACGTATACTTTAGCGTATGCATCCCCACCACGACTTGGGTGTAACCCTACACACAAACTGTACTCGTGCTGTATCCGCCACGGCCGTGAAGATTCCGCGCCGAGCGCTGAAGCATTTGCTCGGTGCTTTTTTGTACTCAGCAACCTAGAGTTCATATACTTGTGCCCCCCGGCAAAGCCTGACCTCCGCCGACTCCAACGGTTATTTTCGCCCAGGAGAATCTCCTCCGAGGATAAAAGACGCCCGTGACTGTGTGTGATGCTGCACCACCTGTCTCTGCCTCGGGTGCTGTACGCGTACGTACGTTGATGAGGGTGGCCGGCCACCCATCGTAGTATTTTCCTAGCGCAACTTCACTGGAAATAGTTCAATTTTGAAAAATGTAAACGTGTCAAACGCCACACGGAGGAATCAGTTTTTGCGCAAACTACCACCGACATCAAAAGTGCTGGTTGTTGCAGTAGCCTGCTGAGTGTTATTGTTTTGCTGGAATTTTCCAGCTCGATTTTCATGTTCTTGTGCCGGGTAGGTTGTTTTTGTGCTGGCTGGTACGTACAGCGCAGCAGTGCAAGTATTAGATAGTGGACTGCTTCACTGCCGGACACTGCCTGTGAGTAGTCAGGCAGTAGTAGTGGATTGCTGTACTGCTGTGCGTATCGAACGCTAAGAAATTACGCCGGCTGCATGAAAGTCGCCGCCGTGGTGAACTTATTATATATGCCAGGTAGACCGAAACTTCACATACATCCCTATGCTTTCATTTCGATAAACCCGAATGCACAATAGCTCCATGAACTACCGTAACGGTGCGGGCACACGCACAGGGGTGAAACATCAGCATCCTTGCATCACCCTTCGTCCGAAGGGAGACCTAGTAAAACATTATCAATACAGTAGTAATAACGGTACCAACGATACGTATAATACCACAAATAGTTAACATTAACCCGCAATGAAACGTAATAATAAAATATTTTCATGCACATCGAGTGTCAATTTCAGGGCTTTTCACGGGCCAGGTCACACGTCGCGGGTCGGGTCGGGTCCTGACACGACCCGACCCGCGAGAATTTCGACACGTCTTGGCCCGACCCGACCCGACCCGACCCGCGAGATTTTTAAACATTTTGACCCGACCCGACTCGACCCGAAAGATTTTGAAAACCTCCTGACCCGACCCGACCCGACCCACGGGATTTTGAAAGCCTGTTGACCCGACCCGCCACACTTCGAGTGATCCGTGAGATGCGGGCTTTATGCAGGTCCGGTCGACTGAACCCGTGATATATCTCACGGATCAAAGTCGAAAAGTCATGAACATGTTTGGATACGTACCTTGGTCTGTTGGTTGGTCCTTGGTCCCGCGTACTTTTCCCAGGATGTCGTGCTCTCTGGCTTTTTTACCGGCATTGTTTGCAGCATTATTACGTGGTGTGCGCGCGAAAAAAGATAAAGAGACCGCAACCCACGCATGGGCAATTAGCCACGCCCGTAGCGCTAGACCACCGGGTCGACCCGACGAGCGACCCGACGAGTGAGCTAGCTATCTATGCAGTCTCCGGCCCCGGCAAGCAACCTAGCTGAGGCGCGTCCGGCAGCAAGCCCACAACTGGGGCGGCGGATCTGCCAGCATGGGCTGCGATCCGCGAGGGTGGGTTGTCTGCTGCTGGTGCTTGCTGCTGCCAGTGCTGCTGCTGTGCTGCTGCTGCTGTGCTGCTGCTGTGCTGCTGCTGTGCTGCTGCTTCCACGACGACTGCTCTTGCTTTGGTCACAATTCGTACTGGTACGGTATTTCTCGAGCTAGTTAGCTACTGTATCTATGCAGTCTCCGGCCCCGGCAAGCATCCTAGCCGAGTCGTCTTCGGCAGCAAGCCCACAACTGGGGCGGTGGATCTGTCAGCAGCGGCTGCGATCCCCGAGGATCCGGGATCTGCTGCTGGTGCTTGCTGCTGCCAGTGCTACTGCTGCCAGTGCTGCTGCTGCTGCTGCCGCTGCTGCCGCTGCTGCTGCTGATGCTTCGACGACGACTGCCCTAGCCTTTTTAAGCTAGGTCACATTTCGTACTGGTATGATAAAATTCATACCGGGTATCCAAGGTGTAGGTATGCGTCGTACATGGGTTCTTGTACTGCCATTTGTCGTCTACTGGTATATTGTTGCACCCTGCAATGCAGTAAGCGTGTGTGGCCTGGCACTTTGAGTGGACTTGGATGGATGACAATATACCTGAATAATACGGCTTCAACTGACACGGGGATTCGCGTAGTAATATCTTATGCCTGATACGAGAAGTTGTGACAACCTCTCTCGTCCCGATACTCCCATCGTATGTTATCATAGCGTCCCATCTAGTTTCTACGTTATTTGTTTGTGTTATTTTACTCGTGGTGCTCTACTGCGCGCCGCACGAGTATTTACAGTTACAACACGACGTAACACCCGTGAGAGACCCCCAAACGGGCACAACATGTCAATACCTCTGGTGCATCCCCATAAAGTCTGATATACTGAGAAGAACTTTAAAACGCACCTGTTTCGCGATCAAATACAGAGTTAAGCTTGGCCTATTTATCATACTTTTCGAATACAAACGACGCCAAATCACGCATTTTTTGCCTCCGGCGGGCCCTCCGGGTGCGCCTCGAGCGGGGCCCCTTCGACCGCGGGGTGGGGTGGGGGGGGGTAGCTCGTTTCGCTCCTTTGACTGTGGTCGACTCGTTGACGAACAAGTCGACCAAAGCCAGGTGGTTGGCTGGCTAGGTTCGCCAGCCAACTATTAACTAGGCGGGAACTCCAACTCACAGCCCTAGTGCTTACAGATAGACTATCGTAGGCTACCGGTCCATCATACTGTACCGATATCATACGACCTGTATCATGCAGCCCCAGCATTGAAGGAAGTCTAAGCATTTAAAGGAAGCCAAATGCTCCGCGACCAAGTGACAACGTCATGAGGCGACCGTGTGGCGCGCAGCTGGCTGCAAATAGCAAACCAAGAAGGGGAACCAGAAATAGTGTATTTCATACCTCACACCTGTAGGTTGTTGCGTTGTTGTACATGTCGTAACATGTCGGTTGGATATGTCAGCGCTGCAATCGTGCCACAAAGCACGAGCGGGTGGAAAATTCCAGAAATTCCGAGATGTCTTCTGACTTCTGATGCGGTGTACATTAACTCAGTGTTCTATTACAAAGTAGTCTGTTCTGCTATTTGACTGCTGTTGTCGGCGGTATTTTAGGTACTGCTGCACCGTACACACAACAACAGCAGTTGCGCAACGACACAGACGCATTGCAGCGAGATGTGGTCTACCAATAATTCACCTTGAACTTCCGGATGTGGAAGAACCTGAGCCCCTTCTCAGCGACTATCACCGTGTCCCCCGGTTCCAGCCCAGCCGGATTCATTTGGTAGTCGTCCAACAAATTTTCGTTGATGTTCCCGTCCTTGTCAAACACAATTTCCCCGAACTCGTCATAGATGACCTCCTCCTCCTGCTGCTCCCCCTCTGACATGAACAGAGCCCCCGATCTAGGGTTCTCTGTCAAGCGACAAGGAAGCACAAAACATTCAGGCACTGAGCTCGTCATCATAGTTTTTTAGTAGAAGTAGGATCTGGCTGCCATACAAGTATAGATCTCAAAAGGAATTTACCACCTGCACCTTCCTGCAGTTGAGTTCGACGCAGCTAGCTTGTAGTCGCAGCAAACACTACTAATATTTAATGACACGAAGACTGGACGCCAGGTGTATAGTACGTAATTTTTTATATACTCAAGCACAGATAATGCAGGTGGCAGTCATGGGAAAGCTGAGTTTTCGTGTGTCAACAGCCCGCGCATTTTGAAAAGGGCACTCACTTGGTACTGGCGCAACTCCCCTGCAAGCGACGGGTAGACGCTTGCTAATTGGCACCAGAGATGGTCGCGCGATGGTGACGAACGCTTGAGCATGTCTGGAGATGAAGAGCAGGACGGTCCTATGAGGAAGGGAGGACGAGCAGGCGTGGGTACACACGTAGAGGCGATTAGTCATGTGACACATCACTGTGATACAACCCAATATCTCTACCCCGTACATGTGAAAACAATTTTGAAATCCCTTACCCCGCAAGGGAAGTTGGCAGTATCCACCTTCGACTCATGGTGAGGCCTGATACCACCGTTGGCTTTGCGCTTTGCGCACAGCAGCAGTTCTCGTACCCGGCGTTCACAAGGAGGGGGTTTCATGTGCATTTCTTGCATGTTTATTTTTACCATACATGGTGTTTAATTTTATTTTGCCGTTTCAACCGATTCAACGTATCCGTCCGCAGCTGCAAAAAATGCCGTTTCGACGTTTCGACTTCAAGCAAGCGCCACCCCAAGAAAAGGGAAACAGGAAACCAGGAGAGCAAGAAAAAACCAGGCCATTAGGTCTCATCAAGCACAACAAGCTTCAGGCTCCCGAGCTCCAAGCTCCACTGTCGACTCTAATAGCGAGAAGCAATCGATAGGAATAGCCAATGCAACAAAAAAAATAAAAATAAAAAAACGAGTTACAAAAACGAATCAAGGATCATGATCTTCTCGTACGAGAAGACTTGTGACACGCTGCCACGACGTCGGCTCGCATCGTATGGGATGTTGGTCCATGCCTTATCGGAAGAATTTGGGAGGTCTACCGGGTCCTTTTTGGTGGGAGGTGGCACGACCAGGGGTATAGGAGTACAAATGGCAGTATTAGAGTACTACGTTAGACTATATATTCATTCAGTGGTAGACTATAATAATAGTGTGGTTCGTAAAAGGGGGGAAGATGCTACAGAGAGAGGGGGCAAGACGAGGGGGAGAGAGGTGGAGCTGGTACACAGGGCAAGCAAGACGGCAGGGAGACTTTCCTTTCAATACATACAACCGATAGCGGCATCGAGCAGCAACAACAACACCGCACGACTGTCACGAATCGTGTCCTAGGCAGTGAGGTCTGGAGTCAGGGCGAGACAGACGAGGATATATATCTATCAAGGCGAAGCAGACGAGGATATCTAGCCTACTAGCATCGCCGGGTCCCTATGTGGGCTATGTCTGAAACACGCCTCAGATATTCATGATGACTGACCTCCGAAGGACCGATACGACCGAGTGCAGAAGGCGCTTGTACGTTCCTCGGAGAAAGAGAGCAAGTCCTCTGTGCAGATGCTCATCAAGATATGAAGTCTCCCAAGAAAGTAGTAGTTAGTGTGTAAATGGTAACAACTTGATTGCTTATTCGAAGGGTTTATGAACGTGAACCCAAGGAATTGATTGATTGTTGATTGATTGATTGGTTGGTTGATTGTGTCCAGGTGGGGCAGCCACACCCGACTTAGGGAGGGGACGTAAATATCGCGGCCCTTACTATCAAGAAAACGCCTCTGTCATAGTAACTCTTGAAATTGTCACGGAACCGTAACATCCTGTTATAAGGCTTAGTTTGGGTAAGCTATTGGTTAACCAGTTGCAAGTGGTCAAACGGACTAATACCCCACTAAGTCCTTAACAAATGGCGTCGTCGACAGACCATGGGTTTTTGGGTCGTGGGTTCGATCCCCACATCCACCATAATAAACTTTTTCAGATTTCCCCGTGGCGAACTTGAAAAATACTCTTCCTGGTACCCCAGGGAATGAGACGGCTTGGATATATTGACAGGTCCGCCCGTATATCCGGCCGACCTGCTATCCCGCCGTCTCAGGGGGGGAGAGTGTTATAAGGCTTAGTTTGGGTAAGCTATTGGTTAACCAGTTGCAAGTGGTCAAACGGACTAATACCCCACTAATTACCTTAACAATCCCCCTAGCATAATGCGATGACAAGCGCAATATGCTATAATAATTATTATAGCAATCCTGTGACTGTATAGCCAAGAGTAAAGAGCCGCAAAGCTCTTTACAGAAATAGTGACCTCGAGGATAGGCTAACAACCCGAAAAAACAGGGGCCATAAGAGGGAAATCCTTGATAAAAACCCTCCCCCCTGCCTTTTCACTGCGTATTTGATCGCCTGACCACCATTCAATGGCTAAAAGTCCGTATGTGAACGAAATTGACGTGCATGAAAGCAGCACACAACTCCATCCACGGGACTGACCCGTCTACTCCTTTTTGAGTCTGCCCACATACAATATAATCCTCCACCAAAATGCAACGTCGGTAGCTCAACGTCATACCGCAAAAAGAAGAGAAGCACGATGGGCAAAGAAATCCCAAATATTTGGCAAAAGCGGAACTCCGATGCCAGGTATCAAAGCACAAAAAGAAAGCATCTGACACAATAAACCGCAAACAAAATATACGGCCGAAGGTCGAGGATAATAAGTATGTAGCCCTCACCAAACAACCACTTAATAGTCCATTTAAATTCGACTCATACCCAATAAGCAAACACGACGCCGTCACTTCTCAAGACTGTACCAACACGCAAACAAAATAAACGGCTGAAGGCCGAGGATAAGTATGTATGTAGCCCTCACCAAACAACCACTTAATAGTCCATTTAAATTCAACTTATACCCAAATAGTAAACACGACCCCGTCACTTCTCAAGAGACTGTACCAACAGCCTATCCGACTCTTCACGAAGCAGTGCCGATCCTAGGAACAGGGCATACCCCCCACGAGCTGTGAAATAGAATCAACGCAGATGCCCAGAAGAAACCCATACAACGAGCAAAAAACCCGATGAAATCCCATTGGTAGCTCCCAAACAAAGCCATTACAATCGTAGAAAGATTGTAGCAACAATTGAGCCTCTAAAGTAAGAACTGAGTCGAAAAAGGCAAAAAGCAAAACGAAACAACATGGCCAACAACAACCAACACAAAAACAAAACATAGCAGCCAACACGGCCATCGAAATAAGAAAACGAAACAAAACAAAACAGCCAAACCCAACACAAAAAAATCGAAGAACTCAGACTGGCAAGCCAAGACCGGCCAAGAAGACACCTTACTATGACCAAACACGTGAACATACGTCTCGCACACCAGAGTCATTTCCTAGATACAGATACCCACACATAGCATTCACCCCTCTATCGCAAGATAGCATCATAACATTTTTCGACCGAACTACCCCACTCCAAATCGAACAACTGCCACCAACTGGATGCACCATTCTTCCCCCAACAACTTCTCAACAGGACTCGTGGTCAAAGTGTAGCAGAACATCTAATACGAGAAGCAGAAACAGGGTAAGAAACTCTTCGCCTTGTCGGCGGACCCAGTTATGGTCGCTCTAGCGCAGTCGCCAGTAGCCGGTGTTGTAGTCCGGCACGTGACTCTTGCAGTCTGAACAAGTAACCCAGGTCCTTACACATGGCGCAGACACCTATTCGGCGGACAGAGACGAGGCGTCGCGACGGGAAGGAGGCACGAGCAAGGGCTCGGAGCGAAGGAAAGGCGTAACAGCGCACGGGCAAGGATTCGGAGCGGA
This sequence comes from Undaria pinnatifida, assembly GCA_012845835.1. Classification (NCBI taxonomy): domain Eukaryota; class Phaeophyceae; order Laminariales; family Alariaceae; genus Undaria; species Undaria pinnatifida. The sequence continues at coordinate 8,555,869 of JABAKD010000005.1, forward strand.
GGAACGGTGGAACAGCGCACGGGTCAGACTTCAGAGCGAGCGATCGGTGCACGGGCAAGGCTTCGGAACGAAGGAGCATCGCGCGGGCAAAGCTTCGGGGCGAGGGAACAGCGCGCGGACAGGGGTGCGGAACGGGAGAGTGCGCACAAGTCCGGGTTCGACGCGAGGGGACGGCGCGCGGGGAAGGGAACGGCGCGCTGGAAAGGCTGGTCTAGATGGACGTCCTTCCATCGCCTTCGCGTTAGAGATGCAGGCTTGGTACCCGTCGTTTGATGTCGGGTGATTCCGTGCCGTGGCAGGCTTCTGACGAAGGCGGCACCTCCCCCCCTTCGCGAGTTGAAAATTCATGGAAAGAAAGGAACAGAGGAACCATTGTAACGATTGTGGGCACGGACGTTAACGGGACGGCGGTAAATAATGATGAACCCACGAAGCCGAACAGGGGCCGGGTTGCCGTCTCCTTTAGAATTGGAGACGGTAACAAAGGTCCCAACAATAAGTGCGGAGCCATCTTTAAAAGGCATTCCACCTCCTGCCAAACAAACATATCATATCGAACAGAAGCAACACAAGCATGAAAAAAAAAAAACGACAGCGAACGACAGCTAGCTGAGGAATATAGCGCAGTATGTGAGTCTTTGTACAAACAAAGGAGCGCAAAAGTATGTGCGCAGTCATGCTATATTCTGCTTAATTGAGATGGACATGCGAAACAAAACAACCAGCAGTAGAGACAGGCGGAGGCGGTCAGACAGCAACAACACCAGAAAACAGCGGCCTAGCAGCAGAATACATTGCTTGAGAGATGAGTGCAAACGGCAGGGAGTTGACAAATACAGCGGAACATGCGAGCCTTTCATTATATACGAAGGAACGAAACTATGCGTGCGCACATGATATCCGGTTCAATAAAAAAAGAATAAGATAATACATCATCAAGCGGCTCTATCCGTGTCGTTGCCTCATCCTAGAGAGAGCCAACTATGTGGTCATTGCTTGCTGTGTCTGACGACAGCGATGTCCACACCGCAATCATCGCCTGCATCCAAAACAGAACTCAAAATAATGGGGAAAATGAACAAAAAAAAGGGGTGGAAAAACAGGAGGGCGGTTCAGCAACGACTGCACACAGAAACGATGTCGTGGTAGCCACAACCGCAACAAAAACCCGACAAAGCAGCAGTAACAACAGTGGAACCCTTCCCGGCAAAATGAAATGACAGATGAAGGTAGGCATGCATAGCGTACGTAACAAATTGACGAGCATTTTTTTATTGATCAACAGCGACCACCTCCAGCTTGATCACGAGCAAACGTGGAGTTTGTTGGGTTTGATCACGGGCAAACGTGCGTGATCATGGGCAAACGTGTTTGCTCGGGAGCAAACATCGCCGGTTTGATCACGAACGAAGTAGAGCAAAAACAGGGAAACATCAAAATTAGCGGGAGAGCAAGTGAAAACATCACAAGAAAACCGTGCTCAGCATCCAGCCATGTGTACCCGGTACACTAATGAATCCACAAGCGATAACAGAGAGCATATCGAGCAAAACAACAATGATAACAGACTGCAGTAAGCTCAGTGTATCACAGCGCCAACAATTAGATTAAACTAAATTAAATTAAATTAATTGAGTGACACAGCTCCTAAAGTGGGAAGACGAGGAGCATGTGTGTTAGCACATACAGCAGTAGTAGTATAGCATTGTTGCGCGGGAAGGCGCAGACCCAAAGGAGACTGGTTGCTGTCCCCCTCAACATAGGAGGCAACAACACGGCTCGACCAGGCGCAGACCCTCCCATTGTAGGCTATATAACAGCAACGGGAAGTGGGGCATGTGAACATACAGTAGTAGTATAGAATTATGGCGCGGGAAGGCACAGACCCAGAGGAGACTGGTTGCTGTCCCCCTCAACCTAGGATACAACAACACGGCTCGACCAGGCGCAGACCCTCCCATTGTATAGGCTATATAACAGCAATGGGACGAGGGGCATGTGAACGTACAGCAGTGGTAGTATGTATAGCGTTACGGCGCGGGAAGGCGCAGACCCAGAGGAGACTGGTTGCCGTCTCCCTCAACATAGGAGACAACAACACGGCTCGACCAGGCGCAGACCCTCCCATTGTGCCGTTGTGGCCGGGGAACAAATCTCAAGTACGTCAGGCGTGGGTTCAATGGTTTCAAAAGTCGAGAGTCTTCCCTCTTATCAACACAGACACATACATTACTGCTGTCCAATTTCTCAGCGCAAGGTACTGCTGTTGTTGTGAGTGTAAAAATTCATACATATATAGGACACCGTACTACCTTGGGCCTCTCTTGCTGTAGGCAGTGCTCACGGGGCACCCCAAGCAGTGGAGGATCGAGCAACGCAAGCAACAACGCGCGGCAACAGCAACGGCAGCAACGGCAGAGACACACGCGCGGAATAAAGGCTTGGGAGTTTCCGCAGCCAGTACACCCGTGGCGCGCACTCAAACTACTATCCCGCATCACTTCGGACTTATGCTTCTTGCTTCTCTTTTCTCATTTTTCAGCTGGCTGCCGGAAAGTGCAAGGAAGGGCGGTGGCCTAACCGGGTGTACTGCTGTTTAACTCCCACCTGCGCCATCCGACAATGCCAGAGAGGGCAAGCGGAACTGGAGGGAGCCATAGTGAGAGCAACGAGACAGCCACACTCCAGGGTAGCCCGCTCCCCTGGGTGTGCCGTTGACCACAAGATCAGTGGAAACCATATGGGATCAACAAGCAAAAAGGTTTAAAAAAACAATACTCAAGTGAAAAAAAATGAAAAAAAAACAAAAAAAGGCTAGCAAAGAAGATCTTGCACGCGAAGCTATTGGGTATCGACGCGGGACGCGTGCAAGGGCGGCTCCGTGCCCACCTAACTTCTGCTGGACAGGCTGGGCTCCCAGGAGCGCGCGCTAAAAGTCACGCGCACGCGCTCTGAAAAAAAGAGGGACAAAATGAGTGATGCGCTCGGAGCACAAGAGATAACAGCAGCAGAAGAAGCAGCAAACAGAACAACAGCGAGAAACCCAAAACCAGAGGGAGATACACTGGGTGATCCGCCGCGAGGGCAAGCGCGTATCTGGGATGGACACCATGTCACGAATTGTGTCCTAGGCAGTAAGGTCTGGAGTCAGGGCGAGTGGAAATGTGGAAACCCGAGTTCGATTCTCGGATTGGACACCATGTCACGAATCGTGTCCTAGGCAGTAAGGTCTGGAGTCAGGGCGAGACAGACGAGGATATCTATCAAGGCGAAGCAGACGAGGATATCTAGCCTACTAGCATCGCAGGGTCCCCATGTGGGCTATGTCTGAAACACGCCTCAGATATTCATGATGACTGACCTCCGAAGGACCGATACGACCAAGTTCAGAAGGCGCTTGTACGTTCCTCGGAGAAAGAGAGCAAGTCCTCTGTGCAGGTGCTCAAGATATGAAGTCTCCCAAGAAAGTAGTGTGTAAATGGTAACTTGATTGCTTATTCGAAGGGTTTATGAACGTGAACCCAAGGAATTGATTGATTGTTGATTGATTGGTTGGTTGGTTGATTGTGTCCAGGTGGGGCAGCCACACCCGACTTAGGGAGGGGACGTAAATATCGCGGCCCCTACTATTAAGAAAACGCCTCTGTCATAGTAACTCTTGAAATTGTCACGGAACCGTAACACGACCTTATGCGCATTGAAACGAAGGCGCACTCGTAGCACTGACGAATTATCAATTTTTATGAGCAGCACAGATAGGATTTTCAGTGGATTCTTCGTTGAGGGCTTATTAACAAGGATAACTGCTGTGACAGTCGTTGTTCGATACCACCTTCGTGGTGAGTGAGGTATGTTATGTTTGTACAAGGGCTCCGCATGGGTGCCGGCATGATTTTCAGCGGATTCTTCGTGGAGGGCTTATGAATAGTATAACTGCTGTGAAAGTCGTTGTTCGATACCACCTACGTGGTGAGTGAGATATGTTATGTTTGTACAAGGGCTCCGCATGGGTGCCGGCATTCGCCGGCACCCACCATGCTCGGGTAGGGCGGGGCAGCACTTCGACTTGTTCGATTCAGTATTCAATAGAGAGTAAAAAACGTTACTACACAATACAATGTACATATAGTCTACGCGTGTAGAATGTAAAGTAATGCCAAGAAGAGATCGATAATATAGTCTAACAGCAGCAGTGGACTACTTACTTCTTCTGCCGTTTCTTGCGTGAATCCGATTCCGAGCTTCATGATAACTTTTCGATCGGAATCCGAGCCCACGCAGACTGACCGTCTAGTCTGGCCACGAAGAGACGTTTCGAGTGCGTTTCTTGATGTTTTGACTCAACCAAGCACCCAGAGCCAGCAGCAAGGGGGTGGCCATGTATGCTGCATGTTCTCTACGTAGTCACTGAGAGGCGCGCACGGAGCCGGCTTCTGCTACACCATCCATAATAGCATCTATAGATCCGATGCTCGCAGACCGACTGTCTATGTGTGTATATAGTCTGACCGTGGAGAGACTTGCTGAGGGTATATGCTAGGCGTGGAACATGGTGTCGCTGCCTTTGTCAGTCAAGTCCTCGAATGCTACTTTATTATTATATATAATGCTGCTACTTGTTTCTATCTGGTAGATAGATAGAGTATATTATTAGTATTAAATATTACGCGATGATAGCACTTTAAGGTATATGGAACTCTTGGCACTACCTTAAATACTGTACGCGTGAGCTATACGTTTACGTATGAAGTAGATTTTATTACTCTATATCGAATATGGAATCGAACAATTCGAGGTGCTACCATGCCCTGGCCGAAGCATGCGGAGCCCTTGCAATAATATATTATAAAATTGAACTAGAAGACTACTAGCACAATTGTCAACTCGAGCATTATAATCAACCGCGGAAAAAAGTCTGAAATGAGGCCAAAACAGCATCAGTGCGTATTTGACTCACGTAATGGTCGAATAAATCATGGAATACTATTGTTATAATCACCTCTTTACTTTCTTTGTCGCTCATCATGCGATAACGAAAAAAAATGCTGAAAATCCCGTTTTCATTCGCTTATTGGGTAAAAACATAATAAGCTCGCTATATTTTCGCGGGTTTTCTTGCATACTACTCGAGTAGGGCAAAAATTCGCCATGCGACCGCAATTCGTACAAAACGCTCGGCCTCAGGATGAACTTGTTATTATACAGTTGGTACCCAGAGCGTCAAAGATAAAGCCATTCGCGACATAAGAGCTGTAAAATCGCCATGTCCCGGCATACTAACAGCCATATATTACCCACAACGGATAAGAGCAATGATTGCCTGCTTCGTGCGGCTTGTCACAGGGTGATCTTGAATCGGAATACGCCACTGTACTGCTGTAATTAAAATTATTTGCTTATTGGTGTAGCTTGTCTGAAAAGCTGTTGAACATTTGTTCTCCATTTTGCATCAAGTTTTTTTTCCATCCCAGTTATTATCTTCGCACTATGGACTAGTCTCCTCTCGACATCCCTCCCTCCCAACAGTAGTAGTATAACTCAGATCAGGGGTCACATAGCGGGGGGCCTTCTGTCCCCTCCCCACTGCTGCGGTGCATGCCTTAAAATTTGTCGCGAGAAGAATTCAGCAATTGTTCCCTCGTCGATTCGCGTCGAATTGTACCTACCCACGCTCGCTGCTAGAGGCGTTCTCAGCAGTTAGTTGGTCCCATTTTTGTAGTTTTCCGCAAATAAAGTAAAAAATCTCACAACAGTGGTAATTGAACACTCAAGGACCAACGCTAGTAGTATTCGAAGGTAACCACTAGATAAACCACCGGGGCGACCGCCTCTATATAATCCACTAGAGATAATCAATCAGCAATCAGCACAGCAAGGAGCACGTCAAGTAGGAGGCAACATAAATTTATTTGTCAGTCACGTACCAACACGGCCGCTTTCATTATTTTCCAGTTGACCGCGGCAAACGACCAAAACAGCAACGGAGACTTACACCCCACTGCAGCAACAACAAAGCACGCCCTCCACACCGCCTATACTTCTCCATAGAGTCTTCTAGGGGAAAAGAACCATCCGCCGATGCGATACCGGGACGAATGCATGCCACTGGTTCCTTATGTGAATACCGTCTATTATACTGCTACGACGACCTTCGCGTGGCGCAGCTTAACAGAAACGATTTTTGCCCTTGTGTTTAATGCTGAATAGTTATTCCCTGTTTTTGGTACACCCTCCCCATCCATGCTATAAGTCAGACATAAAGCGTGTGTGAAATAGAGCATCAGTCAGTGTGTCGTGTGTGCTCTTACTCGTACCTATATTACTTGTACGAGAGTACAAACTGCTATGTCGATGTGCCCGAACTACCACCCTCGAGGACGGGGACGCAGCCACTCGTATAATGCCGCTGTGTGGCTTTTTCTGGCTCCGCAGTAATCGTAATCACTACCAGTCGTGTTGGGTCGGGTACTCTACCCGAGTACCCGCGGGTATTTACCCGGGTATTTACTCTACCCAGCTCGAGGGTAGGTTTGGTACTACTCTCATACCCGTGTACCCAAAACCCGGGTAAGTTTTGTACGACTCTCGGTACCCTACCCAAATCCCGGGTAGGTTGGGTACTACTCTCCGTACCCTACCCAAAGTCGCGGGTAGGTTTGGTACTACTCTCGGTACTCTACCCAAACTACCCGTAGGTATTCGGGTATCTACCCGGTACCCGCGGGTAGGTTTTGTATTACTCGCGCACCCGTACGCAAATCCCGGGTAAGTTTGGTACTACTCTCGTCGCCCTACCCAAATTCCGGGTAAGTTAGGTACTTCTCTCGGTGCCCAACCCAAAATCGCGGGTAAGTTGAGTACTTCTCTCGGTACTCTACTCTACCCCACCTCGGGTATATACCCGGGTATCTACCTGACGTATGGCATCTACCCGACGTGGGGTAGATACCCTGGCATCTACCCGAGACCTGGGTATCTACCCGGTACCCGGCAAAATGGAGTACTGGTGACGTCATATTGCGTGCGCGGGGCGTTTCTGCGGGCCTTTTTCCGCGACCTGCGATTGAGTACGCGGGTATACTTTCTGCTCTACCCACTACTCAGAATTCCCGAGTAGCGCGACTAGGAGAGGTGGGGCAGTCATGAAACCACGCAGATTCTGGTAGTTCAGCTGCATCTACCTATGATGCAGGTGCATCCTCCTCACGAGATGCGGCAGGACAACAGGCAGAGGTGATCGAAGTGGAGACGGAGGAAAGAGGGGCCTCGAATAAAGCTATATAAGGCTGTGTGTGTCGTCGAGCCCGCTAGGATCTTCGACGTGAGGACTGGAGCGGAGTTCGCCGTGCCCCAGGCTGTGATCAACGCCATTGAGTCGTTCAAGGTACCGGCTGATTTTCAGCAGGACGGGGGCCCGTGAAAACTCCTTCATGTACAGCCTGGGAAACTATGTGAAGCTGAAGCCAACTTATCTCAACAAGGATGGCAGCAAGAAAACGACAGCCGAATTATACTGCCAAGCCAGCGCCGCGTGCCGAAGAAGCAAAAAATGATACCGTGCGCAGATGGAACGCCGTTGCGGGGATCTAGCCCGGAACGGGGGAAGGGGTACCGAAAACCTCGAAGACCATATTGATTTATGTACATTTCGTACCTTGGTAAAGAATACGCGAGGACAGGCAGAGCACCCGACTACTCGTAGGCAATACCCGCGTACCCGAGGGCGGGTACTCTACGGGAGTACCCGAGATTAGGTTGGGTACTACTCTCGTACCCGTACCTAGATCGCCAGTAGGTTGTGTACGACTCTCGGTACCCTACCCAAATCCCGGGTAGGTTGGGTACTACTCTCGTTTCCGTACCCAAAATCGCGGGTAGGTTTGGTACTGCTCTCTATACTCTACCCGGATTACCCGGAGGTACTAGGGTATCTACCCGATTTACCCGGAGGTACTAGGGTATCTACCCGGTACCCGCGGGTAGGTTTGGTACTACTCTCGTACCCGCAGCCAGATCCCACGTAAGTATTGTACTACTCTCGTAACCGTACCCTGATCCCGGGTAGGTTGAGTACTATACTCTCGGTACCCTACCCAAACTACCCGTACCCTACCCAACACGACCTTGATCACTACCTCTTCGTTTTAGTCATGCGTGCGCTTTTGCCACGTCTATATACATGTACGTACGTGTACCTACCGAGATTCAATAAATAAAAGCGCTACTATGATACCTACCGCGGTACCATGGGGATTTTTTTACAGTAAATATTATTTGTTGTGGGACAAAATATGACGCCAATTTGGAAATGTCTTGCCAAGTTTTATTTTATCAACCTCTTCATACATCAAGATCCGAAGAAGGACAACTGGAGAGTACCGTTCAAAATACAAAATTTTGCGCACTTCGCGCTTGTCTCGCTCAGCATCCATCCGCGTTCACGTCGAGGTGAGGAACGGATAAGGTAGGGCGAGGGGCGTTGGAGCCACCCCCCGAAGACGGCGCTCAAACGAAGCGATTTGACCGAGAAATTCCAGCCTCGAGAATCCCATACTGAGGCCGAGACAAAAAAAACTACTGACCAAATCCCTGTTCCCCCCCAAAACAGAATCATCATATATACGCTAGGGCATGTTTTAATGAGCACCACTAACAAGAGCAACAGATATGGACGCGACATCGACAGGACCACAACATCTTCGACGACAGTGGGGAGAAAACAGAGCGTATACGTATACGTATAATCGTACACTAAATAATAGCAATGTGAAAAAGAAGTACAGACAGTTATGTTAACACTGCGGTAGACCACACTACCAACCTATTACGCAGGGTATTTCGTGCCTCCGTCGTTTGCATGATCGCCTGACAACCTCTACCAAACGAAGTAGCATATGCCTAACAAAGTAAAGTCACCCTCGCGTTCAATAGTAGTGGTGACATCGCATGCCCATGTCACCTCGCTTGGTGTATTTATTTATAAGATGTATCTCTGTCTTGGATTTGGCGACCTCAGAGCCCCACATCGGCACGGCAAAAATCATAGGCGTAAAATCGTATATGTGAGACAATAATAATGTGAAAAGGAGATACAGAGAGGTATGCTAAAATTGCGGTAAACCGCACTACCAACTTATTACGTAAGGTATTCCGTACATACCGTCTGCATGATCGCCTCCCAACCTATGCCGAGCGAAGTATGACTAACGAAGTAACGCAATTGAGCGCGTGTACACTAAGCGTTCCTTTCAAAACAATAACGATTCGCATATCTCCTTGTCGTTCTGAATGGCGGTGACAGTGCATGACCATCACCTCGCCTGTTGTATTTGGCAATATGCATCTCTTTCTTATAATTAGCGATGTCAGAAAATAATGGTATCTACATGATTGTACCTATCGGTTGAAATATTCTATTATTCGATCCATGTACAATAACAAATTATGAAGCTTTTAGCACGTTGTTTACTACACCTAAGAACTGGGTTGCATACTACATGTAACATCAAACCTTCTAGAAAAATGAACATTACCAGGCGGGTGATATACAGGGGTGTCTTCTTGCTGCAACCGTCAGATTCGTCCCCTTCAAGGGTTTAGAGTTTCCGCGCACATATTGAAATGCTCGCCCCCCCGCCCCCCGCCCCCCCGATCCCTTTTGTTTAAACGCACCACCTGAAATCAAAATCTGCCAGAGTAGTAAACACTACCAGCCAGGTGATATCATCTCATTATCCATCTAGCCATCCATGCCGTAGCTCCAACTCTTCCCCCCCCCCCCCTTTGTTCCCCGCCCAGTTCGTTCAAACGCCCCACTTACAATCGAAATCGGCCAGAGTAATAAACACTAATAAGCCATTGATATCACGTCATTATCTTTCTAGCCATCCATGACGTAGCTTTCATTCATCCCCCCTCCCCCCCTCCAACGCCCCCTCCTTCCCCACACCCCGCGCGATCGCCTAGACCCAGCACCGCGCGTATAGTAGGCCCCTACATATATGATTAATACGCGCGATCGGAGGATCACACACAATGTTGCGAACATCAGTGTCGACCAAATCCTTGATTTTAATATTATATGTGACCTAAACCTCTTAAAAACCCTCCCCCCCCCCCCCCCCGCATTTTTTTTTTTTTCTTTTTTTTTTCCCTCGCTTCCTCTTGCTTAAACGCCCCACCTACTATCGAAATCCGCCAGAGTAATAAACACTTCCACGCCCTGGATACCGCCTCATTATCGTTTCAGAGCCGTCCATGCCGCTGCTGCAATTCCCACCCACCCCCGTCCCCAACGCCCCCTCCTTCCCCACCACCCGCACCATCGCCTAGACCTAGCACCACGCGTATAGCAAACCCCTACGTCTATGCGACCTAAAGCACTCCCCCCCCGCCCCCGCCCCCCCCCGCCACATTCCCCCCCCTCCCCCACAAGAAATATTTATAGTTTCCACGCACAAATTGACCTGCCCCACCCGTCCCCCCCCCCCCCTCCCCCCCTCCCGCCCCCCTTTTGATCAAAATCAGGCCCCCACGTCCTTCAAAACTCCGCCCTCCCCTCACCGGATATTCGACTCGCAGGATTCACTTGATAAACTGATGCATTTCCTTCCACAGCTGTCAGATTTTGTCCCCCTCAGAAACGGGTTTTATAGTTTCCGCGCACAGACTGCCTAACATCACCCTGTTGACCCTGATAGCTACACTGTAGTTGCAAGGGGAGTCGCCGACCTATATCCTTAATGAGGACACACAACCCCTAATACGCGCGATCGGAGTATCACACACAGCTTGCAAAGATGAGTTTCGACAAAATATTCGATCTCACAGCTGGAGTGTATTTTAATTTTTATAATATACATATGTATCTGGTGTACAAGCTACACTGGTTCCAAGTGGAGTCGCCGACCTATATCCTTAATGAGGACACACACCCTGATATCGAAGTGTCACACAGCTTGCAAAAATGAGTTTCGACGAAATCTTCGATCTCACAGGAGTGTATTTTTTTTTTATAATATATATATGTATCTGATGCAGAACGGATTGGTTTTGGGGTGCTTGTTATGTGCCGCATTGCACAGGAGGGGCACTTTAGGCGGGAGGGATATTTCAGCGACTCAGGGCCGCTCACACGAGTGGCTACCCTGCTGTAGCGTTGCAAGCCAATCCTATTATTTAAATACATTTTTTGTACTGCCATTTATTCACAAGCGAGGCCACATCGAGTTGTTTGTTACGAGTTGCTCGGAAAGCAACACAGGGGTACCCATCCCCCTCCCTCTCTTCACTTTACTGCCGCGGCCTTGATCCTTGCGTCGTTGATGGGGAGCGGGACCGGAGCAGTCCCAGCATGCCTAATGACTACCCCGAACTCGGGGAATGTCCCCTCAATAATAATGGGGGGGGGCGTTCCAACCGGAGACCTCATAAAAAAATTTCGCCAATTTGGCGTCGTTGTGATACCGACGAGATGCACGGAAGCGATTTCCCTTAAGTCCACCGCCGGGTCATACATGGGAGGTCTTGTCCCTGAGTTAAAAGTTGCTGTTAACAGGGACCCACGCACCCTCCGGAAAAACTCGGAAAGCTACCTAAAAAATGTCTCCTTTGGAGATGACAGCAGTCACTCGCGGAAACCGTAAGTTCTATCGGCATTGTAACCTTTTTGTACACCAAAGGCCGTCGTGGCCGCCAACGTCGCCAAGACGATGACTACCAACCAGGACAAAAAACTAAAACCCCTGTAATATAATAGACAAAAAAAAACGCACCTCGCGCTATCGCATGAGCTGGGCATCCCAAAACTCTGTCCCGCGTGCGCGCTTAGCCAAAGGCTGCGACGCCCCCCCCCTGCCCCTTTGCCTATTCCACGACGAGTCTCCCGGCGCACCCAACAGTCGCAAAAGTGGCGACTCTGCACCTCCCGCAGTTGGCATGCTCGAAGGCACTGTCCAACGCCGCGATAAAACCCCAGACGGACGAGCTTCGTTCCCAATGTTGTCTACTCCTACACGTCGGACTGGCAAGGCCGCCAGGTCCTGCTTAGTGGACGGAGTTGTCGAGACAGGACGCGCTGGTAGGGTCAGGCAGTGGGGTGGTCTGCTAAATAGCGACATCCCTTTCGACTCGATAGCGGCATCGCCATTCCCTGAATGGAAAGGCGCACCCGCGTCACTTGCTGGCGGCAAGGCGCTCGGCTGAACCATCCAACGTTGTGCACCCTCCTCCGTTCGAGAGGTCCGGTTCTCCTCTAACGCCGAGGTAGTACTATCCACTGCCTCCGTGTCCTCACGCTCGGTCTCATGCTGCTGCCTCGTGTTTGCCGGTCCACGCCAACCAAGTGCTAAGGGCGGGCCCAGCATTCCATCTCCTGGTGCGCTGGAGCGCCTTCGTCTTCGCTGGAGTGTTTCGAGTCCTGGACTAACCTGCTCGGATGCCGTTTTCAAAGGGAAGGCGGTCAAAAGCTATATATTCCACTATTCATACAATCCTGAGCACCGCTGTACGCTGGTGTCCTTTCAGAGAGACGCCAGAACAACCACGGTAAGAAAATTGAACTGCTTGACGTTTAACCGCTTTAGAACTGCACATACCTGGCACGTTTTGGAGGACGAAAACATTTTGCTGGTGGAAAAGGACAGTGTAATGCACTTTGCAGGAGGAAAAGGGTTAAAAAAAACGGATCGGACGACCACAGGGGGGAAGGAACCGCGAGCAACAGAGTGCCTGTCTAGATCCAAGCGACCAAACGCCTTGTCACCTGTGTACTATGGAAGTTCTGCGCGGAAGGAGGGACAAACTTGGCGCGGTTGGCATCCGGGGGACCCGTGAGAGCCAATGCCCCCACAAGCTGTCGCGTGTCCACCTACAAAGGAACAAACAGCAAGGGCGTGCAAACAGCAAGGGCGTGGAACAAAAGTGCTGCAACAAGCAACAACACAACCGCTCACTTTTGTTTATCAGCTGGCGAACCACCCGTGGTATTACGGCTGAGATTGGCGTTCGTCAGTGGCAACCTGAATACTCCATAGCACGTACCTCAATAAAGCTGCTAGCGTTCGCATCATTTTCTAGGTCTTCGGACTGGGGAGCGCATGCCCCCGACGGCACATCCGCGTCTGGAGGGTTAGAGCCCATCGTACCAAGGAGGAGCCCGCGGGGTCGATCATCTTCGACGTTTGTTTCTGTTTCGCAACGCCTCCGAATCTGTCGCGGGTCTGCCAGTTCCTTCTCCCCACAAGTTTCTGCCCACACTGATTCCTGCTCGCGCGCATCCGGTTCTCTCCATCCCACGTCTGGAATCTGACGATCCACGGCGGTGCTCTGATTCTTAAATCCTGCAGAATCCGCTGTGGTAAGACCTTCTTGCCGACCTTGATTACTCCAATCCAGCGCCAGACCCCTCCTCCCTTCCTCCTTCGTGCTGGGAGACAACGGCGCGTTTTGTCCCGTCGCGTGGAGCAATGTAGTCTCTTCGGGAGCTTCCCTCGGCCACGAGTACCGGGGGGGCATTATGGTAACAGGCGAGAATGCTCCGCCGAGACTAGCGCAGTCAGAGTTTGGTCTACACGTCAAGCCCAGCCCAGGAGCTTGAGTTTCGCCCAGTCTAGCACCCTTTGAATCAACGCCAAAGGAAAAGTTCGAAGACTGCTCCGCCTCTGAGTGCACCCCGACCAGATTACAAAGTTCGTGCGTGGACGGCGCTTTCTCGAGAAAATTCCCGTGCCACCCGCCTGAAAAACGAGATGGATTCATGAACGGATCGTGCATGTTCTGCATTCCCCACACGTTTCGTGTGTCGACTGCCGCTGTTCCCCTCCCCATCCTTGCTCGAGAGTTGTCTCCGGACGCCGAAAACGGCATCTCCGCAAGCGCAGACTTATTCGCGCTAAAGGGTCGGTCAATAAAAGTTCCAGCCAAGGTAGGCGGTACCGCCGACATGCGTGCCTCGGATCCGCAGCTCCAAGGATCAGCTTCTCCCTGCACTTCGTCGCGTCTGCTCCAGACGGCAGGTTGGGGCGGCGGAACATGCTGCGCACGCTCGTTCGGACTCAGCTCGTTGATGCCGCCTCCCTCAGTTATAGTCGTCTTGACACCGCCCCCCCCAGTTACAGCCGACTTGCGCGAAGGGGCGGAAGCATCTCGCGGGAGATTGTTTGCCGGCACGGATGAGGCGGGCGAGGGATGTCCAGACTTTGCAGGCTCGACTCGCTCATAAGGCTGGTGGTCGTTGGGCTTCAAACGACCAGACGTGACACCTGTGAATGCTCAGACGGCCCGTCACAAACACGGAAGAAGTGATAAAAAGGTCTTGGTAAACCAGAAAGCTTGTAGAAACATGGTCGTGATAGGCCTTGGTGCACCAGGGGTTTGTAGAGATATGTCAAGTGACTACGATGAATGCTAGGGTAAGGGTGCACCAAATATTTCTGAGGCTCCTCACTTGAGGAGGTCATGCACACCCTAACCACCCTGACCCTTCCATAAGAAAGGCAAGTGCAATCCCATTCAACAATCCCATGGCCTAGACATACAACGAATGATGCTAATAATGCCATTAAAAAAGTGGTATTCCAACAAAAGCCATCGGGGTAGTCCCTCAGTTGAGGGGTCCGCCAGTCACAACTAATTGAGCCGAAAGGTGCTACCGCTGTCGTGGCACGCGTACGTCACGAACCCGTACAATCAAGTTACAGCACGAGCTATTGTGCACGGCTTTCGCAGACAAGACCAAGCGCGATCAACTATTTATCAGCACACGGTTTTCAGGGCCCCGAGGAGGCAACAATAAGACATGTTTTTTCCGAGAGAGTGACCGAGCACGAAAACGAGCACACAACCTCTACAGAAGCAAACCGACTAACATCCACCATGAAAGTATCTGACAAAACGGGTGTTCCCACTACCTTCGCAGACAAGAGGCGGTAGATGGCAACCCAGAAAAGCAAGATCTCCCATCTCCTTCGCCGTGTCTCCGAGTGGCATGAGGTGTTTTGTCTCCTGCGAAACGAATGCAGGAGCACGGCTTTCGTATATGACACAAGGTAGCCCTCATATCGAGCGCCTATAGCACCAATAAACGGGGGGGGTGTAGAACCGACGCTTGGGCTGCATGGTTTTAAGGGATGGCCGGTGCCCAACTTCGACATAAATCAAATTACAAAGAAAAAACGCCAAAGAGGGAAAAATGCCTTTTGCTCGATAAATGTAAAATTCACGTACGGCCAGCACGGAGCTGAGCCTTGTTCGAGCGCATATGAAAACAGTTGCATCGACACTGCAGCAGCACATGGAACCTTGCTTGCTTCGATCATCAACACCGGACGCCACCGCATGGCAAGTCGAGGCCCGCAGTTTATTGCTAAAAAGGAGTGCAGCCAGCATCGGCCTTTCACGAAGACGTCACAACGCGCATGCTGCCTCAGCTATACGGTCGATCCACACACTGAAAACTTTTCTTGTTTCCCCAATGTGTGCAGTATGTATAGACAAAAGCATCCTGCGGATCACCACGTGGCAGAATCAGGTGTTCCACGAGGCTGAAAATAGCTCCGCTTGTAGTAGTATTGCATTAATGCGTCAAGCGAAGGAATAAGCGAGAACCCTTACACCGCGTGCTATGTTTAGATTATGCACTCTACCTCAGCCTTCGGGTCGTAGATGATGTGATGACGAAATGTTAACCTTGCTCTTTTGTACTGTGCCCAGTATCCTTCCGGGACGATAAACTTGGAAGAGTTCACCGCGCGAATGATCTGTCCATGACCAAACAAGGGGTGGCGACAACACAAACACAGTGTCGAACAAGAGGTGGCAAGGACATAAACGCAGTGAAAACATCCTCAGCCACATATGCTTAGCGTTGATGTGGTCGCTGTTTCGAAATATCGCTTATTTTCGAACACCGCAGCACCCTGTCAAAACTACAAACCAGACGCGGCACCTTAGCCACAAGCCCAACATGCTGCGCTGGTCCTAACCCCCGTTGGTGTGGGGCACACGGGGTGAGTGGTCCAATTAAACTTTTTATGACCTGCGCTTCCACTAGGTTCAATTCATCGTCCACAGCACGCCTCACATGGTGCCAGGGAGCCACGCGGCAGACACGCTATTACCTTCAGCCGTGATCAGCTGAAAAACCACCGTTCGCCCAACCAAAACAACGGCGCAGGCAACAATCTAACCATCCCGGGATTGCCGCGCTCTCTCACGGAGAGCTTCCGTTGTAGCTGACCCCGTTAGAACTCCACCCGCGTTTGGGGACAAACTTCTCGGAATTACCATGGGCTAAATTTCGAAGTGACCCATGTACTGTATTCACAAGCTCGGCGCCACCTCCAGCGCCCAGTGTCTACACGCGGCGGTCGCGCATATGAGGGTTGACATCACACTCAACGTTTGGCCTACCCTCGCTTGCAAATGCAAGCATAGGAAATCGCAGGGTGACGCGAACGCATGGGATTCCGCTCCCTTTAGTAATAGCGGGGCTTACCTTGTCAAGGCTCCGATGTTTGCTGACGAGTTTGTGCGCGGTTGCGATGCCCAGTCCTTTCACGGCAGCGGTGATGTAGTCACATCCCACCAATAGACAAAGATCCAGAAACTGTGGAGCAGAATCATGCCGACGGGAGGACATCTCTTCACGAACGGGACGTTGGGTACAATGACGGTGTCTGATACCAGGTAACATGCTTCGGTTAGCGTGGAAACACACATGTTTTCCGCCTAACCATCTTATGTAACTGCTATGTTTCAAACGAGCAACTGCCGTGACGCTTCGAACAGGTCGCGGCAGCTAGCCCGGTCGCTTCCTGGGTCCGTTCGTGGTTGCAAGGGGGCATAGCAGGGGTGATAATCGTCTCTGCAAGCTGCATGCGCACGAGAGCGAGCTAACATTTGAGCACGAATACGCCAGCTTACGCATCTACCGAGCACGTGGCCAGTCGTGGGCGAAAATAGATCCTGATGATACGATTCAAAGGAGAGTCATTCCTTCAAAGCCATATTACACTTTGCTCTCCCAGTCTCCGAAGCTCTCAACGAAGCGTCTTCACGACTTCGGCTGAAAGCGTAACCGCTAACAATAACTTTTAACATCATACTAAGTACCAGCATGCCCAGCAAAGCACGCGTACTCTCAAACGAAGATGTGAAGGGGTTTTCGCTCACCATGCCATTCTTCCAGTTGCACAGGGACAATGGCGTGTTGGCCGCGAGATTCCTTAGTTGGATCTCCTGCCCAAGGCCCTCGTTATCCATCTTGAACAACACCTAACACGCGCCGCCATAGAGAAAATTGACCGCTCAGAAA
This sequence comes from Undaria pinnatifida, assembly GCA_012845835.1. NCBI lineage: Eukaryota > Phaeophyceae > Laminariales > Alariaceae > Undaria > Undaria pinnatifida. Next base: position 8,573,183 of record JABAKD010000005.1, read on the forward strand.
ACTGCGGGCACAAAAAGTCTTCCCCCGGCATCAAAGTTCATAAACTTGAATGGCACGACCGGTATTACAAGCACAACCATCTTCTGACTTGATCCATCCACTCTCGACAGAACACGACATCTACAGCAGATGCTTTGGAGTGAGTAGCACAACATCGGTAAGGGGGTTAAGTTCCTGAAGTATATATATATATAAATTACAGGTTCACTGCGTGAGAGCAAATAATATGGAATCGATTGTTTTACACCTCAATGCAAGCGCGAACGTCAATAATCGCACCATTCCGCTGTAACTTGAGTATCGTGTAACCCCCTGCAAGCCGGTAGGATGGTATATAGGCGGGGGAGTGACTAAACCGGGCTCAATTACACAAGCAAAGCAAATATTCTCAGCACGGATGAGGCCTTGCACGTCATATCGGAAGAACATATCTCGTGAGTGTTTCGATCAATCCAGGAATTCCGCAAACACGAGACGTATGCCGAGTATTCCTCACGTGACAAATGGCGCAGGGCTGGTCAAGCTCACGGATAGCAATGTAGGTAGCATCATTGAGCTGTACGTGCCAGTCTGCGCAGCGAGGTGGACTAGAAAAATTATACCTGGTACCTGGTGTAACATACAGCGAGCAACGAGCCCTTGTTTTCCACGTGAGGCAACGCGGCATAAGTGCTTTCAATTAGCATGAAAGCCATGGGTTAGCACGATCATCCCGCTGCTCACCTACGCCATGTTAGACAACACCATTTTACTCTCCCCCCCTCCGTCTCTTTTAGGCACTGCTATTATCAAACCTTCACGCAATATGATAAGATGTCGCAACAAAATAACCGATAACGAATTCACGGGAACGGCGCTCATCGGAAAACGGCGCCTTGTGGAGCACAATGCATTGAACGGCCAACTTTTACTTACCATCGGGCAGTGTCATCGCCATTACCTTCTTGCATCCATAAGGAAGGCAGTCTGAGTCCTCCGTTATCACGACGTCCACCGCACCGGATCGGCTCAGATACGCCAACTGCGCGTCTGCTTCGTAAGGTGCCACAATGAGCTTCACCCTCGCACACCGGAGCGCCTGCGCACGTACGCCAAAAGCGGGGGGGTGCCAACATCGGCGGCAGAAACTCGGTTGTATGCTCAAACCGAAGAAAAACCCTGATTGTGTACTTGTACCAGGATTGCACTGCAGGCACTGTCGTGTGGAGCGCCTTGAATGCAACATTGCACGAGGATATCGCAAAGAGAGACGAGCGCCAGATGTTCCGGGCTAGTTTACACGATTCGCCACAGAGAAACATGTCCCTGATCTGAAGCAACCCAATTTATGCAGGTAAGTGCAAGGAATTATTGTCTAGCACTGAGAGCGTCTGCAGGTGTGAACGGGCGGTACACCAAGTTTCGCTTGATAGCTGAACATCAGTCGCCTACCAAAGAGTGATCCACGGTCGAGAATTGTCACCTTGATAAGCTTGAAGGCCATTTCGTGCGTGACTGCAACAGCCTTTGAAAAGTGCTGAGCTGCTGCGCCCGCTTCCCCCGCCGCCAGTGCCGCATTACCCTTGCTTCTCGCTGAATCTCGGTTCCTGCAACATCATTGTTCAGCCGGGGATGGTAGCAAACCATGACGTCAAACCGCAGCCAACATATTTTGGAAACCGCGTGTGGGTTGAGTGAAACGTTGCGGCTGTGAAACCTCCGCGACGCTCACAGCGCCTTCACCTTGGATGGCAGCTACGCGTTGCTCGTAAATCTCCATCACACAAACGCATGGTACCACTCAGCGCTAGGAACAGCAATCCGGCAAGGGAGGGCATACTCGCCGACGAGTTTTCGACCTCTGTCGGCATCACAACCCACCGTCTTCGCTCCATGTGCTTGCTTCCTTTCATCGGGAGGCTAGCTCCATCGAACACCATGATCGGCTCGACCTGATGACCTCGTAGGAGATTGACCCGCTTCATGCAGAAAGTGACGTACCTGGATCAAACGGAGTCGAGAGACAGCGGAGGTGACATCCACGCGGGTCGGATAATGCCCCCGGGAGGTATAAAATAGTGTACTACGCAAAACTCGCCAAGACGTTGAGAACGTATCTGGCATGAGCGCTCCTTTCGCCGCGACGTGATCATTTCAGCTACAGCGAGAAGTTCACTGGACCCTTTGAAACTAGTGAAAAATCGCACTACACTATTAATACCAATCACCTGTGCATTGCCATCATGAGGTTATATGAATACGTAGCTGGAGTAGCGTGTTACCGTGCGCTCGTTCTAATACGGTAGTACAGTAGCATAATAGTACCGGTACGGACTAGTACTTGGTATGCACCATGCGCTTGTGCTTGTTCGTCCTATACTGCCAGGTGTTATACAGCAGGGCTTTTCACGGATCGGGTCAAATCTCGCGGGTCGGGTCGGGTCGGGTCAGCTGACCCGACCCGACCCATGAGAATTTCGAGACGTCTTTGACCCGACCCGACCCGACCCGCAAGAATTTCGAGGCGTCTTGACCCAGCCCGACCCGACCCGCGAGATTTAAAAAACCTCTTGACCCGACCCGACCCGACCCGCGAGATTTTGAAAAGCTCTTGACCCGACCCGACCCGACCCGCGAGATTTTGAAATCCTCCTGACCCGACCCGACCCGACCCGCCACAATCCGGGTGACCCGCGAGATGCGGGTTTCATGCGGGTCAGGTCGACTTGACCCGTGACATTTCTTGCGGATCAAAGTCGAAAAGTCACGGGTCACAGCATGTATACGTCGGTCGGTTGGTTGGTCCTTGGTCCCTCGCACTTCTCCCAGGATGTCGTGTTCTACGGTTCTTTCTACCGGTATTGTTTGCAACAGCATTTTTCGGTGTGCGCGCGAAAAATGAGAAAGAAACCGCAACCCACACGCATGACCAATTAGCCACGCCCGCAGCGAGATAACCGGGTCCACCCGACGAGCGACCCGACGAGCGAGCCAGTTACCTATGCAGTCTCCGGCCCCGGCAAGCAGCCTAGCTGAGCCGCCTCCGGCAGCAAGCCCACAACTGGGGCGGTGGATCTGTCAGCAGGGGCTGCGATCCGCGAGGATGCGTTGTCTGCTGCTGGTGTTTGCTGCTGCTGTGCTGCTGCTGCTGCTGTGCTGATGCTGCTGCTTCGACGACGACTGCTCTTGCTTTTTTACGTTTGGTCACATTTCGTACTGGTATGATAATTCTCGAGCTAGCTGCTACTAATACTTCTACTGTTGTATCTATCTTCTATCTATGCAGTCTCCAGCCCCGGCAAGCAGCCTAGTTGAGTCGCCTCCGGCAGCAAGCCCACAACTGGGGCGGTGGATCTGTCAGCAGGGGCTGCGATCCGCGAGAATCAGGGGTCTGCTGCTGCTGCTTGCGGCTGCCGGTGCTGCTGCTGCTGCTGCTTCGACGACGACTGTGCCCTTGCCTCTTTACGTTTGGTCACATTTCGTACTGGCATAACCGTATTATTACTACTACTGTTACGGCTCCAGCCGGCACGGGATTTGTGTCACACTGTATGCCTTGGTACAAGTAGCTAGGGGCACTGCCTGGTGATTGTTATACACGCTGTGATGACATATGATCGGAGCATCCGCACGAGAGAGGCAGGAAGCGGTAAGTTTTGTATGATTCACGGATCCGCGGGGCGCCTGCACGGCAACGGCTCGCAGCTGTAAGTTTGAAAAAGGCGGCTCCGCGGGCCAGATCCGCGGGTTTGACCCGCGGGTCAGCCGAAAACAACTCGCGGGTCATGATGGCTTGACCCGCGAGTGACCCGTATCTCGCGGGTCATGACCCGACCCGACCCGCGATATTTTGAAAATCTCTTGACCCGACCCGACCCGACCCGCGATATTTTGAAACCTCTTGACCAGACCCGACCCGACCTGCGAGATTTTGAAGCCTATTGACCCGACCCGACCCGACCCGACCCGACCCGACCCGACCCGCAAGATTTTAACAACCTCTTGACCCGACCCGATCTGACCCGTGAGATTTTGAAATGTTTATGACCCGACCCGACCCGACCCGCGATATTTCGAAACCCCCTTGACCAGACCCGCGGGTCGGGTCATGACCCGTGAAAAGCCCTGTTATACAGTACATTCGTTCGGGGAACTGGCGATCAATGTGGGACCCGTGCAACTTTTTGTTTTGGGTTCCATTCGGTAGCGTTTCCATGGACGGGCTGGATGATAAAGATGAGCTAAATACGATAAGCTTGCTCACCCCGTACAGGTATCAATCAATCTATTAGCCAAGTCCAATGCACTGCTGGGTCATCGCATCGAAATGTCGAAACACCTTGACGAAGACAATGATGTACCTGGTATATACGTACAGAGTACAGAACACAGAATAGTACAGTACTTGTGCCATACTCGTACCAGGTATATAGAAAGGATTGCATCAATAGTACGCGACTGCCTGTGGCTCCTTGCACCTGTCGAGGAACAAGCCGAACCACACTCTATCTTTAGCGTGGATTGGGGTTCGCCTGGCCCCGCGAGATGCTACAATACCTGGTACCCTGGTATACAAGACCCCCGCATCTGCGGAACTCAACAAACTACTCACTTGTCAGTATCTACACCGGTGCAAAGCTCCGTCCCGCAGCTGAAAGCTCCGCGATGAAGCCTTGCGGATAGAAGCGTGACGGAAAAGCAAAGACGCAAGCAGTTGATCTTCGTTTATACAGTGTCAGTGTGAGATATCGAACCGGTCGCCCCGGTGGCGTATCAGGTTATCCTCGAGCCTTGTATAGGTCAGTTACGTTGAGTTCGAGCCCCGCCGAGTGCGTACTCGTACAAATTCGTTGGGACTTTGTCTTGTGCACAAATTGACTTGCGGAAAGCGCGAGAGCGTGAGTTAGTAACACTCGATGAAATATCGACGAGCAGTGGGGCTGCTGAACCCCATGCGCGATAAAAATGGAAGGCAAGAACCGGGGGGGAGAAGGGACGACACCTGTGACCACGGCTTGTCCAGAAGCTGGAAAGTAAAAGTGTAAGGATGAAAAAAAAAAAAAAAAAAAAAAAAAAAAAACGGGGTAATACAGCAGAAAGAAGCTACAGATACCGGGTATACGTCAGGATGCCCTCATGATGCAAACACGAAACCTTGCAGCTACAAAAGCGTGCGAATATTATACTGGCGACGCACGTATGATGTGGCCCCGAACCAACAAGAATTACAGAATTACGAGTTGCGAGGTGCTTCCCCGTCGTTGGTTCATGGTTATGGTTCCTGCGCTGGCGGTTGGCTATTTCGATATTTCGCCGTCTTGCCATCAATGAACTGCTGTACGCTAGCAGTGCGTACGTACAGGTATGCCGCAAGTCCGATGCGTAAACCGTTGGGACACATGCTCGAAGCATACTGCTGTCGGGCATGAGCAAGGCAGGAGAACGTCCATATTCAGGGTTTAGGATAGAGGACGCGCGTCAAGCTCACCAGCAGTACGCATCGACCCCAACCGTGAGGCCCCGGTATTGGCTGATGTGAATCGGGTATGTCACGCTCTTGAGGGCAGCCAGCAATCCTGGGACGCCCATGATGCGACGCCGAGAAGTGCACGCCCTTCTTCAGCCAGCGGGGCAAGACAGACGAAACAACGAGGTTGAGGGACCCCGACTTCTTCTCTATATACACAATTGCTTCACAAGAGGCAACCACTAAACTGCGGTGTGCTGGAAGACTGTGACCGTCGTGTTCATCGTAGCATCGAAGTCCTACGCGTAAGTCCTTTTCCTTTTGTCGCAGATCAGCAGATCAGACCATAATGGTTCGCTTTTGAAATAATGGGTTTACATAGACTTGAATGGCGTAAAGGTTCTGTAGGTTGGAACCCACGAGTGGTTCTTGTTTTTTGGTTCGCGTCCACGACGACTCCGCCACACCTACCGCGCCGACAGACACTCGTACACCATCCCACCATTGCTTCTCTCGGTCGAGCTCTTGCATCTTGCGCCTGCCCCGGCCGTCGCCTGTTGTTGCAGCACTGCTGTTCCTTCTCTGCACCGAACAGCGCAGAGGTTCCAAGAAAAATGACAAGCAGGGTAGAAATGATTACGATCCCTTCGGCAGACGATTTTCATCACCACTTTCGCGATGGGGAGGTGTTGAAGGACACGGTGCAACATGCGTGCAGGATGTTTCGACGAGCGGTGAGATACATACACCACGTAACGTGCAGCTACAGCAGTGTACACTGCTACTGTCAAGAGCTCGGCTTGCCGTCTATTACGCCAGGTCTTTGATAGTCACACATCGAGTGCTACTACCTGTGCTTTTATATTTTCAACTCTGTCGTTCAAACCCGTTGTTGCAGATCGCGATGCCCAACCTCAAGCCGCCTGTGACGACAACGGACGAGGCATTGGACTACCGCCAAGTGAGTATCTGGTACGCAATACGCATGCGGCGGCCCTCGTAGCATGTACTCGCGCGATCTCTATGTATCATCGTTGTAGGGCAGACGTACTGCTGTACCGTGCTCATACTCTACAAGTACGTGCCTGCAGTACACCAGGTACATGCAGTATGTCTCGGTGCCCACGGCGCCTCGGTCGACCCACAGGAGGGGTCATCACACCCGCAGAGGCGAAGCCGCTTTCTTTGCATTGTATAAACGCACATTGAGAGCTTATACTTGTATGTCTTTGCAAAATATGCTTCTTTTTTTTTTGGCTTGGTGTTCTCCGGCGATCGAGGGCTTTTTCTCGCGCTTTCGGCTGCGGGGCAAGCTGGTGCCCATCGGTACACTGCGACGCATGTCTGGATCCCGGCCGAGCTCCGTGGCAGGGCTCTGAGCATTCAACGTCGCTTAAGCTGGCTCAATTTTTCAAGCGGTTGCGTTTCGCCTCGCTGCTCAAGCCAAGCAGGTGCATTTAAAACCCCACATTTGTTTTAAATAGCCCGCTCCCTTATCGCTTTTTGATGTTCAAAATTCGCTCCGCTTTCCCGTCTGCCGTACATCGTCAGTCCAATTGTTTTTCCCTCTTTGTTGTCTGCTAGGACGCAGCAACAGCAGCACTCCTTTGTGACAGCCACGGACGGTGCTTGTGTGTGTATGCGTGTGCGATTCTGTATAAGTGGGTGGGGTGTGTGCTGTCATCGGCGCACAAAACGATCACGAAGAGCGGTGTTTTTTTTTGTTTACAGCAGCAGCTCAGTCTAGTAGCCACAAAAGCAGCATACAGCAGTACATGAGCAGCAGTTCAACGGCAACCACACTCGAAGCTGTCGCCTTTGTGCCAGTAGTCACGGTGTATGTGCGTGTGGCTGCTGCCCAACAGCAGGACGAACCACGACAACATGAACACGTCCAACGCAACAGTCGAACAGCCATCATCGGACTTAACACGAGGTATACGAAGCATACAGCAGCAGCAAAATCAGTACTGTAGCTCGAACCTGCACCTTTCATTGGAACGCCTGTGTTTCCCCTTTTTGACTTTCGACGCCCCCGATATATTAGGTGGACCCCGTCCCGAAGGATCACCTTGTATATACGCATCTTATGCATCATAAGTAGTGTTCGAATATCATGTACGAGGTATAGTAGTAAAGACTAGAGGCGGATGATCAAACGGGCCACCTCTTTTTCTGGTGGACGACTACGTCGCGCCACCGAGCAGACAGGCTGATAAAATATCACGTGCCCTCACCTACTTTGCTGTACGTTCTGCAGCGCATCCTTGCATGCGTGCCAGACGGAGTGGACTTCACTCCCTTGATGACACTGTACATGACGGACAAGTCCTCGTGAGTACCTATACCCACCTACCGGTATGCCCACCTACCGGTATACCCACCTACCGGTATCAAGTAGCACCCTTTACACTGGCCATGTCTTTTGGCCCACAGCCGTCATGTGTTGGCCGCAATCGCTTACTAAACGTATGCAAACCGCATCAGCTACGCAAACCACGCTTTGGGCTTCCGTACGCAAGCTTGACAAGAGCGCGAAGATAGAAGCATCGCGCGAACCGCCGGTTTACTTATGATATGTGGTGGCATCGTTTGTGCGTCATGGTCGTTGTCTGGGCTGCAGTCTTGATGTTGTGTACAGTGTGTACCATTGTCCATGCTGTCGTTGCGCTGTATCGACTGTTGCAACAGTATTTTGTAGTATGTAGAAAGTGCAGCACAACGTTGAATGTCGCTTGGGCGACACTGATTCGTGGAGGCGGAGATGCAAGAGCTGACAGGCAGGGTTGTCGGCCACAATGTGTTCATGGCCAGCAGTCCAGAACCCCTCTCTTTTTGTCCAATGCCTCCATCCATTGCGCGGCGCACGACACGTATGGTTGATTTTTTGTCCATGACAGGCCGGAAGAGATACGGAAGGCCAAAACTAGCGGTCACGTTTATGCCGTTAAACTCTACCCGGCAGGTGAGACTACTGCGGTTCCTCGTGCTCGCTGTTTTTGCAGTTGAGCGCATCGGCTTGTCGCAGATGGCCCCTCTAATCCCAAGCGTGTGTTGTGTCACGCATTTGAAGCGTATCTTCACTACTGTTCGTTCGAACGCCCGGTGCAGCTGCACATAACCTCACCACGACACCACCGTGGGTCCAATACAATATTTTTTCTTGTGGCATTTGTTCACGGTGGTTCACAGTTTCTACCTTCAGCTACCCCCCATGTTCGATCACTATCGGTTCTATATTTTTCGTGTCAAGTGTGGAAGCAGCATCATATTCTGTATGAATAGGGCTTGTACGCGTTCACCATATGTGCAGCAGTAGTGATTGGAAGGGCGTCGGTATATTGTACCGGTGATGTGAACATGATTCGAGGAACCCAAGTATCTGGCGATTTAAGGCGCAGCAAGCACCTGGCAGAGAATATCTGTTTGCAGACACGTTGGTTAAGGGCCGGCGCTTGCCACACTGTGACTACATGTATTTATATTTGTCATCTTTTTTTCATTTTGTTGTAAAATATATGTTTTCCGCAGCAGCTATACAATTTTCAGTATAGTACAGACCTATGAAGTACTCCTTAGGGAAACAGCGCAGCTCCTGAATCAAACCTGCTGCACCTTCGCAGTCGGTCTTTGAAGAAAGCTTACGTTCAGCTCAATTTTGATTGAACTACCAGCATATCACAGAAACGCACGCCTTGTGTGTTTGCATCCCGTAAAGGTATGCCTGTATGTTGGTCATTCTGCAGCCCGTAACCCGTACAACTACATTGCGGCGCTCGTGCCGTAAGGAACACGCTCCGTTAGAGGCTGGGATCGGTCGGTATGCCATTGGTTGACATTGTCGCCGAAGTTCAATGCTAAACAACATCGTTGGCGCGAGAACTCGTACGTTTCTCACGTTGAACAATTGACGGCAGAGTGATATTATAGCGTTTGTCCAGCGTTTGAAGCATTTTTTGGGATGAGGGATGCAACGGAGTTGACTCTCGTACTATGATACTAACATGAAAAATATTGCCGTGAATGTAAGCTTTCGTCAAAGATCGACTGCGAAGGGGGGGCAGGTTTGTTTCAGAAGGTGTGCTGCTTTGCGTAAGGCGTGTTTCGTGCCGCTATAATACATGTACTAGAAATAGTATAGTCTCTGCTGAAAAGACAAACTTAAGCATTGTGTTACTCGAGTAATCAACAAAAGACAAACAGAAAATGTCCGGAGCGCCCACTTGACCAACGGAGGGGCAGTTTTTGCTTGCCGTGCACGCTACAGGGGCTACCACAAACTCGGACTCGGGCGTGACGGACTTGGCCAAAGTAGCCCCTGCCATGGAGGTGGGTAACATCACGGTCTCGACGCGAGCTTCTTGTGCTCGTGTGGTCGAGGTATTTACTTTTATGAGCAGTAAATGCGAGCTGGCCGTCGCTGTTATAAAATACTGAGTGGAATGTGTTGGCAAGTTCGACCGCTAAATGTGTTATGTCAACCTTTTTGGACCTACCATAACAATTCCACACAAATTCCTTTTTTTTTGTTCCCAAAACGTTGGCGCAGTTCTAAATGGGTTAACGTTTTAGACATGTTTGCTTGCGCGCGGTGTGGGTGGTCTATTTCTCAAAGCATGCGCGATCGCCCGGATTGCCTCGAGACGAAACGTTTTTTCATGCGCAAGCCGCTGCACAGTTGGCAGAACGAAAGCCCTGACGGAAGTTTGCGGTCTCCGTGGATGGTGATATTTTCAGGCGATGGCGGAGGTGGGGATGCCGTTGCTGATCCACGGGGAAGTGACTACGCCAGGGGTGGACATCTTCGACAAAGAAGCTAGGTTCATCGAAGAAGTGATCAAGGTGAATATTCCTACCAAATGGCCCTGATTCATGGGTGAGGGGATCCTTATTAGACTGCATGTATCATGTATCATACCTCGTAGATGCCTGATACGACTCGCCGGTCTTCTGCTGCGGTTGCGTTGTGCGAGCGACGGATTTGCGAACACATACTGTCAAAAACCATGGCGTTGCCGAACTGATAGATTGCTTCGTGTGCTTTCGCTTCGGTTCGGCGTTGGTGTCTGCAAATTTGACATTTGAAACTATTAATATATTAACAGTTGCCGTAGATGATATTGCCAGAGGATGAGTTGGAAATGCTAGATGAACATCGACGAGCAATGGGAATGCTGAAGCTCATGCTCGATACAAACATAAGAACCAAGGCATGAACCAGGGGGAAGACAGGAAGACACCTGTGACCGAACGCGACTTGTCCAGAAAGTCGCCGAGCGTAAACGCCGTGGGCTTTTGAGCTCTAATTACTGGGCTCGTTAGGTTCATCACTCACTGCATCGCTCACCGTGCTTTATTTGTCCAGCCGCTCGTGGAGAAAATGCCGAAGTTGAAAATCGTGATGGAGCACATAACTACCTCGGAGGCTGTGGCTTTCGTGACGGCTGCCCCACCCAACGTGGCGGCCACTATAACCCCACAGCACCTGCTCTACAACCGCAACGCGATTTTCCAGGTAAGTGACTAGATGTGTATCCCCAACAACAGCGAAGCTGGAATAGAGCCTGGGATATGAATTCCGTGAACGCCGATAGAAGGTTCGTGCGCCACAGTTGAACCAATGAAAAGCAGTTTATTTCTTGTAATTTTTTCAATTTTGTGGAATAAAGGAGGAATTGCTACGTACTGTAGACTGTTAACCATGCAGGCAAGGTCTAGTTTAAAAACATTATTAGTAGCCGTCCGTCGCTGCTTGAATTCGTCGTAATCGCCGTCACGTTTGACTCACCGTTTTGTTATGTCAACTTGCTGTGTGTTTTTGATTATCGTCCGCACATAACAGGGGGGTATTCGTCCGCATATGTACTGTCTCCCCGTGCTCAAGCGCGAGACGCACCGACTAGACCTGGTTAAGGCTGCTACCAGTGGGAACCCGAAGTTCTTTCTTGGCACGGACACGGCGCCACATGCACAGGAAGCCAAGATTTCTGCTTGCGGTGAGACCAGCATAACCCTGCTGTAGTACCCCCGACTGGGCAACCGGTGTGGAGCGTTTCACGCGGTAAGCTTCCCGCTATGCCCCGTTAGTATTATGCGCTCCTGATGATGATCCCAAATAGGCGTCGCAGATACGCTGATGAATTGTTGCGCATTTCGAGGCGGAACGAAAATCCGAAACGTTTTGCATTTCGGTCGCATCGTGACGCGCAGGCTGTGCCGGGATCTTTACGGGCCATGCTGCCCTTGAGCTTTACTGCGAGGTGTTCGAGAAAGAAGGAGCGTTAGACAGGTCCGTGGCGCAAGGTTGGTGTCTACTGAGTTGTAGACAGTTGATCATGCCGGGTTACATGTATGTGCGTTGTGTGTGAGTCACGTATTTGCAGATGTGTATCATATGTATAATACATTATACATGAATATCGACCTAAATTTGTCGAACTCACAGCTGACGTATTTGTAACAATTTTATAGTATATGAGAACGAGCGCGAATAACGTCGTGCGCACGAAACACATACCAGATATGTTTTCGCCGTTTCCTGCCGTTTCGTGAAGTAAATCCGTCAAAAATGCGTCATCTCTTGCACCGGCGCGCATTTTTTGTTTGTTTGTTTCCGTACCTCGTGATTTTCGCCTGTGCTTGCAACAAATACACACCCCGAGCCAAGGGCACATCCGATTCGACCGGGACCGAGCACCCCGCATTCTCTGTATCAGCAAAGCCCGCTGCCCTCGCGCGGGTGGCTTGCAGATGCCGGTCGTGCTCGTTCAAAGACTTTTTGGGCATGGTGAAAAAAATGCCACAAATCAAGATATAGACGTAGAGAGACTAGAATGATTCATTTGTAGCATCTCGAGCAACCTTTCTTTTGCTGGCACTCCTCGACGACCGCGCCTCGGCGAGTCGCGAAACCGCAGACATCTGTCCCCATGCGTGCTTTCCTCGCGTTTACCCTGTGCTGCTAGTGGTTGATGGTGGCAGCTCGCTTTTCTGTTGAGTATTAGTTGTTGTGTGTCTGCATCGTTTTCGTTCGTTCTTGTGTGCTTTGTTGAGTTCGTTGCGTCTTCCGCACATTTTTATTCCAATGTACGTACGTTGATAACTGGGCTTTGGGTAGTGGCCGCTTTGCTGCTGTTTACTGCTGCAACGAACGTTTCTGGGATTTGCTGGAATGTGGTGTTTGGCTACATTACCAAAATATCGCAGCAGTTACTCCAGTGAATAGGATCAGACAGACAGGTTTGAGGCGTAGCTCATTGACTGCCTGAGAATTACGTAACTAAGTAAACTTGTTCTCGCTTTTGCCGACAGGCTGGCTGCTTTTTGCGGCCACTATGGTGCGGACTTTTACGGCCTGCCTCGCAATGACGGCGTGCATACCCTCGCCAAGGAGAAATGGACGGTCCCAGCTTCTTACACGTTCGGCCAAACGCAGGTAGTGCCACTTCGGGCTGGAGAGGAGGTCGCGTGGCAGATGACTGGAGAGGGCAGGCGCCCCCGAGTAGCGTAGTGCGGCCTAGTTCGCGTGCGCGTGTGGAAGAGCTGTTGCGAACAAGGCGACGACAAGGCTGGGATGTAGATCGCGCGATCTACACGGTTGTTCGCTGTTATTAGTGAGTCCTCGCTCTTGCTCTGGTAGAGTATCCAATATATACCGGTACTTGCCATTTTTTTAAAATCGTAACTTTTAGTTTCCAGCGCAACTTACGTTCTTTTTTCACTCAACGACCGGTAGTGCCTCTTCGAGCTGGAGAGGAGGTCGCGTGACATATGACTGGAGAGGGCAGGCGCCCCCGAGTAGCGTGGTGAGGTCTAGTTCGAGTGCGCGTGTGGAAGAGCTGTTGCGAACACGGCGACGACAAGGCTGGGATGTAGATCGCGCGATCTACACGGTTGTTCGCTGCTATTAGTGAGTCCTCGCTCTCGCTCTGTTTGGTGGAGTATCCAATATGTATCGGTACTTGCCATTTTTTTTAAATCGCAATTTTAGTTTCCAGCGCAACTTACGTTCTTTTTTCACTCAACGACCTTCTGGGCGAGCCGTGGTCACAGGTGTCAACCCCCCCCGCCAGGTACATGCCTTCATTTTGCTCGTACATGTGGTGCGCCATTCCGGGCCCTTGGCTTTATGGCCCGCCGCAGGCGAAAAAAACTGAGAGGGGCGCGTCGAATTTTGAATGCCTGGACTGCGAAATTGTGCCTTGAGCGTGCGTGTCTATTCATGGGATTTCGCCTTCAAAATGCCTGAGACTTACCTGAACCCTTTTGAGAGCCCCAAGGCTCGTCCGATACCACTTGCAAGCAGTTTTTCTTCAAGGGGTAAGGACCTGAATCTATGCGTTTGGGAAATCCGGACTAGCGGCGTTTTTCTGGAATGCCTGAATGGGCTGTGTTCCTGTCCATGCCTGGCGAAATATCGGCGAGTATCGACCCTTAATTTTATCGAAGTCACGGCCGACGTATTGTATGCACTGTAGTTGCGCCTATCTTGCTCATCCTTCGTCAGGCACGGACAGCCACGCGCAAATGCTCTTTCCGGGCCTCGAAAATTCCGCCACATTTAGTCCGAAAGTTCCAAAAATCAGGAGAAAGGGGACATATTTTAGGGACACTCTGATATAGCCGCGTGCCACAGGCCTGCGTGGAAGAATGCTTGAACACCTTTTTCTGAAACAGGCGTACACGACCCACGAGTTTCGTGCCTGCCTTGCCCATGTTTTATAAACTACTGTAAAGCAGTGGTTCAAACATTCTTTTGCAAGGGCCTACCTGAGAGACAACCATTGAGAATTCGTTGTCGTTCGCCTCCCGGCAGCACCTAGGTCCTGCTGCCCACCCATCCACGCCCCTGTTCTCCTGATAATGCCCGTGAAATCGCCCCACCCCGATCTAAAGGAACATGAACAATTAATTCCCGGGTATTTCCTGCTTCTTCCGTATACCGTTTCAGAGCCACAGCCATCACCTGTGTTGACACTTTCACTACACAGTGTGCCCCTGACCGGGTTTCCCCCGTTTATTGCCCTAACTTGATCGTGGCGGGAAACATGCCCACTTGTGTCATCTTCTAAAGTGAGACATCTACCGGCGAGAAACTGCTGTTCTACCGTGGGTACTGGGCAGAGCTGTATGTCCACCTCGTTCTACGGTATGGTCAGAATACGATCTGCCCCGTGCCACTAAGTCTGCCCACTACGAGTTGAACACGAGCTCGCTGTGCGGTTGTGATTCGGAAGGCGTAAAACGCGCTAAATGAGCGTGCGGGTGATCTTTTCGTGCCGAAAAAGCCACTTTGAAAAAGCGATAATCCTGCTGTGGGGCTAGGTTGGGTCTACGCCCGTGTCTTGGTTCCATCATCTGAGATTATTCCTACTGCAGCACGGACAATCCTGGCAATCAATAACCCGACCCTAGGAAGATGTATCCTAACTAGGTTCTAAGGGTCCTCCAGAGAGCTGCCGAGGGCGGCCGCCGAAGGCACCGACACTTTTAGTAAGCGAATATATTACACTTTTGAAGCAGTACACTCAAACAGCAGGGCGACGTATATAGCCCTGCTCTACAGTGATGATGGTGCTGCAGATTCGACGTTATTGTTGATGATACCGCGATTGTTCACAGCACATACTAGGTACCCTACAACTTACTACAACTGCTGCTTGTCTTTTACACCGGCAGCAGACGAAGAACGACAATGGAATCGGTGACCGCTGCGTTACTGCGGCGATAAATCAAGAAGGGCAATGAAATCGATAACCGCCGTGCCTTTGAATTGGCGACCACCAATTTGTTGCTGGCGATCGGCCGAAAAACAACTAGTTGACTTCACGCCGGCCGCTGGGGTTACGCTTCATAAAACAAACACGCCAATTCCATCACGCCAAGTCACCTCAACCAGGACGTCACCCATTTACAACCCATGGGACAGCAGCACGTAAATAAAATGCAGGCCAACCACTGTATTATGCTGTATTATAAGTGTTTTTATTGTTCTAGGTGTGAAAACGGGGTGCCCACAAGACCGCACCTCCATGTCACGTGGCCAACAACTCTACAGGCCGGTTCAAGTTAAACGGCGGAAATTTTCTCCCCCACGAATGCCGCTCGAAATCTAGTCGAAAAGGTGAGTATTTGGTACCATACTGACCCCCATGACCAGTGGAAGAGGGTGACAGGGTCAGTTTTTCGCCCAAAAAAATGGGCCAAGGTGGTCCTATTTTGTTTTTTAACCTTAGCTGACGAAAAATCACAAAAAAAAAAACGACAGGTGAGGTCTTCGCAACGGCACATAGAAGATGTGTGCAAAATTCAAAATTCCACGGTCTGATTCGAAAAACGGCAGACATTCGCCGGGAAATAAATTTCCGTCGTTTAACTTGAACCGGCCTGTACCCTTACAATGAATGCCGCCCGGACTTGATCCCATTTGGCAACCTGCCCCCACTTATATTTAGCGGTGCAAAAATGTAGTCAGCTCCCCCCAGAAGCCGCCGGAAGCCGAGAGCGCGAGGCGCGAACCGTCATAGCGCGTGGATTGCACTCAAGTGCTGGAGTCCATGGCCTGTAAATTATCGCATCCCCCAACCAGGCCGTGCCTCCAAACGAAGAAGCCGCGCCTCTGAGTAACGTACAGATGCCCTGACACTGGTCCACAGTTTCACCCGAGCGAACCTCGCTCTGACCGTGGCCGTCAGGAAAAAACTGCCGCCTCCGCAAATTCGCAAATGCCTTGAAAGACAATACCTCCCTGAAATTCGCTCGTTGTTTTCAGCAGATGCCTGCCAGGTACTACCGTAGGATGCCTGCCAGGTACTACCGTAGCAGGGGAGTCACCGGTCTGTTTCCTTCATGATGAGGAACATACACACCCCGTAGCATGCGCGACAAGGGTATCACACACAGCTTGCAGATATGAATTTTTGACCAAACTGTCGCTCTTATTTTTTTTTCCCTGTTTCACGGGTGTGATTAGCAGGGTATACACGCTTCCCCTACGGGACGTGGTTGGTGGCTTGAAATACCGGGGAGGTCGCAGGTTGAAAAGAAGGACAAAACTCTTGCAAAAACTAGAGACAAAACAGTTAGCCACCGCGCAAGTGACCCGGCAAGTAACACCGACCAGCCCAAACGAGATAATGAACCAGCTTGTACTCTGGCATACCCTTTTACCCGGGTATACGACGAACGCGATCATGGAGGGTCAACCGCTAGGAACACAGACACGGCACTCGCTTCAGTGGTACCTGCGTACCTCAGAGTACTCACCCTACCAAGCACGCCCTTCCAACGCTTACAAGTAGTCAGATGCTGCGGCGACAAGACTCCCGTCGTTGCAGGCCTCCAGGCAGAACGTTCGTTGTGTTCGGTACTACACGCTTGAAGGGTGCTTGGCATCTAGCAGGTGCAGTGGTGGTTTCCCTGTAGTGCCGGCATGTGCCACCCAACAATACCGGTATTATACCGGACACCGGCACTATTGGATACACCACCGATACTATACTGGTATATGCTACAGTAGTATAGTGGGTTCCAGTCGTGCCAAGCGACTTCGCCGGCAACATACCGGCAATCGGCACTATAGGGGGACGACTACTGTATGTACATGTCGGCTATGGCGGCAAGAAAGAGGGTGCTCTTTCTTACCGTCACAGCCTATACAGTACAGGCTCACACCTAATACGAAACAGGGTAACAAGATAGGCGGGCTTATATTGACGGGAATATAAGAAATTCGACAGCCGTGCTACTGAAGTTAGTGCAGTGTAGGACGCACCCTTTGTGAACTGAAAAAACCAGCCCGGGTCAGTATTTCTGTTCGTTGATAGGTTTCTATGCTGTAGCTTGGCATTGCCGTGCTGACGAACGAAGCAAACGCTATCTCTGCCCGCCGAGCGCCACGTGTTTGGGAGTGTCTGGAAACAAATGCGTCCATAGTGGGATGATGGAGATCAATCTCTGCAGACTGCCGCGTTTTTTTTTCCCCGTCCCGTAGTCCATCTCAAACTCGCTTTCGCTTGAACTCGACGGGCCCCTTATCAGAATACTCCCAACCTGCAGGAATGTTGATTGGACGAAAAACAATAAAAAAGTGAAAAAAAAAAAGTTGTGGTTGTCATACGTGGTCCTGTTTTGTGGCCTGCATTTTCAGCTGATCCGTGATGCTTTGTGATGAGACACTCACTCCCGCTGTACATTTTCAAATGGCACAAATGCTAATATGCTGATAATGAGTGTGGGTTTGCAATGAAAACTTTGAGGGGTTTTCAAATGGCACAAATGCTAATATGCTGATAATGAGTGTGGGTTTGCAATGAAAACTTTGAGGGGATAGGCTCTTGTCGGATCTTGATCCAGGTTTGATCTGGGTGTACGCCGAGGAACATGCAAATGAGCTCGCGGAAATTATTTTCCCGTTAAATTTAAGGCTGGCAACCCGGGCGCGCACACGCAAAAGAAAAAATCGGGCAGACGGCGACATGTTGCAGCAGAAAATGGCGTCGAGAGCGCTGAACCTGTTGTCGCAGGTGCAGCGTTTTTGCGCCAGCTTGTTTTCAAGAATTTGACGACGAAGTTTCTGAACATCTGCCAGTGGCAGCATATCCTCGCCAAAGACTTTCTGCAAGATCGACGACGATACTTCGAGCAATTTCAAGAATTCGAAGACGAGATTTCTGAACCTCTGCCAATGGCAGCATTCCCGCGCAAACACCTAGTATTAACTAATTTGTCTCATCCTCCCGCCAACTTCCAACGAATCACCACGTCAAACCTTTCCGATTCTGAAGCCTGCCCCCCCCTCTCCCCTGCGCGCCAGTAAAAACCCCAACAGCGTATTGAAGGAATGGCAGCAATAGCATCCACGGAGAATTCAGGTGTTCAACAACCAGAGAACCCCAGAGAGTACACATGTTACACCCTGGCAGCCCCGACAAACACGCATGCAGGTGTGCAGGGTAGCCATACAGTACCCGATAGCACTTAACCCTTTTAGAGCTGCATCGGCGTTTTTCGAGACACACTACATATGTGGGATATTTATGCCGTGATGAAATGGAAACGAAACCGGCAGCTTGGAATAATTCACACATCGGACAAATTACGATGTAGACCATCTATCAATAGCTTCAATATGTTTCGTTATGATATGCTGTGCACAATCTGCGTTGTACATGCCCAACAGAAAAAAAGTGCATTAATAGCATTAATAGTTGAATAAAATAATAAAAAAATCATCCGGCTTTCACCCGGCAATATGATCTATAGGTCATGCACATCATGTAGACTAGGATCAATCTGCCCTGAGACAGACTATCTGTCCTGAGAAACAGATAAGAGACAGATCATCTATAAATAAATACGGATCTGATCTGCTCGACGTGTGGAATGTTTGACTCTGGCACGAAGTAAAAAACAAAAGCTTCAATTCAGCATGGCGGTCCCTTCATAGTGCCGGTACGAGCCAGTCGGAAATGCCAGCATTATAGCAGCAACCGGCACTACTCCGCACACGGTAACAAGTTGTTGTTTCCATCTGTGCCAAGAGATTTCACAGGCACTATATCGCGCAACCGGCACTACTCGACCCGCACAATAGAGGGACCCCTACTGTACCAACAGTGTATTTTCGGAAGCACACCAATCTTGATTCGGGCGCGTTGCGCCCTGTCTCTTATCATGTCGACAAAAAAACGACTCTTATTAATAGGAAACACTGCGATGTCTCTGCCACTCCGCGCTCAGTCTATAAAATACAATCGTGTCCAAATATAAAAAATAGTGTAGGACACATACGCGTCCAGCTTCCTTGCCTGCTGGTCCCTCTTAACATACGACAAGCCGCGCTCGGGTTGTGCTTTGGGGTAGCCTTGGGTTGGGGATGTGGTTGAGGTTGGATTGGATTGTGGTTTTTGTCAATTTATCTCGAATACGTCAGCTGTAAGTTCGACCAGTTAAGTGGTCGATGCTCATCTTTGCAACCTGCATGGTGCTTCGGCCGCGCGTTTGGTTTGTAAAAAGTAAGCACCTACAAAATACGAAACAGTTATAAAATAAAAACTGTGCGCACACGTGAGCTTCCTTGCCTGCTGGTCCCCCTTGACGTACATCACGGCCAATGACCCCGGGATGCTGCTCAATCGCACCAGGAAGGTTCCTTCTGGCCTCCCCTGAAGCAGCGCCTGTCCGTCATTTCTAGTGGTAGTTAGCCCGCACATCACGGGGTATTTTTGGAAGCCCCAGTACCCGGTGCGCTGTGACAAAGCAGACAAAAGTAAGCCCCGCCAAACAGTAGGGACGCCGCAGAACGGTATGATATTACCATATTATCATGCCACCGGTTTGATATTATCATACGGTATTGCCATATTATCATGCCAACATAGAATACATACTTTCATCTTTTAGCTGAAAAATGCTCGCTTCGTGCATCCCTGGCTTCTCATGACCTCCCACTTGGACACCGCCTCCTTTCATTACTTGCGGAACGGTCCAGCTTTTCTTTGATTTCTTCCTTCACGTTTTTTTTTCGTACTGATAGTTGCACGAAGCTCCATCATACCAGGTCCCAGCTGATGATCTCAGCTTGGCTCATCATCAGTTCAGCTCCACCCAGCATGGCAGCGCCGTGCAGCGCCGCTCCCTGACATACCTTGTCGTGCCCTGCCGCGCGGTGTGGTACTGTACGATGCTGTGCGGTGTTGCACGGTGCTGTGCCGTGCTGTGCCGTGCTGTACCGTGCTTAGTGTTTTGCTATACTTACTCTTTCGTGCATGTAGTATCATCATACCAGGTCCCAGATGAGCTCGGCTTGGCTCAGCAGGGCGCAACGCCGTGCGGTGCCGTGCGATGCCATGCCCTGCCGTGCAGTGGGGTACTGTGCGGTGCTGTGCCGTGCCGTGCTGCTTTGCTGTACATACTCTTTCGTACATGCCAGGTATCATTCTTCCTAGGTCCAGCTTTTTTTCTGTGATTGCTTCCTTCACCTTTTTTAAGTTGCACGAAGTATGATCATACCAGGTCCCAGTTGCCCTCAGCTTGGCTCATTAGCTCAGCTCAGCTTAGCAGCGCAGCGCGGTGCGGTGCCGTGCGGTGCTGTGACCTGCCGTGCGGTGCTGTGACCTGCCGGGCGGTGCAATACTGCTGTGCGGTGCTTTGCCGTGCTACGTGCTTTGCTGTATACTTACTCTTTCGTATATGCGCCCATCACGCAGCATCATACCACATACCGGTACTGCTACAAAACCAGACCAGGTTTGTACACAGTACATTGTTGAATCACATTAAATGCACCCCCAGCTCAGCTCAGCCCAGCCATGTATAGCTCAGCAGCGCAGCACAGCGCCGTGCGGTGCCATGCGGTGCCGTGCCTTGCCCTGAGGTGAGGTGCTGTGTCATGCTGCGTTGTGCTTTCGTTCGAACATACAGCAGTACCAAGTATGGTGCGAAGTACCAGGTACGAGGTACCGGTATGTACGTGCTGTGTACTCGTCTTTATGCTTTCTTCACTTGATCGTCCTCTCTCGGTCCCCATGCCCCCCCCCCCCCCCGCAAATTACACCCGTACTGCCGATCAGAACGTGACATCGCCAACAAGCACACAGCACAGTGCACAGCACAACAGGGTAACTAGATCATCGCAAGCAGCTCTTCGGCATTATCAATTCGCTATTTACACCAAATCATGGGCTTCTTTCAGCCCCCTTTACATGTTTTGGTTGCATTCTTTCTTGCGCGAGCGAAGCGAGCGGCGTCAGCCGCCCGCGGAGCGGAGCCCTTGTAACATTATCACCATACATGTATAACAATATACAAGGTTCCCTTCCGGGATGCAGGTAACGTGAAACCCGGAGGCGTCGCAAGGCGAAAAGGGAGACACCGGTAACACACGCATACATGTTTTTCCACCTATAATGGTGTTACGCGTACTCACATAGATAGCCCCACTGCTCGAATCTTGACGTATGGAGAGGTTGATAAAATAAAACTTGGCAAGACATTATTTCCAGATTGGCGTCATATTTTGTCCCAAAACAAAAAGTATCTACTGTTAAAAAATCACCATGGTACCGCGGTAGGTATCATAGTAGTGCATTTAATTATTGGATTTCGGTAGGTACGTACGTACATGGATAGACAGATGTGGCAAAAGCGCACGCATGACTAAAACGAAGAGGTAGTGATTACGATTACTGCGCCAGGAAAAGCCACACAGGAGCATTACGAGTCTGCGTTCCCGGCCTCGAGGGGGTAGTTCGGGCACATCGACATAGTTTATACTCGTGCAAGTAATATAGGTACGAGTAAGAGCACACACACTGATTGATGCTCTATTACACACATGTTTTTCGCCTGACTTATAGCATGGATGGAGAAGGTGTACAAAAAAACAGGGAATAACTTTTCGACGTAAAAAACGGGGAAAAATCGTTCTTGTCGTTAAGCTGCGCCACGCGAAAGGTCGTAGTAAGTAGTAGACGCGAAGGTCGTAGTAAGTAGTAGACGGAATCTACGCAAGAAACCAGTGGCATGCATTCGTCCCGGTATCGCATCGGCGGGTGGTTATTTTCCCCTAGAAGATCCCATGGACAAGTACTTGTATAGACGGTGTGGAAGGCGTGTTTTGTTGTTGCTGTGGTGCCACTGTCTCCGTTGCTGTTTTGGTCGTTTGCCGCGGTCAACTCGAAAAGCGGTCGTGTTGGTACGTAACTGACAAATAATTCTGCGCTGGCGGTGACGACCCGAGAGAACTCGGTTTCATTCCCCGGTCTGTCTAACTGTTAGAGATATAGAATGACCTCTGGACCCGGAATGGGACCCTATCATCCCTGGGTGGAGCTGGCTCTATAATATACGACCCCCAGCCAATCAGAGATCGGCCGGTAGGTGGGGTTGGGGATTATTTCCACACTGTGCGGGAAGGTATCAATCCTCGTGATATCGGTGTTCGTTCCCGGGTTGTCGGCGTTGTATATGTAGGTGTGGATGGATGATGATCCTGGGGTGGGACCCTATCGTCCCCAGATGACGATTACTTCATGTACGATTCCCGGCCAATGAGCGACCAGCGATCAGACAAAAAGGCCATACCAGGTAATATATGTTTCTTGTGTTTTCATCTAAAACTCGACCCTGAAATTCGTAACTGCCAAATTCTTAGTGCAGTGCTATCGCTTACTACTAGTACTCCATCTACCAGATAGCAACAAGTAGCAGCATTATAATAGCATTCGAGGAATTAAATGGCGAAGGAACGACAGTGTTTCACGCCTGGGATACCGTCAGCAAGTCTCTCCACGATCAAACTATACACACACAGACAGTCGGTCTGCAAGCCTCGGATCTAGACACTATCATGCACGGTGTAGCAGAAGCTGGCTCAGTGCGCGCCCCTCAGTGGCTACGTAGAGGACATGCAACATACATGGCCACCCCCTTGCTGGCCCTGGATGCTTGGTTGAGTCAAAACATCAAGACACGCACTTGAAACATCTCTTCGCGGCTAGACTAGACGGTTAGTCTGCGTGGGCTCGGATTTATCAGATCGAAATATTGTGAAGCTCGGAATCGGAATCACGCAAGAAACGGCAGAAGTAAATAGTCCACAACTAGTTTATATCGGTATCTTGGCATTACTTTACATTCTACACGTGTAGACGATGCGTTGTGCGGTAACGGTTTTTATTCTCTATTGAGTATTGAATCGAACAAGTCGAAGTGCTGCCCTGCCCTACCCGGAGCATGGGTGGCACCCATGCGGAGCCCTTGTATTTTACAAAACTATTCTAACGACATCGGCTGTGAGTTAGACGAATTTAGGGTCGACTATCATATGTGCAAGCTGCGTACTATATTATAAAAATTAAAATACACTCCAGCTGTGAGATCGAAGATTTCGTCGAAACTCATCTTTGCAAGCTGTGTGTGATACTCCGATCGCGCGCATTACGAGTTGTGTGTCCTCATTAAGGATATAGGTCGGCGACTCCCCTTACAACTACAGTGTAGCTATCAGGGTCAACAGGATGATTTTAGTCAGTCTGTGCGCGGAAACTATAAAACCCGTTTCTGAGGGGGACAAAATCTGACAGCTGTGAAGGGAAAGGGGGGCCTGGTTTTGATCAAAAGCGAGCGGGTTTGGAGGGGGGCGGGGGGGGGGGGGGAAAGGGGCAATTTGTGCATGTAAGCTATAAATCCTTTCGAGGGGATAAATCTGACGGTTTTGGCACCAGTATATTATTGGGGGCGGGGGGGGGGGGGGTTGGGGCGGGGGGGGGGGGGGGCAGCTCAATATGTGCCTGGAAACTATACATTATTTTGAGGGGATAAATGTGACATTTTTGGAAATAATACATCAGTTTATCATGTATATCCTGGGGTAAGTCGTACAATCAGTGAGTAAAGAGAGGGTGGAGTGTTCGAGGGGGTGGGGTTGGGATGGGTTGGGGGGGGAGGGGGGGGGGGGGGGGGCGGGGGGTGGGGGCGAGGGGGGGGGGGGAAAGGGCTTTAGGTGAGGGGTTTGTTATACGTGTGGTGCTAGGTCTAGGCGAAGGTGCGGGTGATGGGGAAGAAGGGGGCGTTCGGGGCGGGGGGGGGGGGGGGGGGGGGGGGGGGGAACACAGCGGCATGGATGGCTCTCGAAAGATAATGAGGTGATATCCTGTGCGTGAAGTGTTTGTTAATGTGGCGGATTTCGATATTTGGTGGGGCGTTTGAGTAAGGGAGAGCAAGAGGGGGGGGGGGGGGAGATTTTTTAGGAGGTTTAGGTCACAAATAATATTCAAATACACTTCGGCTGTGAGATCAAATATATGTATCAGCTTGTTATACGCGTGGTGCTAGGTCTAGGCGATCGTGCAGGTGGTCGGGAAAGAGGGGGCGTTGGAGGGGGGGGGGAGGGGGGGGGAGGGGGGGGGGGGGGGGGGGGGGGGAAACACAGCGGCATGGATGGACTATATATATCGCCCGTCTTTAGGAAGTTTCAAAAATCAAAACTTAATATAACATGGCATTGTATTATGTTACCTAACATGTAAAACCAATCAACGTTCCAATAAACAACTGAACACTTTGATGTACCAATTTTTAGGATGGTGGTAATCAACTTTAATTCTCGAATGCTATATTGATTAATATTAACATATAAGATCACTACTACTGTCTTCATACTCCTGATGTATACCAAAACCCGCCATTATAGTGGAGAAAAACAAAAAACAAAATAACAAGACCATCCTCAGGTGGAGAACATTTACCTACGCATTTAACCACAAGTACCAACAACCCTGACCAAGCCATCCACCCGCAAACCATCCACCATACATATGATAGAGCAGTATAGTGGGAACTACAGTAATGATTTTACAAAATGGATACTTCGTATGATGTTGGATCTAACTCAAAATTCCCCACCTAGAGTAATTATACCAACACCAACCATTGTAATGGAGAAAAAAAAATAATAGGACCTCACCCACATAGTATACTACAAGTACCAACAACGCAGCTTGCATGAGTATCGACCCTGAATTCGTTGAACTCACAGCTGACGTCCTTGAAAATATTTTTATAAAAAAATGCCCCCATTCAGTGATGCTTTATTTGGTAGTAGGGTACCGATTTGGTCTACCTTATCAAGGCAGTAACAAGGTACTTGTGTACTTTAGATGGCGAATGTTGAGCAAAACATCTGTGTCTTATTGCACTTTCTACTATACTGCTGTCGCATATACATAGCGGATGGTTTGTGGGTGGATGGCTTATCAGGGTTATTGGTACTTGTGGTATAATAAAAGGGTAAGTTTTCTCACAATAATAGTGGGTTTTGGCATACTTCGGGAGTAGGTACGATCGTAGTGAATTTTGAACAACATGCAACACATCTATTTCTTACGGTATTTTCTACTTACGAACTATGCTGCTCCAGTACGAATATACATGGCTACTCGTAACGGTTTGTGGGTGAATGGTTTTATCATGCTTGTTGGTACTAGTGGTATAATACGTCGGTAAGTTTTATCGCCTGATGAAAGTGGTGTTCTGCTGTTCTATTTTTGTTACATGCAGCATTTCATTTATTTTTTCCACCATCACGGAGGTTTTGGCACACTTATCATGCCAACGGTATGATGTCACTATACTATCATGCCAACGGTGTGAGAATACCATATATCATGCCCAATACAATCCGAGTCTTGCAGTCCGTATCCGCTCGACAATAACAGACGGTAGCAGTACAAGCCAGTTGGTGCATACCTGGTTCTACCTTCCGATCGCACTGCAGCTATCGAACAGCTCACAGGCGTCTTCGTAAAGACGTACACACGGATTTTGTTCTTTTGCACAGGTGGGGCAATTACACTCATCAGCATGTCAAACGCGTGAAGTGAGAGCGCAGCCCGATTTGATGTCATAGTAGAGGACATTCAAATGCTAAACGTAACATTACAGCGCAAAAGCTAAATGTAAGATAACAAAACAAACGACAAAGGAAACACAACAGCAGTACAAATGACAAATCTAACAAAACTCATTAAAGCCAGCACAACAGAGTACATAGCTAACAAAAAAAAAGAAGCTAACATTCTAGTACAAACCTCAAAGCTAGCATGACACAACAAGCGCTAAAGGAAACACTACGATCAAATGCTACCAGTCTGGTCCGAAATAAAGCCTGATTTGGGAAAACCGAAATATAAGCCGGATTTGGGAAAACCGAAATATAAGCCGGATTTGGGAAAACCGAAATATAAGCCGGATTTGGGAAAACCGAAATATAAGCCTGCTTTGGGAAAACCGAACTGTAAGCCTGATTTGGGAAAACCGAAATATATGCCTGATTTGAAAAAACTCTAAAATCAAGTAAAACAGGCGAACTAAAGGAAGGAAACCATTCAGGAGGATTTTTATTGGGGGGGGGAGGGGGGGGGACTCAGTTCGTGCATGGCCGTAGTGGTATGACCATAGTGGTATGACCCTCGCATCCCTACTACGCCAAGACGGAGCACGTCGGGTTTTCACCAACCAGGCAGACATTTGCTTGCACCAAGCGCTAAGCGCCGTGAGGTGTTTGGCGGGTCGCAAGAAGGGTGAACTGCATCCTTCCAAGAACCGTTCGTAGGACCTCGGCACTTCGCGCCTACTTTCTTGCTTATGGATGACAGCGCCAATGAGTTACTTTCTTTTCTGGTGTGGCCACTCCAGAGACAGCAATGGGTATCACAATGTAACTGCCTCGTGGTTGCCTCACCATATTCGCATTACGTGATGCGATCATTCCCCTTGTGCGGGGTTAGGGTTCTCCACCCCGCACAATATGATCCAACTAGATAACCATCATGGTGACCGCCGAAAAAAGAGAAGATAAACGGTACCCTGGTTGTCTAACTCACGTAGTGATTGGCATGTGTTACAGCGTCGTTGCCAACCAACGCCAACCCCAATATACATACAATGTTTTACAGCGACGGTGCCAACCGAGGCCAACTATTGTATATATATATTTTTCAAGGGGCATTTTTATTGACGGGGGTGTACTCAATTTGTGCATGGCCGTAGTCGTATGACCATAGACCCTCGCATCCCTACTATGCCCGTACGGAGCACGTCGGGTTTTCACGCACTAGGATTGAAATCCCGGGGG
The DNA here is from genome assembly GCA_012845835.1 of Undaria pinnatifida. NCBI lineage: Eukaryota > Phaeophyceae > Laminariales > Alariaceae > Undaria > Undaria pinnatifida. Next base: position 8,600,266 of record JABAKD010000005.1, read on the forward strand.
TGTCGCAAGTTGAAAAGAGGGAACACAGACGACAGATCGTTACATTGACTGCAGTATGAGTCTACCTACTATGCGGGGACCGACGATGTGTGTTTGATTTCGCTTTGGACGCGAAAAAGTGGTCGTGGTTGGATCCCGCTGAGAACAGTACACATGCATGGACACAAACGTTCCTTGTGACGGTCACCAAGTGAACAGCAGCTTGAAATGCGACCGCTGCTGTTGTACCGCGCTATTGTTGGTGTACCGCGAATGTTGGACTGATGGGTATACTGCTGCTGTATATGTGGTTGCGTGGGTGCTTTTGAAAAAAGATGAAACGTATACCTCGTGCCTAGTACCTGGCACGCAATGTGGGTTGCAATCGTCCAGAGGCTGTTCCTTTTACGATGACACACATGCAAACTCACGCGCACACAAAATCACCGTTCGTGGCTTTCACAAAGCGAAGACCTTGATGTGCTAGTGCTGGCTATGTGATACATGTACAGTACAAGACAGCAGACCGACAAAAGTTGTTTGTTTTTTGTGACTTTTCATAGATCCTGCGCGACTCGGCTAAGCGGAACGCAATACCGTGAAAAAAGAGCCAGCTCCGCGACTTTGAACGTCCACAGCACATGCCAGGGAGCTCGGCCGGGGCCCAAACGTGCGCCGTACATGCTGACGGGCCTCCTGCGTGCCCCGCAGCCAGAAATGCGAGAAAAGACCGACGGGCGCCGGAGAAAGCGTGCAAATGTAAAAAAACACTTAATGCCGTACCTACTAATATAGCGAATATCTTCATCACACACACCTTGAGCAGCTGAGTCGCGGCCTTGAACCATGGCCAAAAGCTGCCCAAGAAGCTCTGCTGAGTCACGATAACGCCAGGGACGCTCTCGGGAGGAGGGTATGGATTCCAGACCTCTCTCCTGCTTCCAAGAGTCTCGAACTCGTTGTTCTGGTGGTACAGCGCACATCAGACGCCCAACAGAGAGCAATCCGATTAGCCCTTTCCCAAGTCGCTGCAAAGGCATCTCCCGAATCCCGAGAGTAATAAATTGCACAACCCCGAATTAATTAGTTATGCATAAGTTAGTTCCTATAGTACTGGCATTAGTTATCATCTCCTATACAATGTTTTTGCTGTTGCTTTAACTTCGGGCGCAGCTGGCGCGACATGTGGGGTCGGAATCTAAAATCGAAAAGTGTATGCGCCCTAAAGCTGACCTAGGCACTAGCTATCATGGTACTAAGGGGAGCCATCGACCTACATCCTTGACGAGGACTAATGCGGACTAGCGAGGACATATCATACACACCCCGGGGCACGCTTGATCGTTTTAATAGTAGTATCACTTCTCAGTATCACACAGCTTGCAAAGGCGAGTTTCGACAATTTCCTCGATCTCACAGCTGAAAAAGTTATGTTTACTTTTGTAGCAATAACCCGGACGAAGCTACCGCGTGGTTGGGGGCAGACAGCTTACAGCACAGACTTTGGGCATGATGCCGTCACGTGACTCAGCAGAAACCGTGGGAATCTGCGCTGAACAGCGTTACACCTACCTGGATCGGCCTATCGCGTCCTTCTTTTCCCAGCACCTCCACAAAGTACACTGCCAGGCTCTGGCACAGGGCTTCCCACGGGATGGTCTGAGATATAGCTCCCACCAGGCCCATGTGCTTTTCTAGGGCCTGCTTCCACCAGTACTCCCCATTGGAACGAGCCCCATCCTGTCCAGCAACGATTGCCACCGCGGTTTCGCGACGCGCAGACGTTGCTGGAGAGTAAGAAGGACGCCTTTGCCGCGCCTGGCGTCCACCCCACGCCCCGTTGATCACAAAGTCTTCGGGGCGGGGCGGAAGGGGGGCGAAATGGGAGGGAGGGGGGGGGGGGAAGAGAAGGGGGGGGTACTCATTTGTTCATGGCCATAGTCATTTGACGATTGACCACGCATCCCTTTCGAGACGGAGCACCCTTCTTACTCCTAGTAGAGACACCTCCAATTTAGGACTCATTACGTTTTTTCCATGTATGGCATTGAAAAAAACATGTTTGTTCTTTGTGAGGGACTTATCCACACATGCCGGACAGGAAGACTCAAGGAGGATCACGAGGTGCGCTATTACGGCAGACCAAGAGCAATTGGAAGCAAGGCACGCGCGAAGTACAGGCTTGCATACAAAATTGCAGCACAACGCGAAACAAAATTGCGACATGTCAATGTTTCACGATCGGCACAAACAGGTGCACACCTTGTAACACGTACAGCAACCGACGTTTTCGTCGGCCCCACGTACTATTGTATTTTTTAGTGGAACACGGGGTACACTACTCTACAGTACAAGTATTTAACGGTTCGTACACGTCCTACCGCGTACAAAAACAGCCGTCAATGCCGGCCGCAGGTGAATCTCAATAACACACGAGGCACACTACAGTACAGGACATCAAACAACAAGCAGGACGATCAGAAAGGCGGGCTGAGGTTTACACGGAGAACAAGAAATCCGGGAGTCATCATGCTGACGTTAGTGTAGAACGCCCTTCTCCAATAAGAAATCTAGCCTGAGCCAGCTTTCCAGTTTCTTACTACGCGTCGCGTACTGCAATATACCAGGCACAGCAAAAGTAGCAATAGTAGCGTCGTGCTCGCACCGCTCTGTGTCTGCGGCCCCTCATGCAGTTGTCTCATGAAGTCCTGCTCTTGCGCCCCATACCTGGTGCGCATCGAGGGGACAAAGAGGGGGGGCGGGGAGTACACATTATCATGCATGGCCGTAGTCCTTCGGCCATAGACCCTCGCATCCTACAATGACCCAACGGGACACATCGGGTTTCAACCGGATCGTGCAATGCCGAAACAGCAAGGGGGGGGGGGATCTGTTGTCGACCGACACAGGGCGTCTTAGGCGCTCTTACTATTTTTTTATCGCGAGCGCTAATCATTCCACTCTGGACGGAAAAGTAGGGGTCGAGAGTATAAATATGAACTAGTGGTACGCTGAACTAAGCCAGAGCAGGCCGGTATAGCGGGAAAAAAAATAAGTTACTGTAGTGCCAAAAAAATTAACAGGGGCACCACCCACAGGCGACAGCGCCCACCCACGTATGATAACCGACCCACCCACCCACCCACCCACCCACTCACCCACCCACCCACCCACCGACGAACGCTTCCACCCACTAACCAACCCACCCATGTTTGCTACAGCTGTAGCCACCATGTGCTACAGCAGTACAGCAGTACGTAAAGCAGAAAAAAAATGCGTTGGTTCATACTCGTGCTGGGATTTCGACCTTTTTATGATTCTCAGCCATGCCCGGGAGGGCACCTTCCCACCCCCCCCGCCCACCGAGTTGGAGAATATCCCCCACCAAAATAAACGCTACTGAGGATCTGAATATCTGGGGGAGACAAGAAAGTTTTGCGTACGCAAAATCTAATTCTAAACTGGCACGGGTGTGGGTCCAGGCTTTGGGAGAAGGAACAACTCGAAGAAAGAGTCGTCTCTCCGGAGCATTGATTTCTTCAGCGTACCAATTGCTAAAAAATCAGCCGCGACAGGCAGGAGGCCTCATCTAATCCAATCGTTACTCAATTTGAAGACTTGCGAAGGAGCAGAATAACACTACAGCAAAACGCATGTCTTAGGGACAACCTTTGTTGGATCAAATATGAGCGGACGACTCCACCGGGAAGGGGATCGCCACCTCTCCGAGCAGTGCACAGTTCTAACAGCACGAGGTCATAAACTCCGTAGCACGCGCCATCGAAGAATAACACGCAGCAAAGATCAGTCTCGACGAAATTCTCCCTCTCACAGCCGAGGCGTCTTTTAAAGTTTTACTGAAAAAAAAAACAAGCTTGCAGACGGGAGGATGTAGCGCGATTCTTGCCAACGGCCACACGATGCTCGCAGCGCCGAAAACGAAGACCTCTATACAATAGGTACCGGCCAATACGTAACGAGAACGCCATGCCCTTACCGTTGCAGTTGTAAGGTGATTTCGTGCTGGCAGTCGTCTTCGTGGATCAGCAGATGTCTGTCCTTCAGCATTCCGCTAGCAGCAATAATTGCGCCCGGGTGACCGTCTGCAAAGCAGCGACCACCAGACGTGTCGGCAGCGGTGAACGCAGTCAGCCCCGTGTCTTGCTCACCGGTTGACGCCACCATGACATTTTTTTCAGCAACCGAATTTTCGACGAGACCATCATTCCATCGGCGGGTACCGCCTATTTTTGTCCAAGACTTCTTCCTCGCGTCAGGAACTCTATAACCAAAAACACTAAACCTGATTTCGGGACAAAAGTGCACGCTAAGCCCGATGAATAATCCTACGTATGGTCTACAATTATAATAATCCTATGTACAGGCTCCAACGATCTTGGGCAGCGTGGTCATTACCGGTGGTTCACTATTACGGAGTCCATTGGCAACGGGATGAAAGCACACACACAAAAAAGAAAGCATCGTCACCTTCAGGCGAGCTCTCCTACACTACGGCTGTGTTCGATTGAGGCTCTGTACAGTATACCTCGTAAGACCAGCCAACAAAACGCCAACTGCCTCCGGAAAAAGCACAAAATAATGGAACCGAGTCGAGTGTATAAACTTGAGTCAAACGCTAATACGCAAAGGTGGGTACATTTTTGCCCCCTTTTTTGTTTGATAATTCATCCTGCTAATAGCGGATATCCGTGTGTAGTAGTTCAACAAACCCCGACGGTCAGAAACGTCTTGGTCACAAAGCGCTGCTCGTATCGCAGCACGCATCAAGGTCTTACGTTCCGGCACAAAGAACGAACAAAGACCGCATGGCACGAAAGACAACACACCTCAGCCGAATGCCCAAGCCGGTATTCCCGTCGACAGAGAGAGTGCAAAAGTTGAGCGATGCATCTATGGAAGCATTTCGGCGAGACCATTCCAAGGCGATTTCGTTGTAGGTGCCCCCCACGTTTCGGAGGACACGCCCCCCCCCCCCTTTTGGAGTAAACGGCGTCGGAAATTGATCCCGGGGCGGGTGTCGTCGTGTTATCAACGCGTGATATACGGTGGACGCGCCCGAGCATCTTCATGGGGCTACCACGCTCTTGCAAGTGGAAGAAACACGGCCGCCACAGCCACGCGTGCTACCACATGAGTCTAGTATTTAGCCCTTTTCGGCCAAGCTACAGCACTATAGGGGTCGCCCAGTAAGGCGGTGGTGTGGTAGAGCAATACGACCGCCTTTTAGGGGATACCCGCCTTATTCATTCGACGTTATGAGTGCAATCCCCCGGTCGCGCCAAGCGATTTTGACCGCCTTATATCGAAATGCCGCCTTACTCAGACCGCCTTATTGGGGAAACCCTGCTGTATTTTTAATTGACGAGGCTCCTCAATTAGACCCTTTAGAACAACTACTGCAGGCTAACAAACCACCCGATGGCGTTGTGATATCGATATCATTTGCGTGTTTTCAATGTTCTTCGGTGTATACTTGCAATATCGTAATAGGAGGTATCTAGTAGCTATTATTAATAGCAGGTGAAGAAATCTCTCATCGGGTTGCACATTCGGTTTATGTCAAGTCAGTACAGAGCTACACAAGTGAAGAAAAGCCCCAGAAACATAATATGCACCCCTCCCCCTTTACCGCAAGCAATGCCTGCCTGGTTGGTGAAAACCCGACGTGCTCCGTCCCGGCATAATAGGGATGCCAGGGTCTATGGTCATACGACTACGGCCATGCACAAACTGAATACCCCCCCCCCCCCCCCCCAACCGCTGCAAGCATCCAGCAGAGCATGGGGGGAACTGCAACGGTGAATGAAGGCCTACAGCTGGTGATTTTATCAAGCCAAGCATAAAAAAAAGCCATCTCGCCCAAAAGGGGGGGGGGGGAGGGGTGCTGCTACATAACCTCGGATCCGACTTCCAAAAAGGGAGGGAGCCAGAATAAAAGCACCAAGACATGCATGTACAGGCGAAAAGGGGGGGGGTCTGGAAAAGAAGTGCGAAGGTGATTATTAGGTGGTAAGAAAAAATAATAATGAAACGCCCGCTCACTCAGCAAGGTCATAGAGAACAAGTACGAAGACCTTAGATTGGGGGGGGGGGTAATCATTGTATCATAACAAGTACGAAGATCATAGATTGGGGGGGGGGTAATCATCGTATCATGAATGGCCGTGGTCAATAGGACCATAGACCCTCGCATCCGTACAATGTCGAAACGAGGTAGCTTGGGTGTTCACCTACCACGCAGAAAATGCATGCACCAAGCTCGAAGAGCCGTGAGGTGTTCGGCGAGCCGCATGAAAGTTGACCTGCATCCTACTAAGAACCGCTTGTGAGGCTGATAGATGGATGGAAAAAGAAAACAAGAACGTTCGCTCACCCAGCAAGGTCATGATGGCCCCCCCCGCAAACAACCACATACACCCCGCGTCTGGGTGTCCGCTGACGAGCATCCCCCCCCGTAGCTCCTCCATCGTTACCTTTGTGAAGGTCAGCCCAAAACAACGGATGTGACATATATTAGGTATAAGATATTTTGGAGACAGATCCAAGCAAACACATCGCAAATGAGTCCAGGAAAACAATCATATGCTTCCAAGTACACATGTAAGGAACATGGGGTGTCCTCATTCCACGCACAGCCGTAGTCGTAGGACCATAGGCTTGCATCCCTATATTGCCGGAAAGGAGCAGGTCGGGCAGATGCAGCCAAAATCAACGGAAAATCAAGGAAAACGAAGAATGGGGGGGGGGGTTACTCAGTTCGTGCATGGCCGTAGTCGTATGACCATAGACCCTCGCATCCCTACTATGTCGGGACGGAGCACGTCGGGTTTTCGCCAACCAGGCAGACATTGCCTGCACCAAGCGCGAAGCGCCGTGAGGTGTTCGGCGGGTCGCATGAAGGGTGAAGTGCATCCTTCCAAGAACCGCTTGCAAAACGGACTTCGGCACCTTGTGCCTACTTTCTTGCTTATGAATGACAGCGCCAATGAGTTACTTTGTTTTCTGGTGTGGCCACTCCAAAGACAGCAATGGGTATTACTATGCAACTGCCTCGTGGGTGCCTTACCATATTCACACTACGTGAATGGGGGGGGTACTTAATTAATTGTTTTTTTCGTCGACACGATATGACCGCACTCCATGTGCACAAAGAGGCAGATACACGAGACGTATGACAAAAACTCTTCGAATTTTCAAGAGGAGAAAAGGCGTTGCTACAGAAGAACAGCAGCGCACACGTGCACAAAGAGGCAGGTACACGACGCATCAAAACATTTTTAACTTTCAAGACACGAAACGGGCGCGCTTACGAAAGAACAGCAGTAGTAGAAAATAGTGGTATCATAGTAGTAGCATCACAGGCCGGTAGAAACACACCAGGTACTGATACTTGATATTATACATAAAAAATATATAAAGACTAACGCACAGAATGAAAGGTAGACCTTGTGCGTTTGTTTCCACAGCATTGAAAATATTTGGCACATGTGCGCGTGGCACTGCACAGACTGCACCGACGGACAGGTGGCAAAGTACAACCGCATAACAACGCACGCGACACTAAGAGCGGGAGCAGCTTCGAGAACGGCGGGTGCGGTAGGCTCGGGTGGAATTTCGCAAGCAGAGCAGAACGTACGTGACGAGGGGCGCTTTCAACGAAAAGTCTGAAGGCGGAATCCCGTCGAGAGGGGTACGGTAGGGTCGAGGGCAATTTCGCAAGCAGAGCCGGACGTACCTTGTCGGATAATACGTTTTCGCAGATTCTCTACATGTGTTGAAGCTCATTGGCTCAGATTGTACCGCATGGTCTCAGATTGCACCGCAGTTACTTTTGTAATCAAAGTACGCAGACACCCGTTCTACTGCGGGCCTTGGACCTGTCCTTGCTGGCACGTACACGCGGCTACCATACAGGTCGACATTATCCCGACATACCTCGCGAGGGGCGCTTGCAACGAAAAGCTCTGCCGCTGCCAGCTCACTCAACCTGCTGATGTTCACCACCTTTTCCTTCGCGATGCCAACCTGACAAAAAAACAAACAAACGAAACGAAACGAAACGGAGGCAGGTGTTGCGGCACTCATACTTTTGTTTCAATGTTTTTAGTGTACGTATATGTATCCTCCGCCGGATGGGTAAAAATCAAGGTTTAGCAATCCTTTCGGAACTGCAAAAGGTATCCTACACTAAATCCAAGCGATTTGTCCTCAACAACGTGGGTGCAGTTCCAAAAGAGAGTTGGTTAATCTCACAATACTTCCACTACTAATACCTGGTATAATAGTGAATAGCGCCCCTATTGTCAATACAGTATTCAAATTAGTGCCCCTACTAGCATGCAGTACAAAAAGGAAATAATCAAACTCGGCGGAAAAAACAATGGTCGGTTCGCTGCCACATGAATACAGAGCACGCGCTGGTTGGTCCAAGTATGCCTTGCTTGCAGATAGCCTACCACTTTTTCACGATGATGGTTGACATAGATCTTAAATTATATCCAGCCCTAACCGCCACTAACCCCAATCAACCAATGTAGAGATAACCCCTCTCGTCTCGTCCACAGCAACGTGCCACAACCATTCTCTCTAGTAAGTGGTAAGCTCTATATTGCCGAGGGCACCGCACCACTTTTTCGACACCATCGTTGAGGGTCACTGGCCTTGCATGGGAAAATCACCTTGCTGTAATGGCAATGCGCATCGTTGTTTTGTAGTTGGTGACCACAGCGCTCGTCTCTCTAGGAGGCATCGTCGCGGGCACTGGTTGTGCCGGATGCAGATGGGTGCAAATATCAGTTTAATGTGAAAACACACACTGTGTGCGATACCAATGTAACTAACCCTAAACAAATATCAGTTTCATGAAAACACACCCTGTGTGCGATATGAATATAACTAACCCCGACCTCAACCCCAACCCCAACCCAATCCACCAAAATTTAGAGCTATAATTTTTCGTATCGCACACACGACCCTCATCCATACTGTCGAATACCAGGTACGTGGTAGGGTGCTCTCGCGGTGCCTACCGGAGCGACGACCGTGACGATGTAGTGGAGGTTATTCGAGCGCTGGCACAGCTGCTCCACCATCGACGACAACTTGACCCACTCCCTGGCGCAGCAGTACATGCGGGGCCCGTAAACAAGTATTATGATGCTCAGTATGGTAATCGCCAAAAAAGCTACGTGTTCATTCAAATATTGTCGACATAGTCTTCCGAAAGTACTTCTTGGCAGGATTTTTTCTGGGCAATTTGCGTACAGGTCGGTCAAGGGTTGGGGTTAGGGTTGGGATTAGGTTTGTGACGACATTATATCAAAAAAATATTCTCGTAATACTGGAACCACACGCCGGACACACAATGCTTCATGGTTTCCATACTGTACCCTTGAAGGTTCTTTGCATACCCCGTGCAGGCGGCTCCCGCGGCGGGACGGGACATGGCGTCAGCACCAAAATGTACACGCTAAAATAGCATAGGACACGGCATTTAGCAGTAACATGTACCAGGTACACCGTAGGATAGTACAAGGGCTCCGCTTCATGGGCGGCTGCCGCCGCCCGCTACGCTCGCGCAAAGAAGAATAGAACAAAACATGAAGTGGGCACAAAGAGCAGGCCCATGATTTAGTGCAACTAGCGATTTGATCCTGCCAAGAGCTATTTACATTAAGTAATCCGCAGCGGAGAGAAATAATACTACCGTATAGTATAGCATATCTGTCGCTAGGAACTCGAGCAGCAGGATGCTTGTGAATGCGCGGAGGGAGTTGAGACAGTATCGCTTGTGCTACGCACTCGCGGAGCAGGATATTTGCAATCTAACTGTCGTCATCTTGCGCGCGTTGGTGGCCGGCGGACACTTCAGGCAACTCCGAAAGGGTCCGTTTAAAATTAGAGACTCGCATTCGTCCGTACTAAATACCTGTTTTGCGCAGGGGGGCGGGGGGCTGCATGACGGTGGAACTTTATCGCGCGACAGCGGGTCACGCACGCGCGGCGGATCATCAACAGAAGCGCCGCGGTTTAGGTTGCATCGCTGTATTTAGAGAGTTGACAAGACGCTGTTGGTCGCATTATACAGAAACACGGAAGAATACGTAAAATAGTTCAGAGCGACAGTAGCTAACTAAAATGCAGCCACGAATCGCGTAAAAAGCATCGGGGAGACGGTTACCAAGATGCATTTGGCTACATTATACAGAGCCATGGCAAAATGCGTACATAGTTCAGAGCGAAACAAGCCAGCCAAAACGTGGCAAGAAGCAAAGTTGAGATCTGGAGTCAGACAAACCTGTCTTCGGGAAACCGCCTAGTCCCCACCGCGCGCGCGGGGGGGTAAACAGCGTTGGGAGAGTACTGCCGACGAAGCCATCTTATGAGGTAATTTAGACGAGGCCGTTGGATGCTGTATTTAAGGTGATTAAGACGACGCCATTTGATACTGTATTTAATACCTGGTATAAGGCAACTAAGACGACACCATTTGGTACTGTACTTGGCATAAGGTACAAGGCTTCCCTTCGGGACGGGGTTGACTTGCCATCCCAGGTGCGTCTTTAAGTTGAAAAGGGGGAACATAGGCATTCCCATTATATGTACGAGCTACTGCTTTTGCTACTGCAATGTGTTTCGTATACCTGGTATGAGGTTCCAACGATGTATGTTTGATTGTTGAGCGTTGGACGTGAAGAGGTTGTCGTGGTTCGATCTCCTGCTGTGCACCATCCACACACATACAACGTGACTACTGGCACAGAGGCAAGAGCTTCAAACACGGCTGGCGTTGTGCTGCTGCTGCTGTGCTGCTGCTGTATACTGATTTTGTAGCAGCACACATTCCACGCACGCATAGCTGGTACATACAGAAGCGCACAAAACATACACATAAACAAAAGCACCGTCTGTGGCTGTCACAAGGGAGAGAGATCACAGCACCGCTGCTATTGTACCGTGACTGCCACAAGTAGTGCTGGGCCTGGAGGGTCATGTTTGATGCAGTAGAACAGCAGCACCAGAGCGAGAAGAGACATAATGTGGTGAAATTTTAACTCTTACAGCAACAAACATACGGGATTTTTCTATGGCCCCTGCGCGGCTGGGCGAACGAGGCAGGCAGCAGTACGGGCCTTGCTCCGTGAGTCTTGCCCGGTGCGACTCTCTCCCAGATGCGGCGCGGAGAGTACAACATCAACGCGAGAAATGATAGCTAGGCGCCAATTTCCCAGGTAGACGGGCGGAGGGAGGCATTTTTTCAGACGACGTGTGTTACACGTTCAGTGTGAGGTGTGCAACAGAGTCACAGGGCTAGGTGCAACATACACGTATTGTGTTCAAGAGATGTGCTGCTGTTGTTGTTGCTGTTGCTGCTGTTCTGCTGCAGGCTGTTTATATAGCTGCGTCGTAGAAAACAGCAGAGAGGGTAACGCACATCGGACTGATGATGTCGCATAGCCGGAGGGAAAGCGGAGCTTTTTACAAACAAGTGGAACGGATTATTTGTAAACTAACAAAAACAATGTGGGGTTTTCCATGCACCTAGTCGCCTCAGCGAGGCGGAACACAACCCCTTGGCAAAAAGAGCCAGCTCAGCGACATTGAAGGCTCAGCGCACCGCAACAGAGTTCGGCCAGGATACAGACATGCATCGTAATACACCCACGGCCCCCATGCTTGCCCCGCAGCCGAAAATGCGACAAAAACCCTCGGGCGCCGGAGAACACCATGCCGTTTCTTTTTCGCATATTTTACATGGACATAATTAAGACGACGCCATTTGATGCTATATTTGATTATATGTAGCGAATAATTTACTTAGCCACCCGAGGAAAATGCTGATGGTTTTACCGAGCCAAAGACAGCCGTTTTTTCTCGTGCTGCAACACCCTCCGCCCTCGATACGATGCGCTCTTACTCTGTGTCGTGGACGAATGAAGTCTCACCCTGTTTCGTGAACAAATTAATTCACTCTGTTCCATTAACGAAGGAGGTCTCACTCTGTTTCACATACGAACAAATTTCATTAACGAATAAAGTCTCACTCCGTTTCACATACGAACAAGTTGCATTAACGAATGAAGTCTCCCTCCGTTGCGTTGGCGAACGAATTTCATTAACGAATGAAATCTCACTGTATTCTGTTAACGAAACAAGTCTCACTCTGTTTCGTTAACGAATGGAATCTCACTATGTTTCGTTAACGAATGGAGTCTCACTCTGTTTCGTTGACCGATGAATTTCAATAAAGGCACGAAGTCTCAATTCTGTTTCGATAACGAACGAAGTTCATACAAGGTATTATCACTATTCCGTAAACGAATGAAATATCACTCTCATTCGTTAACGAATGGAGTCTCACTCTGTTTCGTCAACGAATTAACTTCATTAACGAATGAAGTCTCACTCTGTTTCGTTGACGAATGAAGGCGAGCACCCATCAAGAACCAGCAGAAGATCCCCGTTTATTCGACTGCATTTTTGTTGGATGCATCCCAAGAAGCCTTCTGGGTGATCTCGATTCTCCTGCAGAAATGCAGCAGCGCAAACAGAAAATCCAATGCACACAGCAAAAAGGTTGTCGATTATTTACGCTTTGACATAATCTCTACATGTGTCGAAGCTCATTGGTCTAGGTTCCACCGCAACGTCACAAGTCGCACATCATTTATTTTGTGTAACGCATACTTGTAACAACAAAAGGTAGTGCATAGCACATGCATCGCGCACAGTAAATGTAGGGAATACAACAAACGCAGGCCCACACAGCAAATGCAGCGTATCGGGCAAATGCAGTGCATTCCAGGGGCACCTCGTCATTTACTCTCGAGGCGTGGTTGACGTAAAATTTGACTTATATCCAGCCTTGACCCTCATCCTATCCCACAATGCGGTGCATATAGACAATGCAGCGCATACAGCACAGGTAGCGCATATAGCAAAGGCAGCGCATACAGCATACCCCGCGCATATAGCGATGGCGCACACAGCAAATGCAGTGTAAATGCACTACATTAAGCAAATTCAGTGCATTCAGCAAAGATAGCGCATACAGCAAAGGTAGCGGACACCGACAGTGCACTGCATACAGCAAAGATAGCGCGTGTAGCAAATGTAGCCTATAGCGCAGACACATTGTATTCAGCAAAGAGCGGCAACGGGGGCGTAGAGACACGTACATAGACCGCGTGTGAAGGGTAGTTTTAGCGGTGTTATCGATCTTCTCGTCTATTCAAGCGGGCCGAGGGTACTCACTCCGCAAGCCGGTTTTGTAGTTCCGTCTTCGGATGAAAAAGCACAGCAAGGTCGCTTCGTAACGACGGAGATGCGGTCAAATCGGACCAGACTATTCTCAGTGAGAATATAATTAACTACCAGACTATAATCAATTGTGGACCCGGGCTACTGTATCAAAGTATACATAGTGGCAGTATTATATCAAGAGTATTATACACGCTTTTTCACTACCGCGAGTACACCAGTCGCGCGAGCGGCTCGTGTACTTCGCTAAAAAAAGAGGCTCAAAACCGTTTTGTTGGCCCAGCCAGCGTAGAAAATACTTCGACGGTATTACTAGTATATGTCACGAAACTGAAAAGCTTAAACAAAACAAGTCTTAAGGCTGCACATAATGGCCATTCGCGTTAGTCCTAACAGTAATCCCCTACCAGCCGAAGCAGCCAAACTTGGTACACTATTAATAGATTGTACCTGGTACAGAGAAAAACGATCACTATCCTGGGAGATAGATGGCGGCCACAGACGGCCAAACAGAAAGAAGGAGACAAGACAAGCACGTTGTTGTATGTAATACTTGACATAAGGAAGAAACGCGACCCCAACCTAAATGTTGGAGGTGTCTCGATTCGGAGCAGGAACGGTGCTCCGTCTCGAAAGAGATGCGTGGGCAATGGTCAAAGACTAAGGCAAGCAACAAGTGAGTACTCCTCCCCCCCACCCCGTTCCGCAACCTTGGTATTTGGCGAGGTGACAGCAACTGCAACAGCAGCAACAGCTATCGCACACAGGGGTAGGGCGGCACCTTTTCCGAAATTCCGAAGGCTTTGGAGATGCGGGCGGAAACCTCCTTGAGCGCAGTGATGGGCGCACCCATGCCCTCATCCTGAAGCGAAACGAAAAACGTTTCTTCGAACAAACGCCTTTCCCTCGCGTATTCGCACGCCCAGAGCGCCACCTGGTGGTCACGCGCGAGGCAGACGTTATTCATCAGTGCTTGCATAGGGGTAGTTTCATCAGCATTGTTTTATTTAGCATTCGGGTACTTTTAAGCATTCGGGTATTTTTAACATTACGGCACTTTTACCATCAGCGTACTCTCAGCATTAGGGTAACTTTAACATTCAGGTACTTTTAAGCTCCAGGCTCCCTCGCATACTCGCACGCCCAGAGAGCCACCTGGTGTTTATGCGCGAGTCACACGTCACTATTCGCTGCGTGCATTACACTACTTTCGGCACTAGGCTACTTTTAGCAGAAGGAAGAGTCACCTGATGGTCACGCGCAAGGCAGACGTCGCTAGCCACTGCTTGCATTAAGGTACTTTTAGCATTAAGGTACCTTAGCATCAAGGGAATTTTAGCATTAGGGCAATTCAGCATTAGAGAAATTTCAACAGTAGAGTGCCATAAAACAAGGCGTCGTCCACAGTTACAGTCAACATGCACATCAGTACACACGATTCACACCCGAATCCCATTTCACCGTCTGTCGCGTCTCGCGGACCTCGAGGGTGTGTGCTCATTTTATGCGTAGCCGTAGTCGCACAACATGGCCATAGTGGTATGACCCTCGTAACTCTACAATGCCGGGACGGAGCACGTCGGGTTTTCACCGACCAAGCAGACATCGCGTGCACCAAGCGCGACGTCGTGAGGTGATCGGCGTGTAACATGAAGGGCGAGAGCTGCATATCCTAAGAACCACTTGTGAGGCGGGCTTCGGCAGCAAAACAGGCACACCGTGAGAGCCATGCTACGGTGGTAGTGGTACTTTGTTACAGCGCTGGGGTGCTGAGGCAGCGCGGAAGTGCTATTTTACGGAGATCCGTGGTTAACAGGACGAAGTCGAACACCAAAACAGAAGCATCAGCCGAGCTCTCCTGTGTTACACCTGTGTTGTGTAAGACCCTGTGCAGTCTGTAGACCAGGCAATAAATATCTCGAATGAAAAGCAAACCATCAAGCGGGGGTGTTTCTTCCCCCCTTCTGTTGGTATGTATTGCATCCCCGCTAACAATGAATCTTGGTAATAGGGCGGTAATACCACGTGTGGCGACAGTTCTGATCAGTGTCATGCGGAGAGTCTATCTGCATAAACAGTAAACAGCCCGATATTTATCGGATCTGATCGAATCGGATCGCTACTCCAATGCCGATACGATAATCGATGTGATGGAACGTAGCGCGAAGAAGAAAACATTCGTGGAAACGGGGGGCGTTGGTGATATCTTCAACAAGTTTTTAACCCCATTAGAATTGCACACATGTTTTTGGGGCCAAACTACTTGAAACTTGTGTGTACCAGTGTACCATGTACCGTGTACCATGTACCAGGGTACTGCACCAGTATCAGTACCAGTACCAAACCAGGTAATATATTCTGTAGTTTAAAAAGGGTTAAAAGCACCTTCAGTGATATCGTCTAGGAGAAGGGAGGAGCATCCCCGGTGTGGGAATGCCTTCAGTTTCGTGTATAATTTACGGTACCTGGCCCTTTTTAAGGGACCCCGTGACAAGGAAAAGCGATGCCTATACTGTATTAATAAATGATGCTATTATGTACAGATGATTTTGCCATCCAAAGCATTTCAGCCCGGCCTTGCAGCATGGGTAGAGGGTGGGCGACCCAGCAGGCAGAACGCTTGGTCTCATGCCGTGCCGGGTCGTGGCCGTCGAGAGCTGAGCATTGCCGTCAACCCCAAGGACGTTGCCTGTCGACGAACGTGTAGGATCGTTTGGAATTTGCTTTTATCCCCACACGTCCTTACATTTCCGTTCTTAACTGGTTCACCACACTATATCACAGCACACCGCGAGGTATTTCTTCATGGTTTCGCGATCCAGAACGTTTCAGCTCTGCCGCAAGGCATGGATAGAGAGGGTTGGGGACACAACCAGCAGAACACTACTGTAGGTCTTACATCGTGGCGAGTCCTTGTCACCGCGTACGGATCATTGCCCAAATCCCATGCCGATGCCGGTGCCGAGAGAGAGCCAGCAATGCGGCTGGCTACGTAAACGCTGCAAAATAAAAAAGGGACTGGACAGCCCAATGGTCGAGTAAATTCGGCGAGAGCATCAACTTTCCTGTAGTACACAACCTTTTACACATCGTACAGCAATTCCGCGGCAGCAGCAGCAGCGCACATACGAATCTAGCATTTGGACCTCAAACACACAATGCCAAGACCGGCCATGGTGATAAGTTATCGCGCCGAGCCGTGGCCGTGGCGTGCTTGAAAAGATTGACCAGGTAGAGCAGGTGCTACAGGTATGCCAGGTACTTCAATGCGTTGGATAGAGCAGTTGCACTGCAACGAGGACAAGCAACCAGCGAATCACCAGCAGCTCGCCCGCACCATATCGCATTGCAAGTCAGCAGCAGTTATGGGTGGAGCTGTGACCGTACCCCAATGGCACATGCAGCCCGAAACCATATTTCCTATGGTTTGCCAATAGGGCCTACATCATCCAGCAACCAGGTAGTGCGTAGCAAGCGACTCGCATATTGTACGACGACTAGAGAACGGGGCACAGCAGCAACAGGTATACCAAGGTATGTTCTAGCAAGCAGTACACACACTATGACCAGAAAACGGGCCACACCTTCCATGGGGCTGTCACGCTTGTTACATGACATCAAGGGTTATCAGCAGCAGCATCAGAAGCAATACGTACAGCGGAGAGACGTGTCATCTCGAGGGCGTGGGGAGATGTGTTTAGTTTTTTTCGCGCGATAGACTCTCTTGGTCTAGGTGATCGGATTGCTCAAAACGTTTATATTTTCATCCTTGCCTCCAAGATGGGCGATATCACCAACCAATCAATGATTTGCGTCATGCAAGGTTCCCCTTCGGGGTGGGCTGGCTTCCAATCCAGGGGGTGTCGCACGTCGAAACGGGCGAGCACGTTCCAATAATATGTACAGGTGTGGGCCACACAGTGCTGTTTTTGCTGCTGCTGTGTGCTTCGTATGCCTGGTATGAGGTCCGACGATGTGTGCTTGATTACTACTGCAGCTGCGTTGGACGTGTTATGTCGTGGTTCGATCTCCTGCTGCTGTGCACCAGCCACGCACGTCTTTCCATGATCATGAGTACTGGTTACCTCGTCTAACTGCGTAAGACCTATCACTTTCCAAAGCTTCGATCAGGCTTACACAACGACGTACGCAGCTCGAATGCAAGCGACAGGTAAGCCAGGCACAGGTGTGATCCTTGTCTTCCTCGTGACCTGGGCACTGAAGCCTGCGGCTACATACTTAGGGGCCCAATTATTTCAGACTGGTGGAGTTCTTCAACTGCAAAACTGCCCGACATTTTCGCAACCCCACCTGTAACATATGTACCAGTTACTTGTTCGTGGTATGCCTAGCCGATAAGATTGACTCAAAATCGGTGTTTGTTGCGGTATGGAGCTCCTCGTGTGAGTAAGCTGAGTTAGCTTTGGTACCCCCCCCACCGTTCGCGCTTGGTGCAAACAATGCCTGCCTGGACGGTAAAAACCCGACGTGCTCCGTCCCGGCATTGTACGAGGGTCTATGGTCCTACGGACTACGGCCGTGCATTAAATCATTACCTCCCCCCCTTCCCACCGTAGGAGAATGTGAAATACACAAGGAGGCACGGGATGTGCTAGAGGATATGAGAAAATTAGACGAATGTGACATGGAAGAATTTGATAGACCAGACAGAGAATAGCGAGAAAACGATCGCGATCCTAGGAGATAGATGGTGGCCACATACGGCGAAACAGGAAGGGGATAGGACTAGCGAACACTTTTTATATAATATATGGAAAAAGCGTAATGAGCGCCCAAATGTTGGAGGTGTCTCTACTCGGAATAGGAACGGTGCTCCGTCTCGAAAGGGCTGCATGGTCAATGGTCAGATGACTAAGGCAAGCAAATGATGAGCGCCCCCCCCTCCGCCCCCTCCTACCGCAGCACGGCTCGGGAGCGTCAACGCTATTCTACTTTGCACACCACCGGGCAGCCCACCTCGGTCTTCCCGATCCCTGGCGGGCCCTTGATGGTGATAACCTTGATGTTCTGCACCATGTGCATGTAAACCTCGTGGACCTGGGTCTGGAAGGTTGCGCGGAGATGGGGGCGGGGGTCTCGCTTAGTTCATTGTCCTCCGATTCACCCCCACGTTAGTCATTTTACGGATGCCGGTCTCGCTCAGCTCATTTTCCACCGGTTCACCGCAAAGACTTTCAATTTATATGGAATTCGTCGCTTGGACACCTGTTGATTATGTACCACATGCCGAAGTAGGCTAGTGCTGCATAACCAACAGCATCGCGCTCGTGAGTCATGAAATGCACAACGGAGAAAAACGCCCAACGGCTTCGCATATACGAGTACGGTGTTGTCATTCTAACGTGGCTCAGTTTTTTTTAGATCGTCGGTCGGACATCACATATGTGAGACACGAAATGCAAAACAGATACGAACGCAGGAAAAGGCTTCGTGCGAGAATGGGTCCGTGGGTCCAACCCACCCACCCACCCACCCACCCATTTGTCCACCCAACTCAACCATCGACTCATGTGCTGCCGCACTCCAATCCAACGAAAACCCAACCCAATCCAACCCAACCCAACCCAACATCGGCCTTACCTCCCGGCCAAGGAAGTTGGAAGACCTCTGTTTACACGCCATTCCCGGCAAGCGCGGGGTAAGATTGGTGAACCTCCCGCTGGTGGCATCATCGAAAGGAGACACGTAGTGCTCTCCGTCGGCCGGAAGAAGGTCGCACTGGTCCGAACTGTGCGGAAGGCTGAACGGGAAAGAAAATGCACAGAGCGACACGATTAAAATAGGGTTTTTCGGGTCATGGCGCCACCGGCGGGTCGGATCGCAAGCTTTTCAAAACTGTCACGGGTCGAGTCGGGTCTGGTCTGGAGGTGCTCGAAATTCTCATGGGCCGCGTCGAGTCGTGTCAGGGGGGTTTCGATTATCGCGGGCCAGGTCGGGTCAGGTGGTAAGGTTGGTGAACTTCTTGCTGGTGGCACTGTCGAGAGGAGACACGTAGTGCTCCCCGTTGGACCGGAGAAGGGTGCACCGGCCCAGTTCACTGTGCGGAAGGCTGAAGGGGAAACGCGAGGTACCGAGCGACGCCGTTACCGTACAACACGCAAGATAGCACAGCCCGTCCCACGAATTTGGAAAGCTGATCTTCTTGACGACGAATAGAGCACAGACACCGAGCGACCCGTCTCTATCGAAACATCTCGGGGGGTCACCCCTTCCCCTGCTCATGGAAGATTGGCCAGCAGCGGCCTATCGAAACATCTCGAGGAGATCTTCCCCAAAGCCGTCATTTTCTTTGTGGGTGTCCCTATTCTTGAGAAAATCGGATCTGAAAATCATCCCAGGGACTATCTTGGCTCTTTCCAAAGGCGTCATTATCGTTGTGGATGCCCCAAAAATCGTCTTTGGAATTGATCCCACGGGGGGTGTTGTCTTATCTTGCGTGCTATACGGCACGGTAAGCCTTTTGGGGCTTGAGAGAGGAACAATGACGGCTACAGGATCGGCCATTGCTAGGCTTGCGGATGACAAATTCTCACTGTACGGAAGGTTGGAGGGGGGAGGTAAGGTACCGAGCGACACCGCCGTTATACCCTCTGTTACAAAATATTTCTCGAAAAAAAACTTCAGCTGTGAGATCGCGGATTTTGTCGAAACTCATTTTTGAAGCTGTGTGTGATACTTCGATCGCGCATGCTACGGCGTGTATGTCCTCATGAAATATATACATATCACCGTCGTTAGGGATTTCAGAGGGGAGCAATGACGATTACACTATCGGCCGTTGTTTAGCTAGGGGACATCCAACATTGCTTGGCCGGGGGATGATACTCGGACGACATGGGCCAAGCCTGATTCTACTACTAACAGTAGTATTGCGGGCTGACGCTATTCGTGGAAGGTTGAAAATACCAAAATGTACCAGCTGTTTGGCAAGACAAATATTAGCATTTGTGTGGTAAAAGACCAAATTTTTCTTCTTGTTGAAGACCAAATTTATCATTTGCTTGGTATGACCAGAGCTGCCATTTGTAAAGACCAAATCAATCATTTGTTTACGACCCGATTTAGAATGTGTATAGTACATGACCAAATGTATTACTTGTTTGGTAAGACCAACTTTCTCGTTTGTTCGGTGGCCAACTTTGTCATTTGTGTGGTAAGACCAAGTTTGTCATTTGTTTGGTAGGACCAAATTTACCATTTAAATTTGTCAGTTACCAGGTATTTGGCGAGACCAAATTTACCCTTTCAAGACCACGTTTATGCTTTGGGAAGAGCAAACTTACCATTTGTTTGGCATTACCACATCTATCATTTGTTTGAGGAAGTCAAATTAATCATTTGCTTGTTCGCTATATCTCGGCTCCACAACACCAGTGAACGAATTGGTCTATTCGAATTGGTATATTTCTGCCTAAACCGTGTTCACGGCAGCGCGCGACCCGCGCAAGGCACACGTCGGGTTGGGCAGGAGGCGCCACCACATGGCCGGTGGATATCTACAGCCCAGGACACCTCGCGGAACTACAGTAAAAGAAAATCAGCACCAAGAGAGGCGGGCTGAGATCTGCAGAACAAAAAAGAATGCCTGAAGCCGTTATACTGACTTTAGTGTAGACTACACTTCTAGCGTACAACACAATCTAAATTAGGAAATTCAGCCTAGGTCGGTTTTCCCGTTTCTTACTACTGATGCGTCTTACAGTTAACACAGGAGGGGTCCTGCATTGCACGAGACATTTCGTCACTGATTATACGCATCCAACACGCTGTTCGTCTTACACATGCGCCAAACTTCACACTGGACCGCGGGTTAATTCGCCGCCATGGCTATCGCGGCCTCGAGGACCAGCGCAGCAACAACGAGAAAACCTGTTTACCACGGCAAAAACCATACCACACCAAGTCCAAGTAATTTGTCCTCAATCGTGGATGCGTTTTAAAAGGCTCAGACTAAAGCCTCAGCAAATGCATCCCCAACTTAGCAGAGCCTGGCACGGGTCGTAAGTCATATGTCGGTGATAGATTTGGCGCAATCGGGCACGACTACCGTATTCGACGCAAGACGACATCCTTCTCTTAGTTACCACCCCACCACAGGAAACCAACCCCGGTGAATTAAAATAAATATAAAAAAGAGGCCAGGTTATCACCGGGGTTCGGTAGATACCACCCGGCCTTAGGAAGCCACCCCGGGCGATAAAAAAAAAGAGCAGCACGCGAAATAATAAGCACCTGGGGTGGTTTCTTACGTGAAATAAGGTACTCACTTGCACATACCCGCGTCGAAGGAATCTTGCAGCGTGTGTCCTTGGGCAAGGCTAAGGTAAAAATCGCGGATGAAATCCAGCGTACCCTTGGTGGTGTTGTCATCGCTCGTTTCGATGGCCACCACGTTCGAGATCCCTGCTCATGGGGAGTCGCCACAGGGAGTCGATCAAATGAAGATCCACACCTTGAGTGAGCTTAACCTTCATTATCCTCGAATATATTGTTTTTTGATCCACCGGACGATTAACAAAAACAAAAACAAAAAACTTGTGTGCTCGCCAGCTCCGTCGAGATACGCGCCAAAAACTTGCGTGAACGAACAAACACCTGCCTGCGTCTCGTGAAACCGACATGCTTGTTGCTATCACAGCAGCAGCAGCAGTGATGCAGTGGTGACGATGACGATCATGACGATGTTCTCACAACAGCTCATTTCCCTGAATCTAGCCCGTGGTGCGGGTACCTTACCACTTACTCGAGAAAATGGTTGACATAATATTTGAAATATACATAACCTTAACCTTAACCCTAACTGCATCAAACGCAATCAACCAATGTAGGGTTTACCCCTTACCCCCTTCGTCTGGTGCACTGCTGTGTGGGCGTGCAACGATCGAGGTAGCACGTTTTGGCAAAAGTATTTTCCGAAACACGGGGCTCCTTAACCCAAATTCGTCCGAATTTTCGCATTCTTATCTTGCAATACCATTTGTTTGTGCACCTAGGCCATGGGCTCGTTCATGGTTTTGCATTTTCAACTTGCTCAGAGTTAGCGTTGCCTCAGAAGGGAAAAAAAAAGGAGCTTCTTGAGTGAGCAGCCTCAGAAAACCAAGAAAAGGCACACCTCTATCGTAGCATGTGTCTGTCTCTCAACAACGTTCCCGAACAAGCGTAACCTGCACTGCCCGTGGTCACAGTTTTTACAGTAGCAAAGCGTTGTCCACCGCAGGGACACCATATACTACACACATCACTGAAAGAACGCCGGACGCAACGAAAACGAAAAACAGGACAACGACAGCACTGCACTCCCGTTTAAAGGCGCAAAGCACTTGGAGTTGGACCATTAACAGGATGTTGTTAGGAATCGGACAAGGGTAGTGCCTGCTACTAACTGTCCACCTGCGCGGATGAAAGCCTCCGCCACAAGCTTGGCCGAGGCCGCCGAAAGAACCACGACCTCCGGAAGGGTTTCCTGTGACGACAAGGCGGTCATTCGAACGATCGTAAGGGGACAGTTGAGCTCAGGAAAAACAGCAGTGCAGCACATAAATGATTAGCCAAAACAAGAATTGCGTTGCGTCTAAATCGTGACGATTTGATGATGATTCAAAACGATTGGTCGGGGCCAGTGGAGCCCAGGAAATACACCAGTGCAACACATAGTGTTCGGCAAAACAAGGATGGCAGTTGAGCTCAGGACATACAGCAGTGCAGCACATACATGCCCAGCACGACAAGGATGGTGGTTCAGCACAGGCAATACAGCACTGCAGCATATAAAATATACGCAAAACAAGAAAAGCAAATTCAGTTGCCTCTAAAGCGCGTGTTCTATCAGCTCTCGTGGGGTAAATTTGTTTCCACGCCTGGGTCCATAGAGTAGGCGTCCAAATTAAGGTCCACTTTTTTAATCCCCAATATCTTAACGCTAAATACATGGAACACCCTGAACGTATTTTTTAATCGGCCCTTAACGCACATTCGTCGTGTTAGCTACTCAGCGCCACGGCCAGCACCACCAGCCACAAGCTACAGCATCCTACCCAAGCTGCCAGCTTGTTCCAGCCTGGATCAGCTTACTGCCACCCCTGCTGCTAGGCATGCGTCGTGAAACGTGGACCCCGCAAAGGCACAAGCGGCTGTAGAAACAGTTAGAAAGGCATGAGTTACTGCATGGCTGGTGTTATGTATGGCATCAGCAAGAGCACGATCAAGGGTGGCCTGAACGGCCATGTCGGCATGGGTGTACCAACTGGTGCTGCCACCATTCTGACCCAGGAAGAGGAAAACCAAATACGGATTATGGCGCTGCAAAAGCGATAATGCGGCGTCTTTGTCCCCCGTTGAGCTCCGTTTTTTTTCTTTTTTTTCTTCTGCAGCCTTCTAATATTATCATGTGCTACAAAGGAAAAGTGCAGAGCTTCCCCAAGCCTGTGCAATTATCGGATGCTCCGAAGCGGAGCTTAATTGGAGCACACCGTTTCGAGGCCGTTTCCGTTCTGTGTGCAGCAATAAAATGCGCCGCCGCTAAATCAACGCAGTTTTGATTTTTTGTAATTTAAGCAAATGCGTTTGTCGACACCAGGTATGAGTTTCATCCCGTCATTGGATACCACCACTCTTCAAATTCGTCCTACATCTACCAAACAAGCGGATCGCGTGCAGCAAGGCTTAAGTGGGCCTTAATGGGGACATCTACTCTAAGCTGGTAACATCGGAGTGGGTTCGCACACCGCAAGAAATATGCACCACCACTATGCAAACCTGTCAACCCTGTTGGATGTTGAGAGGAAAGACGCGTCAGAAGTCAGAGGAAAGACGTGATGTAAATGAAAAACGATTACAGGCATCGTAACACGAGGTATCCCGGGCTGCTGGGGTAGCTAAAGTTAGGGCACGAGATTTTTTTTTTTGTCATACCTCCAACAACGCAAGGGTTTGTTCGACACGCGCGCAGCGTGGGTACTAGTCGTACGGCTGCCGCGGTCACATCATGGTTGCACTGACTTAAAATGTTTTTGGGCGCTGTGTACCGGTACTCTGTATTACACGCATACTTGCCCCCCCCCAAAAAAAGGGTTAAAAATTGACGAGGCTGAGGCTGGACACGCGGAATAGATCTAGAACGACACCGGAAAAAAAGCAAGTAGTGTTTGCACACAAGACGCCTTGAAGGGCGGACTGCCCGCGTGGGACCAGGCGCAGAAAATACGTCTCCAACTTGTGGTATGGAGCTACTACTATGATACCGGTAATACTCACCTGGTACCAGGTATACGGTTCAAGTTATAAAATTTCGGGCAGCCTGTTTTGATCGTTTCTATATAACTCACGCACGCCTAATTTGACGTGAGCTTCTCAGGCGGAGGCTTGGGGCGACAACCGTGTTTCGATGCTTTAATGCTTCAATCGAACTATTAACATGACTGTAATTTGGTTGATCATCCGGAGTGTTCGCCACGAGGCGATGGGCGTGTTGTAAACGTGCAACATGGCGGTGAATTGGTTGACTTTTCCGCGTGGTCGCAGGAGGCGATGGGCGTGTCGTAAGCATGCGGGCCGGGCAAAGCAACCATCTGGCAGGCGACGCAGCTGGGGACGGCACAGCAGGCTTAGTCACCAGGGGAACCTTTGCACCGCTGGAAAAACGACCCCACGCCAATTCCAATTAGATTGTCCCAAAAAACATGGGTGCAGGTTAAGCTCACCTTGGTTCTGTTGCAGACGCTCTGAAACCACTCTTGCGTTGCGGGTGACGCAAACCCCCTCTTGTCTTCGAACATCACCTGGGCGATTCGAAGAGCACGGGGTACAAGGGATGGGAGAGGGTCAACTCTCGTGCCCGACAAAAAAAACTAATACACCTTCCTAGCGCACAAATGACCCCAAACATCAACCTCCATATGAGTAGTTTGTCCCTGAAAAGGGCGGAGACAGTGGTAAAGCACTCAATACTATGAATACGTACCCGATATGCTCCAGTGTTCTTCCGTAGGCGATCGCTATCGACGTCGAACTGTTGGTTGCTGCTGCTGTTGTTGTTAGTGCTAACAGACGACGAGCGCGTGCTTGTACATATAGTACAACTAATACTAATCGTATTAGTAGTATTAATAGATCAACGTTTCTGGGGCCCATGTATGCACAGCGGCCAAAATAACGGCGACATTGACATGACCAAGCTTTTAGGCAGAACGTGCAGCAGGACTACTACTAAAATAACTAGAGCTGATATATATATAATATATATATATATTTAATCGGCAAGTCAAGCCGTTATTTTAGCCAATATTTTAGCGTATGGGTTTTTCACAGAGTAGGAAGGCATACACAGCAGGGAAATAGGGGGTATACACTTCGTCTCAACGTGCTACATCGCGCAACGTCCTGCAACAGCTGTAGTAGCAGACAGCAAGCACACGTACGTCAGTAGAACCCAATGAATCCAGACAGCAACCTCGGTAGTCAGTAACCGCGAGTTGGTTAGTTGTGGGAACGGGGGGACTCTATGCTGTAGTTGAGAGGATACCCGCGGCCATGTTAGGTTAGTGTGCACATTGGATCCTGTCACTTGTGCGCCTTCTGCGTCTCTCGTGCATTTTAAGGTAGCAAATCGTAGCATTTTCCGGCCGAATTTTATTTTAATTGGTTTTTCGGATCTTCCTAGGGCCCCAACACCTTTGTGTGACCAGGGACTCTAGATTTTTGACGAGACTTAATGTGAGAAACAACATTACCGCTGTTAACAACAATGAGCGCCGAGGGGTCAGCGGACGAGCATGGAGGGTTCCCTGTTTTCGATCTTTTTCGATTTGGGAAGAGAAAAGCGGGCATCAAAAGGTCTAACTTGACCCCTTGATGAGCCCCAAAACCCCTCCCTATACTAATTCCAAGTAGTTTGTACCCAAAAACGGGTATCCAGCTGTAAAGGCGTCAAGTGGTGGCGCAGCAAGCAATGAGACTTCCTTCTGCTTGTGCCGCACTAGCTTAACGTGTGCTTGCCCTTCCAGCATCGCAAGCGCAATCCGAGCGCATGTTTTCTACCGCAGGGTTCGTCGTAACGCCCACCACGCAAAATTCCCGAAGCAACGAGAACGTAGAGTTTCTCGTGTACCTCCGTAACGTATGAGGTGTGGCAGGTAAGTGGAGGACGTCTGCCCGTAAAAAATGAGAGAGTCAGCACGTAATTTGAAGGAACGAAGTGTAGTGTGAAAAAATTAGCCCAAAAGTAGCACCTGCTACGAACATACAATCGGTAAAACGACGGTGCTTGTAGGTGTTTCTCTTTGCTCTAAATTTTGATCTATTTTATAACTAATTTTCAAGGACGTCAGCCGTGAGTTCGACGAATTTCGGGTCAAAACTCATCTTTGCAAGCTGCGTTGTTGGTACTCGTAATATACTATATGAGTGAGTTTTTATTTGGAGGTGTCTCATTTTTTGTCCACTGTAATGGTAAGTATTGGCATTTATACTTTAGGTGGAGAATTTTGAGCTAGGTAAAACATCACATCTATTTCATAAATTTATTACTGTAGTTTCCACTATACTACTTTATCATATGTATGGTAGACGGTTTATTTTGTTTTTCTCCCCCCGGGGCTTTAATATCGGGTTTCGCTGTTGAAATCGGGCCACTTTGTTGGGCACAGTAAGTTTAGTAGGGCACAACTCAAGTGCTTGCATGTTGATTGCCACTAGCCGGTTATATGCGGCCATGATGTCCTTTTTTGTCGTAACTACATCGTTTTTAGAGCTTGTAGCAGGCTGTACGTCGTAGTACCTGTGCTGGCCAGTGCTGGTGTCCCTTTAGTTATTCTGCATGAAAATGTCAAATAAACAATAAAATAAAATTTGTTTTTGGGAGTTTTCGCTTAGTTTTTTGGCTGAACAAGACCAATTTCGATGGCGCATTAGATACCAATTTTGATGGGAAATGAAGCGAAAGTGCTCAATTTTTCTGCCTCCGGCGGGGCCCCCTCGCCAACCGTGGGGGGCGTTGGGGCTCGCACAGCGAGCTTCCGCGCCTTCGCGCGTCAGCTCTGCTGTGCTGCTCGCCGGCGAGCGCATTAAAAAATATCGATGTATCGGCTGCGTCCATCTACGATATATATTGTATCGTTAAATGCTATCGATACAGCCCTAAAAATACACTGTAGCACGCGAGTCACGCAGCTCCTTGCATCGCAACATCGCACCCCCCGCCCTGTCCCAGCGGCCCGGGCTGTTTGGTGCGGTCGATGTTGCAATCGTCAGTCTCTTTCGATAATTTCTCCCTAAACTCCCGCCCTGATGGAGTTGCAAACTAAAAACGTCGGCGCGGAACGGCTTTGGAACCGGCATCAAAGAGCGCGCTGATCAGAATACTATCCGTGCTGCATACTGCAACCGCATATAACATGCCGAAGTCGTGCCGCGAGTCTAAATTTTGGTGTTACATGGATTTTTCCTGCGGGCTGTATTAACGGATTGTAGACCAACCTGTTTCCAGGAATTTTCTATGGGTCCATGCAGTGCTATAGATCGGCTAACATACGCAGGGTGGTGGAGGCAACGCAAACCCCGATCCTAACCCGAACCCAAACCCGTACGCTATGGAGGTGACCTGTACTTGGATGCTTCGGCTCGTGAAGTGCGGCCGTCCTGGATGGTGTTGTTTTCAGCCCGTCGTGGATGCTGTGCTTTGGAAGACGCACCACCCGAAAAAAAGCTATCGCCTAAAGCCCGTTAATTAAGTATTGCCCCTTGCTGCGACCAGCCCCTGAGGCTCCGCCACGTCCAGCAGAAGGCCCCGACCCAAGGCGACATCCTTTAAGAACGCCCCCTTCAATGAGAACGCGCCCCCAAAATTTACTGCCGGTAGAGACCAAACACTTTGAGGACGCCCCGGGTTAATATATATATACCCTGGTATTGTTTTTTTTCGCCCCCCTACCTTTTTTTGCCTATTTTTTTGCCGCCCCACGGGGTGTTCACAGAAAATTCAAGCCTATCATTCTGGCAACATGGTTACTGTTGCTGTTGTGGCCGTTGTTGTTGTCGTTGTTACTTTTCACACTATTTTTTTTTCCATCAACTTGAAGCCGAGGACCATCTCTGTGCTCCTGCCGACGTACATAGGACTTGCGCCGTCGGGCGGGTGCCCGGAATAGAAAGAACGAGACACACTCCGGGGAATTTTTGCCCCGGGGTGTTTTTTCTTCAAGGAAAGATCACGCCCCTACATGTGAGAACGCCCCGGGGTGTTATTTCCACCAAAACTGTTTATGCGCTCCGGGGGAGCGTTCTCAAAACACATTACGGTGTTAGCCCCGCACTGACTGACCTTGTCAGCGAGGGAGGGCAAGATAGATACCCCGGAAGGATAAATACAAGTATTTTTTTTCAAGGATTAATTTAATAGGGTATATACTCTAGACATACACGGGTATGACTATTAATACCATAACCAAGAGTAAACACCGCATTACACAGCTTTTGTCATACTTGCGGCGCGACAACGCGCGGGATATTATGGTATTTTGTCTTCTTATCCCTGTTTTCTACCAAGGGGAGAGGACTTGGGCAGACAAGGTTTCTCTCGACTACGGGTGAACTTCTCCTCCAGGACCTTGTTCAGGTTAATCAACGATATCAACACCTGGAAACGATCTTGGATTCGCGTTTGGTTTCAACCATTTGATACCAATATTTCTGTGTTAACATACCGAAGTCGTGCCGTAAGCGTAACTTTTCGGTGTAAGTGTTGAATGAGGCCTCCTGCCACAGCCGGCGGTCCCAACCATGCATTTTAAGCCTTCTCTTCTTTTTTCGGTCAACTTCGGTCAACTTCGGTCACCTTCGGTATTTCGGCCCTCGCGCATATCGTCCAAAAATGTTTCAGCGTCTAAAGTTCACGCCGTTTTCGGGAGTCAACCCCTGAAATTTTGCACGTGTTCCATATGCCCCTACCAAAGCGTTATCGAACGGTGTGTTATTTTTTCCGTTGTTTTTCGGCAGACATTTTTTTCTTTCGTTTTGGGGGGGATATTTGGCTCCTCAGGCCCGAATTTTCTGCAAAACACAATAAACAAAAACACCCCGTTCGTTTGGACGGATACAAGTATAAGACGTGTGCCAAGGTTCAGGGTCAAACGCCCAAAAAACGGTGTGAACTTTTGGACTTTGGTGCGGGAAAAATGCAAAAATCGAAAGGAATTGAGTCATGATCACTTCGTTTCGGTACTCAAATACGATCGACTGTGGGTGCTATTGATAAAGTCTTACATAATATAACGGGGCTTCACCGCGGCGGGCTTGACGCCCGCCTGCGGCTCCTCGCATGCCCGCAACGGTCGACCAAGGGGTGCAAAAATTAAGCATGGTTGAGTGCAGAGAAAGAACGCCGAACATCAAGAAACACACACACTCCCGTGTGTCGTATTAATAGCTGTTCCTACAGCAGCAGCACATATACTACTCGTCGTATGGCGGCGGCAGCTGCAGGAGCAGTGGTAGTATATACAACAGAACAGCAGCCGCCCTGCTCGTACGTATAAATACAACAAACAGCAACCAGCACCGGCAGTACATACAACCACAAACGGCAAGCCGTACAGTGCAGCATACGTATGATGCTGTTTACTCGCAGCAGCAAGCAGCATCCAGGCAAGGGCGCCCGAAAAACATTTTTCCGACACCTCACGTCAATTTTTTCAACTTCGAGCCTCCCGACAGGCGGGGGGGTACCTGCCACCGTCCCGTCCCCGAAACGCCACTCTAAATCCTGTTTACACCGGACGCATATTCTAAATCTTATATAAACCGAACACAGGGGACGGTAGAGAGCCTTCCCCCCCTTCCCTGCTAGATACAAGGCCTTCCATAGTGCTAACACGCTATATTAAATCCTATATAAAACCGAACACAGGTGACGGTAGAGATCCGTCCCCCTCCACCCTGCAAGATACAAGGCCTTCCAAAATGCTATTACTGGGAGGCGACTTTAGGCCACAGTTGCGTAGTGACGGCGACTTCAGCCGTAGTGAGTGGTACAAAGCAGCTATGAGCTTGCTCCAAGGTGGAGCAGAAGGCCCCGAAGAACCGTGTGGGATCGGCAGGTTTTATCGCGCGGCGGGCGGACGACTGTTTGCTGTAGCTGTGTGGTAAAGCCTTGACACCATATATCCTATCTGGTACCTGGTATCCGGTATCAAACTCGTACACCACGAGGATACCACCAGTATCTTTTTTGCCTGGCCTTGCGGCAGAGTGATTGCTTGCACAGGCGAATTTTGGCACTACAGCAGCAGTAACGCTTCCCGCAGCTACGCAGTCGAACACTGCGAGCAGTTGCTTTGAGTGTGTTGACGTTGCCGTTGGGGGGACTTGCGTGCCCTTTGTTGACGAGGCACCTATTGATGGTTAGACCCTGTTGCTGCAGCACCATGCTGCTGTCCAGCACCGGTACTACCTCGATAGCACTGGACTATCTCAGGACCAACTCCACTGACGGCGCCTGATGTCATTATATTGACACCTCGCCTCGTCTGCTGCCTGCGTTTGTTTGAAGATATCCTGTACACCACTACTGATGTGTCGCCACTGTCGAAAAATAGAATACGTCGTGCCTGGTCGTGCTTGGTACATACATACGAGGGATGTGATATGTCATGCTACGTTGTTTGCCTTCATGTGAGGGTATTGCCTGTTCGGAACGACTGACACGCCAATCATACACGTGGAAACATTTTTTTTTAGGCCCCTCGATAGTTAGGTGCATCCTGCCCCAGTCCCCGCCGGGCGCCCTCGATCCAGGAAACAAAAAATCTAGTCCGAGTGGTATTTGCAGTAGGTAGACACGCGTCCGGGAGCTACTTCGTTTTGACGACGTACACCACGCAAAACATACGGAGTATATACAAAAAAAATGCAAAACAAAAGGAGATCGAGGGCATGCCGGGGTTCGAGTTCCGGCCGTCGAAGTGCGTAGCAAAAAAACAACTGGGGAAAAAGTTTGTACGTATGATATTCGATAAAGAAAAAGGGAAACGAAGGGCATGCCAGGATTTGAAACTCGGACCGTCAGAGTCATGAGTAAGGCTAAATCAATGGTTCGGCTATTAATAGGCTGTAGAGTGCCAAATTTATTGTGTTTGAGATCCGATCGATATGTATACCTTCTGACGGAACAATAATTTGCAACGAAAACGATCTTAGCACCCCTCGCGAGGGCACGACGCAGCCGCGGCCGAGGCCGCGGTCTGGGCTGTAGGAGTCGTTTGAACTCTCGGTTCGAAACTCCCTCATCGCGATCTAGCGCGACAAACGCAAAAAGTACGACTAAAAAAGCCGAGGAGCGCCAAGGGTGCACCTCCAACAACATAATCCTTGCATGAATGACGCCCGCCTGAGGCTTCGCCCATGCCCATTATGACCGAGGATGCCACTGGCAAACAGAGGCTGCGAGTAAATGCTGCATCACTGCCAAGAGGGCTGCATAAAAATAGATAATGGTAAAGTGCAGAGAAAGAACGCCGAATATCAAGAAACACACACACTCGCATTGTTCACAGCTGTTCGTTATCGTTGCCCCCGGTCAGTTCGCTTTCCGTTTCAACTTCCATCTACTTGTTGTGATGAAGGTGCCGTTACGTAATGTTAATATTCGTTCCAAACAGCAGCAAGAAGTAGCAGCCGAACAACTCCCATATGCGTGTAAATTCAACAGCAGCAGCAGCAGCAGCGACAGCGCCTGCAGTACGACACACAACTATTAAATAGCAGTATCCAGTATAATATGCATATATAAATAATAATATGTCCACTTGGAGCCGGTACGTAGGACAGACTACGGTTTTTTTGTACGTACGACTGCGCACTGAACATTTCCGAACACAAAGTTGGCCAAAACGTGTTTTGGCATGGGACGTCACAACAAGAAGCGAGAACGGCCTAGGCCCTCCCCAGCAAAGTCAGGAGGGGCGGGTAAGGTGGGGCACATCCAGGAACCAGCGCGCCGAGAGGAGGACCTCAGCTCGACTTATCTCGAAGACCGCTCAAAACCTGATCTGAATCGGACCCGTCGGCTGCTCTCGTGCAACCTCCGGATAATCCTTCGTGTATTTATTGGCCCTCCTCTAGTAAATTCTGACATTTGTTTCGCGAATAATTGTACCAGACATGCTTTGAAGTAGTCTACGCCGGCTGGGTCAGAAAATAAAATAATATATATATATATATATATCCCAGTGAAAACGCCTGCCTGCTACTGGCGTTTTCCAAGGCCTACGATTGGTGAAGACACATTTTCTCCGGTAGCCCCACCCGTAGGGCCTTTAGCAAAAATCTAGCCGTGTCACTCTTTTCCGTTTGTCATGCGGGTCAGTAAGATACCAAAATATATAACATTCGAGGAGGTATTTCATGCGGCGTGTGCAAGGGTGAACGAAAATGGACGTTTAGCTTGAACCAGCTCGTATAGTTTCACGACTTTTTTTTTGTCGACTTCCCGCTTTCGACGCGTGACACGATTAGGATAGCACCTTTTCGCCAACATATTTCTGACCAACGGGGTCTCTAAAAAAACATGCCATGCTCAATATCATTGGAACACCGTTTTAGCGTTTGAAATATCATTCGTTGTATATCTAGGCCATGGGATTGTCCATCGGGTTGCATTTTCAATATTTCAATATGTAGGGTGTTTGCGACGTACCAACTTTCGTTGGGTAGAACTCGGGTAGGAAAACACAGAAAAAATGCTATTATGGAGGATCATAGTAATTAGGACCAACGATATATACACACAACCTACATATTCCAGCGTTTACTAACAATAATTGGTCCCGACTTCGTACTAGGTTTCCCGATAATATTGCAACTGTCGAACGTCACAATCCAAGGCCAACGCCACCCACGAAAAATCAGCGAAAAGAACGGTTAAGAAATGCGTTTTTTCCTACAGGCTGGTTCAAGTAAGGAAAAAACAAATTCTTTCCCCCACGAATCCGCTCGCACTATCTAGTCAAAGAGTGAACAATTGGTATCATAGTGACCCCCATGGCCAGTGGAAGAGGGTGACATGGCCAGTTTTGTTTTTAACGGCCTCGTGCTGTCTCTAGGAGCGAAACTCGTATCGACCAATGACAGGCCTTCAATATTTTCAATAATATTTCAGACTTTTTCCCAGCGGGGGCGAGAAAAAAATTGCGTCACATTTCGCACGATCCGGTTGGACGTACTCCAAGGCATGTCTGTAGAATTTTTTGCGCAAAAAATCGCAGATCTGACCTGCTTGTGTTCAACATTAAGCAGAATCTAGCGAAATACTGGACCCTAGACTAAAACCAAGTCATTTGAAGGAAATAACGTATCTTACTCGTTTTTACGCACAAAAGTCCAAATGTCCACGCCATTTTGTAGAGTTAAAGCCTGAAATTGTGCACACGTTCTCTACATGCCCATCCCGAGGCCTGACCTTCTGTTTTTTTTTTCTTTCTTTCGCCGAAAATATAGGTGGTCCACATTTTCCGAAAAAACTTGACAAACGAAAAATCAGGCCAAAAAAAAAGAAAACATCGGGTGAGATCTTCGCAAGGGCACATAGAAGACGTGCAAACATTCACGATCTGAGTCGAAAAAACGACGTGGACGTTCGCCGGGGGATAAATATGTTTTTTTTAACGTGAACCAGCCTGTACCATTTTTTATCTTCTATCCTATTTTCATCTTGGGTTGGTTGGACTTGAATTAATTATTGTGACACTCGCCGGTTTCAAAACTATTTCCCACGTTTTCCAACCCAACAGAGGCTGGAAATCACAAACACGCTAAGTTTTCTCAAAGTCGGCTGTTGGGTGGTGAACAGAGCTCCCTTAAATGAGGACCCTCGGAAAAATTAGGAGTTACCCCTTCCAGAGCACGCGTGCTTTGCCTTCCGTCGGCGCGCTCAACAAGAAAATTTACATGGCCTCGGTGGAGTGCAACTCGACTTGCAAACGTGTCTTTTCGTTCTCTTTAGGTGTGGTTCCCAAAGGGCTCGGGTTTAAAGTGTGCCCTTGGCTAGTTAAGCGGATTATTAGTGTTCAACCAAAGCAGCAGTGCTTCACAGCCGGTCCAAAGCGCCATGTTATATTAGTTGTTTATAGTTTATACCCATGTATATGCTCTCAGATTCTTGTGTTCTTGGGTACCTCTTCCCTCCCCCCTGTGTTAATGTTTCCCTCTTTCTTATTGTTTACCAATTTTCGTTCCTTTTTGTTTTCTCTTCTTCCTTGCTACTCTCTTTTTCCCTTGCAAATAGCCTGGCGTGCTGGCTTGCACATGCTTTGCCTTCGTATTCATTGTGGCTGGCATTGCATGGCCAAATTACAGTAGCATTTGTTGTCTCTGTCTTGTTAGTTTGTGACCACAGAGCTCGTCGCTCTAGGAAGCATCGGGATGGACACTGATTGCGCTGGATGTAGATGCGTGGGAATATCCGTATAACGTTGAAGATCACACATCATACATACGATACGATATATTTCGGAGTATATATCAACAGACCTCGCAAGCAGAGTGCTCACCAAATTAGAGCGCTCAAACAGAGCACGTAAAATAACAGATTGTATGCTGTTCTCAAACATCAACAGAAGTACCGAGCAGCGTCCCTGCGGAGTCGTAGGCAAATCTCGTCTCTACCAAAGTCAGTAATGCGGATTCGAGTCCTCCCGAGTACATACTCGTGCTCGTAAGATTTTTTCTTGCGTAAATAAAGGATTGAGCGGAAAGCGCGAGAGCTTGAGTTAGCAAACAATCGATGAAAATCGACCCGCATAAAAAGCTGAAAAGTGGGGAAGCTTTACTCTACGATATGCGCGATAAAAAAGGATGCATCCACCGGGAGGAAGGGAAGACACCTGTGACCACCGCTTGTCCAGAACGAAGATCGCTGAGGGTAAAATATCTTGAAAGTTGAGCTGGAGAGTAAAAGGGACGAAAATAATAATAATAATAATAATAATAATAATGGAACCGCCCTACGAGCTCCGAAACCCGGAACAGAGTGGTCGTCGAAGCACACCGGCGCCGCTCTAAAACCAAGCGCTCAAACAGGTTGTCTAAACACCCTACGTGCCCATAGAATTTTGTACGCGAAAAAATCCGCCGTTCTTTTATTTATTTATTTATTTATTTTTATCCTCCGGCGGATGGGGAAAAATAAAGCTTTAGCTCACCACACTTCCACGTATTTTCTTTTCTTTTTCTTTATTTTTATTTGGTCAACCACAATATAACTCATACAATAAAATATTCCTGGATTTCCATACTGCTGTATCGTTATTATTAATAGATAATAATTAAACTCAATTATCTGTGACTTTTTTCTTTATATATATATATCCTCCGGCGGGTGGGGAAAGTAAAGCTTAAGATCACCGCACTTTCGCGTATTTTCAAACACGTCGTGTGCCGATTTAACTCAATTGCCTTCGCAACCCAGCTGGTTTTCTGGCTTGTCCTTCGGTTCCCACTAAAGCGATAGCGTGAGCTGTCCCTATCGGCGGTCCTCGTTACTACCCCGGCAGCGCAAGCTATTCTACCATTAATAGTATACGGACGGATGCGTGAAATCTGAGACCACGGCTTGTCCAGAAGCTGGAAAGTGCAAGTGTGATAAAAAAATAAAAAAAATGTCGTACCAGTTAAAGGCTACTGAATGAAACACATTGCCAGAAAACACATACTTGTATTCATTACAGCTACCGTACGGGTAATTGTATCGCTAAAAAGAAGAGATAAATGAAGAAAGCCAAGCAAGCCGGGTCATACTGAAACGCCCCCACGCACGACAGGCAAGGTGCTCAGTGGCAAGATTGTTCTGTCGCCAGCCAAAGCTTACACCCCCCCCAAGCCCCAAAGGGCCTGACTGAGGCACTGGGAATAACAAGCAAATATCGTACAGATGTCGCTAGGACCTCGCGCAGCATTGTAAATGATATTTTCAAGTGTCGTCAACTTGTGTGCGTTTTTTCGGTCGGCGGCTGCGAACGCACAATCCGTCTTCAGTAACGTAGTAAGGCCAGTAAACGTGACGTTGGTTGGGTACTTCAAAGTAGTACGTAGTGTACACGAACTCATGTCCGTGTCAATGCGCCAACATTGCCCCGTACAGAGTACGACCGCTACAGAGTATGCCAAAGTGCAGCGCGGCGAAAATAATGCGTATCGCGAAACCCGCCTTGCGCTGCCTTCCGGCACCTTTTGCGCTGAACAGCAATTTCGACCCGAAAGTTGCGCCAGCGCAACAGAGCATCAGCTGACTAAGTGAGGCCCTGGTATGATATCTGGTTCCAGTACTAGTATTGTACAAAATACGATATAGTACCATCCTGCGATGCCAACGGGCGGAGGGCAAAACGCGTTCGAAACGAATTATACATCAACAGTTCGATATACCGAAGTGCGATATTCCAGTGTACCGAAAGTAAAGTTCGACATATGTGTACTCGTATTATCGTACCGGTCTGTGGTTTGCGACCAATCCGTCGTTCTACTCGTAAATAGAGTACGGTGTCATGTGTCACATGATTATTATAGACGAAGCAGATGGACCGCGGTATGATATGTTTGATAGGCAAACAAAGTAGCGATAGCGAAAGCGATGCTGTTGCGACGGCGGCACCCATAATATATTATTATAAAAATTAAAATACACTCCAGCTGTGAGATCGAAGATTTCGTCGAAACTCATCTTTGCAAGCTGTGTGTGATACTCCGATCGCGCGCATTACGAGTTGTGTGTCCTCATTAAGGATATAGGTCGGCGACTCCCCTTACAACTACAGTGTAGCTATCAGGGTCAACAGGATGATTTTAGTCAGTCTGTGCGCGGAAACTATAAAACCCGTTTCTGAGGGGGACAAAATCTGACAGCTGTGAAGGGAAAGGGGGGCCTGGTTTTGATCAAAAGCGAGCGGGTTTGGAGGGGGGCGGGGGGGGGGGGGGGGGGAAAGGGGCAATTTGTGCATGTAAGCTATAAATCCTTTCGAGGGGATAAATCTGACGGTTTTGGCACCAGTATATTATTGGGGGCGGGGGGGGGGGGGGGGGGGGGGCAGCTCAATATGTGCCTGGAAACTATACATTATTTTGAGGGGATAAATGTGACATTTTTGGAAATAATACATCAGTTTATCATGTATATCCTAGGGTAATTCGTACAATCAGTGAGTAAAGAGAGGGTGGAGTGTTCGAGGGGGTAGGGTTGGGATGGGTTGGGGGGGGAGGGTGGGGGGTGGGGGCGGGGGGGGTGGGGGCGGGGGGGGGGGGGGGGGGGGGGGGGGGGGGGACGGCTTTAGGTGAGGGGTTTGTTATACGTGTGGTGCTAGGTCTAGGCGAAGGTGCGGGTGATGGGGAAGAAGGGGGCGTTCGAGGCGGGGGGGGGGGGGGAACACAGCGGCATGGATTGCTCTCGAAAGATAATGAGGTGATATCCTGTGCGTGAAGTGTTTATTAATGTGGCGGATTTCGATATTTGGTGGGGCGTTTGAGTAAGGGAAAGCAAGAGGGGGGGGGGGGGGGGGGTGATTTTTAGGAGGTGTAGGTTACAAATAATATTCAAATACACTTCGGCTGTGAGATCAATGATATGTAGCAGCTTGTTATACGCGTGGTGCTAGGTCTAGGCGATCGTGTAGGTGGTCGGGAAAGAGGGGGCGTTGGAGCGGGGGGGGAAACACAGCGGCATGGATGACTCTCGAAAGATAATGAGGTGATATCTTGTGCGTGAGGTGTTTATTAATGTGCCGGATTTCGATATTTGGTGGGGCGTTTGAGTAAGGGAGAGCAAGAGGGGGGGGGGGGGGGGGGGGGGGGGATTTTTAGGAGGTTTAGGTCACAAATAATATTCAAATACACTTCGGCTATATTATATGATATGGCATACCTGCTCCTGGTCTTGATCGCCATTCCATGTGAAATGCAGCACGCGGCATCCCGTCAAGTTTATGAGGAAGTTGTGCTCGCTTGCAACTTCTGAGCGAAACTCGAACCCTCGTCCTGCCCTTGCCAGGGTCCTGCGGCCATTGTTGCGTCAGTCAGCGGTCAGGCCAGGGCAACAAACGGATAGGACACTGAGGATGATGCAATGATACAAAACGTACTACTGCAATTTAGTACAGACATCATATCATGGACTTACTAGCAGCTGGGATACGATGCGCGGCAAGTAAACAGCAGCGTAAACGTGTATAAAAGTGTAAAAGTGCGCTTTGGTGTCGAGTGCTGGACTAAACATTTCAAGGGGTAGGGATAGATTGCTTGTAGTGTACACCAGATATATACGACAGCTCTACAGCGTAGTGCAACACTATTACTGCGCACATATACAGGGTACCGGTGCTATTACTAGTGTACGAGTAGTGTGTCTGCTACTATGGCGTGTTCCCTTTCCTTTCCTTTTTTTCTTTTCTTTGCTCTTCTTTGCTTTGCTTTGCTTTGCTTTCCTTTCCTTTCCTTTCGTTCTTTTCCAATTGACGTGGGTCTTTCGTACGCATGCGCATTGATAGCAATTGCTGGTTGGTTGGCTGTTTTTTTCCGTCACTTACTGCGTGTAATATATACAAGTACGTGGTTGTCTTCCGTCGTACTGTACTTCGTTGTTTGCTTAGATCGGACGCGTATTTTTTTTGTTATTTTCGTAGCGCTGTGTAGCTGCGTTACCTCGCC
This sequence comes from Undaria pinnatifida, assembly GCA_012845835.1. Taxonomy (NCBI): domain Eukaryota; class Phaeophyceae; order Laminariales; family Alariaceae; genus Undaria; species Undaria pinnatifida. Next base: position 8,639,230 of record JABAKD010000005.1, read on the forward strand.
ACAACCCCCCTGCTGGTGAGTCTACGTAACTTATTGTGTACGTAATATTTTCCATGCTTCGTTTCTATTCTGAAAAAAAACTTCTCAACACTGTGAGTTCGATAAACTTAGTGTCGATACTCATTCATGCAAGCTGCGCAATACACCTGTCGCTCGTTCGTCCTACGGATGTTGTCAGGGTGATCATTAACAGCGAATTGTAACAAGATAATTTTGCCAACACAAGGAAGAAGTTAAATTGTCACACGATGCGCATGAAAATATGTGGAAGTAAATGTGGTGAGCTTAAGCATCTACTTCTCTCGTTTTTCTTTCTTCCTTATCATTACCAGTACTTATTCTCATCGGGTTTGTACGTCGTGCACTGATTTGGTTTCCCGAGTGGCATGCGGGGTAGTCAGCTTCAGCTGCGAGTCTTGGAACGTATGTACCAGTATGGGGCTGTTACGTTCTACGTACGCTGACTTCCTATTCGGCTTCTATAATTGTCGGCGGATGTACCGGGGGGACGGGGGGGGGGAGGGCAGCCGTACTGATATAGCTGTAGATGAATTGGAGAAACGAAAGCATGGTAGATCATGTGGCAAGGGACCAGGTCGACTAATAAGTGGAGCGTGAGCTACTACCATGTACAGCCTGAACCCCCTGCAAGTGAGTGGTAGTTTCTGCTGTTTTTGTTTTTCGTTGAGATCAATCGGGGAGCGCGAAAGCGACGGTAGTAATGACACATGCTGTCGTTCTATCTTTGGATTTTTTTCTTTGGATTTTTCTTGTCCCTTATGTCCCTCCCCACCGGCCTTATGCCGGTATCCTCTTCCTCTTCGGGTTGTTTTGCCCGTGCCACAGCAGTTATCTTCTTCGTGTTGTTTTGTCCTTGCAACAAGTTCCTCTTCAGCACGTATGTTGTTCTTGCAGCCTTTCCTTCTGTTCCTTTTCCAATCCTCTTGCATCACATTCTTCAGAACGCCTGTCGTTTGTTTTGCTTTGTTTTCTTTTTTCTCTTCTCTTTTTTTTCTCTTTTTTTTTTTTTGATCCTCTTTTTCATGGTATGGCTTGTTTTGGCGTGTTAATTGTACCGGGTACGCTAGCATTTCACTTGCTTTACCTTGATGAATTGCGACTGGTTGGTTTACTCTGTTTCCCAGTCTGTGACCACAGAATTTGTACATCTCTAGGATGAAGAAACAGCACGGACACTGGGCGTTTTGATGGTGTCGTTGGGTTGAAAGAACGGTTCAATGTGGAGACAACACACACATCTACGACTTGCCTGTTGCTTCAGCCATGACATACATCTACCCACATTTGGTTCGTTTTCTTTTTTCATCGGGGTATTCTTCCACTCCAGAATGACTTCGAGCCCGCCCTGTGACCACGGACTTGATTGTGCGAGTTAACGTAAGGACAACAACGTAAACACTCGCACGTACGATGACACACCGTACAGGCGTGATGTTTGATACAGTATTTGATGTTTGATGGGATACTTAATAATCACACAGTAATTATGCCGCCTGGTGGTACCGTGGTACGCTCGCGGTCGGGCAGAAGGCAGAAGAAGCATCCCAACACAACAGCACAATTGGCCGAGATTATCAACTATTGATAACTACCTATCAGAAGAACATCGCTGTCGTCGCGTCCACCGCAACCCCGCATAACTGCTGTCAAAAGAATATCGCTGTCGTCGCGTCCACCGCAACCCCGCTGGGTCCCAAGGAGCATCGCACAGCATTGGAGAGCGCTTCAGGGCAAAGATACAAGCCACATGGTTTCAGCTATGAATACCTAACCGCGCAATCTCCCAAACCAGGTTCATGTCGCCCATCCGTGTTAGCTTGGAAGCTCAGAACACGAACTGTTCCGTTCAGTGTCGAGCCCGAAATCAAACTCTACGGGTGTCGTGTGAATCGTGTGATGTACCACTATGGGCTTAAATATAAGGAACGTTTGCTTTAGTAGCCCTGCGGGTTTTTCTGACGGGAAACCATGTTGGAAAAGAAGAGAACAACAAAACTGACGATTGTAGCATCAACCGCACTAAGCAGCCAGGGTCGCTGGGGTAGGGTATGTGCTCGAACTGCAACCTAAGGAGCTGTGCGACACGTGCACAGCAAGGTGGTACTCTTGCTGCTGTACCTAGACGCTTGGTAATTACAGTATCGCTTTCGTCGTTGTTGTGGTCTCCGTAGGTGGGTCCCAATAAACGGTCCTTACATTTCCATCCAAATCAGTATTTGGTGGAAGAGGAGATTTGAAGTTGCTTTTTCTCCGCACGCACGCTGGAGGTGTATCAAATTTCAATACCAAATTTCGATATTTCTTATTCTACCTTGAGCTTCATACTCCGGCGCCAAAACAACTGCGCTGACATCATACCGGCTCTCGCTCTGTCTCAAACCACCGGTACGGCAACGGGAATGGCTGTGGTGCGAACATCCCCCCCTCACCTTGTAATGACATCTCGCTCTCGCGCATAGTTGTGCTGCTTGACTGGGGTCATTCCAGGCTCATTTTCTTCTCCGCACACGTCTGCAGTGGTTTCTTTGACCAGTGGGGCCGCAAAGAGGTGGGCGAGCAAAAGCGGCCTCCGTCTCGCATATTCATAGGCCATTGTCTTCCCTCACTTCCTGCGTTACTCGAATCTTATCCGCAGCACGACACCGGCAAAGTGGGAGTGGGAGTGGAACAGCACAATACCGGTATGTTGCTCATAGGTACGAGTAGGTTGTGCAGAACAGCAAAGGGTACGTATGTAGATGGCTAAGACCGGATTGTTTTGACGCGTCAAGGCGTCCTTACAGGTTAATGGATATAATAACACAATAATTTAAATATACAAATTGGTCAGTCAAGTCGGTCAAATCTCGGTCTCCTAGCATCTCTGGTCGAGTGCCCCCGTCGAAAGACGCCTCTTTCAATAGAAAAATTCCAACAGTCCCGCGTCGTTGTTGATGTTGGTTGCACGTACTGCAGCAGACGACAGCAGCAGCACAGCATAGCCTCTACCGCAAGGGCGTGCACACCAATACCGCGCGTCTGTACTCAGCAATATTAGTTCCAGAAGCAAGGGTTCCCTCGCGAGTATATCGCGTGCTGCGTTGGATGGCTACGTTTCCCAAGCGCCGCCGACCACTGCTAGTACTGCTATGTATTGGTATTTTACTTCTGTGCGCAACGAAACAAGGACATGCTTTCGGTGTTGGTGCTGCCAACAGGCCATCAGCGCTGTCCCGTGCCTCACATGGCCTTTCGACAGCAGCTATATCAGCCGAGCCAAGCACTATGCACGCCCTACAACGTGTTTGGAATGACTTGGTGGGCGGGGCTGAGCTGCAGGATGCGGAAAAGCTGCTGGTGGGAGTGGAAGCCGGACTGTTTCCACAAGCTTCTGTTTGGGCGAAAACATGGACACCGATGCGTTGCGTGATTGCTGAGATTGACGACAGCCGGTTCATCTCCATCAGCGTCTTGGTGCTTCCACGTGAGTATGGTCCGTTGTTTTGAGATACACCATATCCACTGAGCTGACAGCCAGCGCTGGCTACAGGGATTGCAACCCTCAGGGATGGCAACCCCTGAGTATGTCTGAGTTCCAGGCAGAACAGCCAGGCGTGATGTTAGATGCAGATTGATGTGCGTCATAACCACGGAGGTCAACCGCAAGGTAACGGTCAGCGCTGGCGAATGCTAAGTGGGTATGGTGCAGCTGGTATGGTGGTGTTCCAGGTCTCGCTGCCTTTTCTCTGGGAGATACAGCATCGCCATAGCCTCAATTTTCCGGTCCTGTATGTTTTTTACTGCGTTGAGCGTTGGTATATCAGGGATATAGTCTACAGCATTGCTTTTCTATTTTTAATAAAAACAAGGGCTCCGCATGGGCGCCGGCGAATGCCGGCGCCCATGCTTCGGGTAAAGCAGGGCAGCACTTCGACAACTTAAGGTGTAGCTGTCCGATTTGGCATGCATTGAACTTTAAAGTAATGCCAAGAGTTTAATACGAACATGGGATTATGAAAGTCATGCTTTGACAAAAGAAAAAACGTAATATTATACAACAAAGAAGGCAAGGATAAGCGAAACAAACTATGTTAAATTCGCCGTCAAGTAAAAGTTGGCGTCTAACAAACAAAAATACCGAAAAGAGTATTATTGAGAACCTGCGTCGCCTCTGGGCGAAACAAAAGAGGCCATGGCATTAATGAAGAGGCTGCACTGCTGTCCCCGTGGCAATGGAGGTTCGAAGTCGACAGGATGCAAAGTCGGTTTGCATCAAACGTCGACATGGAGACATGTCAGCCGACGAGGTTTTGGAAGAAGATTGCTTTGTTTGTTACGTGAAGGCTGTCGCATTGATTGGTCTGCGTGGTCGCGGGCGAGGAGGAAAACGTAGAAGAGGAGGGCGATCTCTCGTCGAGGCGGCGTTGTCTAAGATTGGTGCGGGGGTGGCTTTGCTCGTACGGGAGATTGGCGTAGCGCTTCTTCTCTGTTTTTTCTCGGGAAGGCGGGATATGTGTGTCTGCTGTCTTTTCTTCGTGGGTGCTTTCACGTTGTCGAAATCGGACGCGTCCCCTCGATACATAATATCCGGAGTGTCTACCATGACGACTGCTGATGGTGCCGTGCGTATTTCCTAGAGACTGACATCTTATTTACTGGTAGTAATAATAATATACCTTTGCAACATTTTTTTTTTCATCCCATTTATTATCCCCGCACCACTCTCAAGCTCCCTCCCAGTAGTAACTCAGATCCGGGGTCACATAGCGGGCCCTCGTCCTCCCTCCCCACTTCGGCACGTGCTTTCTTTTTTACCGCGAGGAGAATCCAGCATTTTCTTCCCTCGTCGACTCGCGTCGAATTGTACCTACCCGCGCTGCTAGGCGCTCTCAAGACCTACTATTATGGCGAATATTTTCATCGATTATTACTCTCTTTAACCGGGATCTCCGACGCCAAAAATAAAAACCATCCACTATGGGACCAGAAATCATCGTTATTTCTGGGTTCAGAAATAATCGAGGCCAGAAATCAGCGGATCTGGTGATTTCTGAGCCCAGAAATAACAGCTCTTCCAACCTGTCAGAACTGGGATTATTTGACTTTTGGATACTACCTCGTACCAAGTATCACATGTCACCACTGCTCATACTGTACCTGGTATGATACTTGTCTGCTGTACACGTCACGCATCACCCACAACAAAGAAACACAAACACACCTACGACAGCATACTGCGCTTGTTGTGTGCGAGACAGAGCGTCATCCTCACACAAACGCGACAGCAGCAGCACCACCACCATCGAAACCACCACAGGAACACCACACCAGCACCATAGCAGCAGCGCAGCAGAAGAGACCGCAGCAGAGGCGGTGGTGACCTAACGTCGCCGGCGACAGTGTACGTGCCAGATTTCAAAAATAAAGACAAACGGCGAAACAAGACCCACCAATTCAGAATAAAACCACTTTCCAAAAATCAGAAGCCATAATGGACGCCCCTTATTTCTGATGCAGTTATTTCTGGAGCCTCAAAACTACCAAAATATTCGCCAGAAATAATCGCTAAATTTTTTTCCATAATAGTAGGTTGTCAGCAGTTGATCCCTTTTTTTTTTTTTGCATTTTTGCAAATAAAGTCAAATGTCATCGTGGTGGGTGTCGAACTCGAGGACAACCAAACGTTAGTAGTATTCGAGGGTAAAACCACTAGACCACCGGGGCGGCCGGCTGGCAATTGATTAAAACAAAACAGGACCTTCGCATAGAGATTACATTCCCTCCCCCATATTGTATGATATTACGATGGTTGACGTGATATGTATAGAATAAAGCGCTAAATACCTAAATATCAGCCTACGCGGAGTTTTAGATATCATGAATAACGAACGACCGCGACTGCAGAGCACGGCAAAGCATAGCGCTTCGCTCTGCTGAGCTAGCGCTGCGCTGCGGTGCGCTGCTGAGCTGAGCCGCAGGGCATCGCAGGGCACTGCACGGCACTTCGTTGCTGTAAGCTATAGCGCTGCGATGGGGTGCTGGGCGGTGTCGAGCTGATGAGCCAAGCCCAGATCTCAGCCGATGAAGCTTCGTCAAGTACAAAACAAATGGTGCGAATCAAAGAAAAGCTAAAGCTGGACCGTTCCGCAACTAATGCACAGGCGGCAAATTAGCGGCAAATGGTAGGAAGTTCAACTTACTAGACAAAAAGCAAGAAAAAAAAGCGAAAAAGTTCAAAATCGTGTTGGCAGAAAAGCCAAATTTGCAGGAAGCAGCTGAAAGGTCAAGAAACAGGCAATATTTCAGTTGTTGTTGTTGTCGTTCTCACATTAACTCGCATAATCAAGTCCGTGGTCACAGGACAGGCTCCAGTCACTCCGGAGCTGAGGAATACCCCAGGGGAACAACACACACAACCCAAGGTGGTACACGCATAAATCACAGCTGACGCAATTCATGCCTCCACCAGAAACATATAAAAGTGAAATCGGGAGTCAGTCTACGATGTGCCAGGTCCATACCGGTGCATACGTCTCATTACTCGCGCCTGGAAAAACCGACTATACCGCTTGCCACCCAAGAAAGACTACCACGTATATATTACACGTGGTATCTATCACTACGCATACGCACAACAGACGCAAGTCAATTGGAAAAAAGAAACAAACAAAGAAGAGAAAGGAAAGGAAATGGGTGCATGGGGCCAAGAAAAAGAAAAGGTAAATAATTTTTGGGGGGTCTACTGGCGAGTTTGCCACCAGAACGGGATGTCACGTGGTTTTTTGACGATCTACAGCAGTACTACGAACGACTTCCGATACACCCACCGAAGCACGGACCACCGGCGAATTACGCGATCGACAGCTGGCCGTGGTTGTCACGTGTCTCTGTGTTGGGGGCCCCTGTGCGCTGCCTCTTGTGGGCTCTTGTTTGGGTAAAACATGCGGTGTGCTCGATGGTCTCACGGCAGCAGCACACCAGAATCAGAACGTCCGCTCGTACGACGTATCATTCTTACAGGAAATGTAATATTTTTTTCTCAATCAATATGAACATAAAACGGTTGTTATATATTGGACAGAGTGATACGTGTACGACTTAACTTGCCAACTGCACTCGTACTGCACTTTGAGCTATCTGCTGTGGTTCTGGTTGCTACTAGTTGCTGCAGTATGTGCTAGAAGTTTCACCCTTCGGCTACTGCTGCTGCACCTGATGTTGTGTGTTTGCTAATATTGTCAGTTGGCGTTCATGCTCGTCGTACATACTGCTGTTCTCACCCAGTACGGATGGGTTTCCTCGTACCTCGACGGCACGACGACGTGCTCAAAACAGAAGGGAGGTGACATGAAATGGCATGGACAATGGCCACATAGAAGCGAGCACAGCGGGATAGTTCGCTGCGAACAAACGCACTCGTTCATGCCTACAGCAGAGGCTGCCTGGAGTGTCAGCGGCCGTGCTAAAGCCAGGGCCAAAGGCCGAAGAGACGGCTCTTTTACCTGCTTGGTTTTGTCTCGAGATTCTGTTATATATTGGACAGAGTGATGCGTGTACGACTAAACTTGCCAACTGCACTCGTACTGCACTTTGAGCTATCTGCTGTGGTTCTGGTTGCTACTAGTTGCTGCAGTATGCGCTAGAAGTTTCACCCTTCGGCTACTGCTGCTGCACCTGATGTTGTGTGTTTGCCAATGTCGTCAGTTGGCGTTCATGCTCGTCGTACATACTGCTGTTCTCACCCAGTACGTAAGGGTTTCCTCGTACCTCGACGGCACGACGACGAGCTCAAAACAGAAGGGAGGTGACATGAAATGGCGTGGACAATGGCCACATAGAAGCGAGCACAGCGGGATAGTTCGCTGCGAATCAACCGCACTCGTTCATGCCTACAGCAGAGGCTGCCTGGAGTGTCAGCGGCCATGCTAAAGCCAGGGCCAAAGGCCGAAGAGACGGCTCTACCTGCTTGGTTTTGTCTCGAGATTCTGTTACGTGAAAATATCATGATTTGGGAGTTACTTTGTCACGAAACGTCTTGCCGTCGGTAATTTGTGTCGCGAAGTTGTTGGATATCGTCGGTAACTTGTGTCACGTTTTAGGTGAACCCACACTAAAAAAATGAATTTCCAGCTGGCAAATCGAGCAGAAACAAAAGCAATAAAAAGGCCGGGCAAGGAACCAAACGAACTAGTAAAAAAGTACAGCAAAGAAACTAACGCTCGAGAGTATGCCACCGCCAAATTCCAAACACTATCAAGTACCGTTTGTTTGGAAATGATGCCAATTTTGTAAATCATCCAGGCGTTGCAGACATAGTCTAAAGATACATCCGAAATCTCCGAAATTCCTCCTCGACATGCGGTAATTTTGCAACTTCGCGCTTGTCTCGCTCGGCATCCGTCCGCGTTCACGTCGATGTGCGGAACGGACACGGAAGGCCGAGGGGCGTTGGAGCCGCCCCCCGAAGGCGGCGCTCGAACCAAGCTATATTCGACCAAGAATTCCAGTTCCGCGAATCGCATACTTCGGCCGAGACAAAAAACTCCTGACCAAATACCTGACACCAAAGAAGGATTTTATGTACATTTATGTTGTAACGACGTCAGCTGTGAGTTCGACCACTTAGGCTCGACACTCATCTTTGCAAGCTGCGTACTAAATCGATCGCCCGTCTTTAGTAAGTTTCATAAATCAAAACCTAACATAAGATGGCATTGCATTATCATGTACGAGTATAACCAATTGGCATACCAATAATTATCTGATTACTTTGATGTACCAATAACCTCTCATTAATTGATGTTTTACTATGTAGTGGTAGGGTACCGGTTTGGTCTACCTCAATAAAGTAGTAATAGGGTACTTGTTTACCACTTTATTTGCTGCTATACCTGGTAGCACGTACGAGTACGTGGACGGTTTTATCAGGGTTGTGGGTACTTATGATATAATACACGGGTAAATTTTTCTATACTCTGGTGGGTTTGGCATACTTCGGAAGTAGGCAGCGAATTTTGAACAAGATGCAATACATCTGTTTTTTACCGTATTTTCTACTAATATACTGCTTCTCCAGTATATACATGGATAACGGTTTGTGGGTGGATGGTTTTATCATCGTTGTTGGCACTTGTGGTATAATACGTGGGTAAGTTTTTTCGCTTGATGAAGGCGGTCCTGTTATTTTATCTTGTGCACGCAGGATTTAATCTATGTTTTCACTAAATGGGGGTTTTGGCATACTTAAGGAGTACACCGACAGTTTCTAGTAGTTATCTAGACCTATACTCTAGGGGGCGAATTTTGAGCAAGGTCCAAGCTACTATTATTATACTTCTCTAGCATATGCATGGTGTACGATTTGTGGGTGGATAGCTCTGTTGTTGTTGTTGATACTTGTAGTACAATGTTTATCTTGGCCCTGTTTTAGCGCATTTATTAGCTTGCGTTTGCATTCGTTTTTCTTTTCAACACTCGTTTACCATTTACCCACGCCCCACAATGAGTCTACCATGCTCCCCGTTCAAGGAGAGAGGGCCCAAACGAGCTGATAAAGCTGTGGCTACAGAGGGAGTGGCCCAATGTCACGATCTCGACCCAACGGGTCGGACTTTGTAGCTTGCTGTCGAGATAGAAGCGTGTGCAGAGGGGAGAAACTTGATTTCATCAACAGCGGTACATCAGCTGGGACTCCAAGCTACGGACTACTATCAGCTCAATATGATGAATGAGGTCAAACATATGGCTACGCACATCCAGAGTGCCACAGGTGCCGGAATTCGTCCCCCCGATGAGGGTTATACAGTATCTGTTCGCAGAATGGTTGGCCCATAAGCTGGCCGTCTTTCTACAATCGTCCTGTTGACTCTAGTGCTATCACGCAGGGGAGTCACCGACCTACAGTACTCGTTTATCCTTCACGAGGTCACAAACCCGGTAGCACCTGCGATTGAACATTGCTTGCAAAAACGAGAGCCAACGAAATTCTCGATCTCACAGTTCATGGTTCTTTTTTAATTTGATTAACGCATCCCTTCCGCCATGTCTTCACCTATTGTCAGGTGGAACGAAGCTCGAGTGGCAGCGACACGACAAGGCCGAAAGCGTCTCGAGGACACTCTTCGGGAGTTTGAAAGTTGAGGATTATGAGCTTCAGGGCTCTGGTGAGGTTTTTCTGCTGCGCCCTTCGCATCCCAGTCTACTGATGTGTGCACGATGCCGGAGTGCTTTCAAACACCGCACCACCATGAATCATCGTTCGTTCGTCATTTTCTTCCAAAACTCAAACTATCCACTACGTATGATACTGCTGTTCGTACATCGCTATCACCACCCGCGGTAAATCTGCCCGTGCAGGCGTGAGGCTTACTTTGTGCCCGAATAAAATGACGACGTTTCAAGTAGGTACGGTTTTGTCTCGAGACGGATAGGGATTCGGTTCCCGATGGTGAGAGTATGTGCTGCTTCGGCGAACGGCCGCCACCACCCCAACAGGAAACCCTGACCCTAACCGCAACCCTAGCCCTAACCATAGACGTGCTTGGTTGGTGTGTCGCGGGGTCGAGTTGCTTGGAAATACTCTAATCGCTGTCCAGACACATCTAAGGAACTTCGCCTGACCGGGCGGATCAACAGAAGCTGCGCTATCATATATTACACGTAGACTAGTATTCACGAACCATAAACCCAGTCCAAAGTCGACACAGTGCTGCTTTCGGGGACAGACAGTGTCAACTGCCCTGTAATCTATTAATACAATCGGTCGCGTGGTTTATTACAGCTTTGTATGACGGCCCCCACGACTGTGCAATGGAACTGCGCTATTAATTAGTGCTGTTCATCACAGGTGGCACCGCTGGACCTTTCTCTCGGACCACCAAGCATCGCCTTTACGTCCTGAACTCCGGATTATGGGCTAATATAAACTTCGTATGGCAACCATTAAATGATCAGCCGTCGATACCCGACGGTGTTGGAGGGTAACTTACCACTTATATGAGAAAATAGTTTTACACTATGAAATATATTTCTAACCCTGTCTCAGTCCCTAATCCTAACCCAATCAAACCCAATCAATCAATGCAGGGATATTCCTTTTCGTCTCATGCACAGTGTGCCTCAATTGTTTTCTCGAACAAGTGGTGATCTCTACTGAGGCGGTGGGCCATCGTTCAGAAGGCGCTCTGCCATGACTAGATGTATTGACACACTAGTCACTATTCACGAATTATACTCGCCCATTAGTCTTTCGTACATCACCCTCTGTAACCACATAGTTTGCAGCTCTCTAGGATGAAGAATCAGGACGGACACTGAGCGTGCTGATGTTGATCAATAGGAGAACGGTTTGATGCTAAGACAACGCATACACACTCATTCAAAACCACCAGCCGCCGCTGCTGGACACGTTTTGCGCAGACAACGTCCCGTAGCTACATGCATTGGCACACTGCTCAACAAATCACTAACCATGCTCGTATACTACCCTTTAACACATGCTAACACATGCTTAACCTTCAGCCGTAACCATGCTCGTCCATATTGCTTTCTTATATCCATAACCGTCAGCTGTAGTCGTATTCGTCCAAATATCTTAATCATGTTCGTGCATTTTTGTTGTTCATGTTGGTCTACTTGTATTATTCATGTTCGTCTACTTATATTAATCATGTTTGTCCATTTTGTATTTGCATGTTCATCCATTTATCTTAACCACGTGCGCCCGTTTATATTTCATGTATCCATAACCGTCAGCTGCTGCCGCTGTTAAACGCATTTTTTGCAGACAACGCGCGAAAGCTAGAGCAGCAAGAACTGAAGGCGACGTATACGGACGCGTGGGCCGTCGGGGGTAGCGAAGAGAGTGACTGCGTTTGCCGGGGCGGCAGATGTCCCCGCATGTGGGACTGCCCGTTTTGGGTAGACAGACGACGGGCCGAGGCCAAGGGGAGCAGTGCCCACGTGAGTAGACGGCAAAGCAGTTACCGTTGTGTTTTGTGCCGGCGTAGTTTCTGGCATAATCTTACAAATGGACACCCAAGTAGCATGCAGTACAGTACAGGACACCTACTAAGAAACAGGATAATAATAAAGGCAGGCTAAAAAATACCGAAATGTAAGAAATCCGGTAGCCGTCATAAAGAAATTAGTGCACAACACACCCTTTCCCAAATACAAGACTCGGCCTGGACCAGTATTTCTGTCTCTTATTACTGTAGGTGTTCTGGACTGTAGCATAATAATATGGTCGTACTGTTAGAACAATCACGGCTACGTAGCGCTAGCATGTTCCTTAGAAGCATACTTCGTGGTATAAATCCGTTCGCAAAAAACTGCGTGGAGGCAGTCGAAGTGTACTCCGAGTGAAGGGCTAAATAAAGTCGCGCCGCCAGCTGTGCGATCGATGACAAGGTTCGCACGCATCGGTGAACCTGTCGTCCGCGAGTGTGGCTTTGTGTTGTACTTTTTTTTTCTTGTTTGTGTTTGACGTCCGCACCCAACTGCACCATATGAAAAATACGTACCATGAACAACCTTGAACCTTGAACCTTAAACTTCGTTTTCGTTCTTGTCTGGCTTCTGTTGGGACTCGCCAACTCCAGCTTACCTCCCGTCCCTCGTTCACTCGCACCCGGGTCCTTCATGTTGCGTTTCTGTATATGTCTGTGTCTTGCCCTTACGCACGGGCTCATGCTGTTCGCGACCATGGGCTGGATTATGTTTTCGTGGCCTTGCGCGCGCCTACGACGCGTGCTACGATAGGGTTAGCACTTTTGGTCTTTTCATTTCTGACTAGCAGGGCTCCTTAACTAGCAGGGCCCCTTAATTAGGAACTTGCTGGTGCTCAGTATCGTTGGAATTCCATTTTGTGTTTGACGATTTTTTGAAAAAGTCTTGTAAACACGTCAGCTGTGAGTTCGATAAATTTAGGGTCGACACTCATGTTTGCGAGCTGCGTGATGCACCGGCCGCTCGTTTGTCCTACGGATGATTTATGTTGTTCGTTAGGTACCTAGGCCTTGGGATTGCATCAGGTTGCATTTAGGTTTGCTTAAAGCATTCTTCTGAGTGCGGTATACATAGCCTCAAGCGAGGAGTGTAGGAACGTTTAGATGCCCTCCTACCGTAGCATGCCTCCGATATGCCACTGGTACGGTCACAGCGCTAACCCTGCCGAAACAAACCGCATATGTTCGCGTGGAATCTCGTCGTCTGCAGGTTGCGGTTCGAGTTTCTGGAAGCAATTCCGACCGCCAAACTTGGAGGGCAGGGCGGAGAACTGTGAGACGATTGGAGGCACTAGAGCCTTCGGCTTTGATAGAAGTCCACGCGGGTTCTCGAAATACGCGACACTATAAGGAGGTGCGAAAAACATTATGTGCCTGCTACTCCTGTTATTGAGCAGTCAGACAGTCACAAGTAGCCAAGACGATCGTTTGTTGTTTTGTTACCCTTTTTAGTAACCACGGGCTGGATTTCAGGGAAACGCGAGTTCATGTGAAAACGTCATCATTATTAGTTTGTTGGGCATTGTAGTGCAGTACCCCATGAGTACGCCAATTATTTTTGTGGGCTACTACTGTTGCTTGAAAACGCTACGTCCTCGTATGGAGGCACCCTAACGTGCGACTGTTGTGGACCCCTTCCACTCGTTTTTTTTTGCGTGTGTGCGATGCTATCCGCCGACCTCGTTTTTTTCTCGTCAGATTCCGTCGCAGGTCGAAGAGGCGGTGGAGCTGATCGAAGTATTGGCTCCACTAGGAGTCAAACCCGGCGTTGGCCGCTACCTTGGACCGTCCGTTGATTTGTAAGGCAAAAGTTCGCCGAAAAATAGTGGATAGTTCAAGAACACTCCCCTAACCCTTTTGGGGCCTGCCCCTACCCCCAACACGACGAGTGCGTTGTGATAAACCGTGTACGAAGAGTGCGCATCAGTACGTGTACAGCTCCCAACATTGCGCTTCTGACATTGCACTCCCAGCACCGTCCCGTGCGGTATCCACTTGGTATCCCCACAAGCGCGATCAACCAAACAACGCTAGCTGCTGCTGTCAAAGTGAGCTGCGTACTTCGTGCTCCACCAAATAACATGAACAATAACGCCGTGGGAAGTCATTCATTCATATTGCCATATTATATACTTTTTATTCGCGCTCAAGACCCCTCGAGTCGATCGTTTGGCTGTGAAGATCTGACACGTCCCCCACTCCAACAGCCGGGGCTTCTTCGCGTGGCCGATTACATAGTCGTCATACCACCATTTCGACATGTTTTCCACTTGGAGAGGGATAAAGAAGTAGTGTGCTACTGCTGTGTAGCATTGGATCATCCCTTAATTTACTCGGCAACGGTTAAGTCTTTCCGGGATAGTCGTGAATAGCGCAAGAAGGGATAGTGCTAGGGGGTAGTGTGTGTCTTCATGGGGTACAGAAGGTGTTCTTATGGCGCGCTCAAGAGACTTCAGAACATTCGTTGGAGACGCCCCTTCTGTGCAGCCTGACTGTGTGCCTATACAGTACGCTCGAGTCAATTGGCAGGAAGATTGTCTTTGTTACAACGCGAAGTATGAGGAAGACGGTGCATCAATTACCGAAGTACCTGGTACTGTCAATGGTAGCACGCGAAGTGGAACTGCGCCCACGTTCATGATAACAAACTACTTGGTTTTGGTGTACAGCATGTTTGTAGCAGAAAAAAGGCTCTGACCACACTATTAATAGTGCGCTGTGGTCCGCAGCACTTCGCCCCCCCTTCGATATCTCTATCTTGTAGTTTGTGACCGCAGAGCTTGTCCCTCTCTAGGATCAGGCATCGTCACGGACACCGTTTTTTTTTCTGCATTGCCGTGCTGTTCCCGACCAGGTGAGTGCTACCTGGTACTACCTACGGTTGGATGGAGGCATGCTTTTCTGGGATTTTTTCGAACTCAACAAGAAGTGAAACGTCCAAAACATTACCCCACCGGCCCCAAGGCCCGTTCCAATACTATTTCCAAGTAATCTGTCCCCAAAAACGGGTTTCGAGTTGTCAAGGGTTAAACTGTCACACGTTTCAATCAGAGTAACGAAGTTAACCCCTTTAGGGATTCAGAGGGAAATTATGTCGAAATGAACGACGATTGCAGCATCGATCGCACGAAACAAGTCGGTGTGCAGGGGTAGGGAAAGTAAGACACACGCGCAGCATGGTGATACCGGAACTGGCGCACGCTTTTCCTCGTCGCTTGGTTAGATCGCACTCGCCGTTTTTTCTGTCGCTTTGTATGGGTCCCAAAAAGCTTCATATCGCAGTTGCGACACATGACAGCACAAATAGTGCGTTGCCATTCAACAGTGCACAGATCCCTCACACAAGGGGAACATCAAAAACTACCTGGTACCAATTTTGCAGGGCCGTTCACGGGTCGGGTCGGATTGAGTCGGATGACTCGACTCGACTCGACCCGACCCGATCCGACCCGACCCGATCCGATCCGACCCGACCCGACCCGACCCGACCCGACCCGACCCGACCCGACCCGACCCGACCCGACCCGACCCGACCCGACCCGACCCGACCCGACCCGACCCGACCCGACCCGACCCGCGATTATTTTTTGCCGTCGGCATCTTACCCGGCGCAACCCGCGAGATTTAAAAAACCTCCTCACCTGACCGGCAGGTTGAGTTATGACCCGTGAAGAGCTGCAATTTTGTGGCGATCGAAGCAAGAGCAACAACGTCACGCCATCTGAACCTTGCCTGCACCGCCATCAGCTCAAGCAGCCCCAACTCACTCCTCTGCAAGCTCAGCAACCAAAATCCCAGGGGTTTTTACGGACCAGGTCGCTTCTCATGAAGTCGGGTCGGGCCAGGGTAACCCGTCCCGACTCGTGAGATGTGTAAACCTCCTGATTCAACCCGACCTGCTCCGTGAGACCTCAAACACGTTCCGACCCGACCGGACTCGGCCCGCGAGGTTTTGACAACCTCGTTACCCGACCCGCATGTCGGGTCGTGACCCGTGAAAAGCCCTGAACAAAACAAACATCCGCCGCCCCAACAGGTGCCACAACCCCTGATTTTTCACTGGCCGTGTCCTTCTACCTGTTCTTTTTTTCACCGGTCGTTTCCTTCCCTTATACCGCTCTGATTTCCCATCGGCCCTTCCCTTCAAGGGTTTTGTTTAGTAGGGTGTATACTGTGGTACCCGGGGACCGCATCTGATTATTATTCGTGATACTCGGGTATGTACCCGGGTACCCGCAGAGCATATACCTTAACACGCGTCGGACAGACCACGATCTAGATCATCTGCAGCAGACCCGATATTGACCGTTGAGATGTTGCTCAAAATGTGTATTTATAGACGTGCTAGATCACGCAGATCGTACAGATCCCACCCGGAAACACGAGTTAGACTATACAGATCTCTCCTGAAATATCTAGGTCATCAAGTGGGGATCGGTAATCTGTCCGACGTGCATACCCTAATAAGCACACCCTTGCTTCCCTTTTACCGGCCATTCCCTTCTACCGCTCTCTTGAGGGGTCCCGTGAGCTTGGAAGGGAGCATGGCGTTGTCGGAATAGACGACCGCTTTGACTTTCCCAGAGTGGCTGTCAGCAGACACTTTGATGAACACCCTCTCGGACATGGAGCCTGCGAGGCTGCACGCCGAAAACCACCACTGGTCGGCCTCGCGGGCGTTAGAGTCGGTGGTCACTACCGCCGCGTTGATCGCGCGCAAGGTACGCGACGGAAGTCGGGGGATGTCCGCCGGTGGGATCTGCACGAAAAAGAGAAATACAAAACAGAAAAAAATAGAACGCAGCACAGCAGGTATAGAGAAAAACGCAAAACGGTGAGAGGGAATCAAGTTGCGATCTGCGGATGCTTTTTCCTGCGAGACACATGCAGAGCACATACTAATAGGTACCAGATTTACTTTGTTTTTATATTTCCACGCTTTTCTCCGGCGCCGGTCGGTCTTTTCTCGCGCTTCTGGCTGCAGGGCACGGAGGAGGCCGGTCGATATTTACGACGCAGGTTGGGGTTCCTGCCGAGCTCCGTGGCACGTGCTGTGGACGTTCACAAGCGCTCAGCGGCTCTTGTACAAGGGATTGCGTTCCGTTTCGCGGAGCTGCGCAGGAACCATTGAAACCCGCAAAAAAGCTGAAAAACTTTTGGCGGTCTGACTGTCTACTGCTGCACATACGCCACACCGCCTTTGAAGAGAGCACCAATACATGAAGGTCTTACGTTTGTGACAGCCACGAACGGTGCTTTTGTGTGCGCGTGCGTGTTATGTGTGTCATCGTAAGAGGCACGCAATCTGGATGATTGTAACCCATATTACATACCAGGTACCAGGTACACATTTCCTCTGATTTCAGAAGCACCCACGCCACATAGAGCAGCAGCGTACACAACAGTTCATCATCATCGGTACAACAGCAGTCGTCGCACTTCAAGATGCTGTTGTAACAGCCACAAGGAACTTCTGCGTCCATGCGTGTGTGCTGCGCTCAGAAGGATCCAACCACGACCATATTTTCGCGTCCAAGGCAAAATCAAACACACACCGGCAATCCTCGCATATTAGGTAGGTTAATATCTGGTGTACACACACTGGAGCCTGTCTTGCGATATTTCTGTGTTCTCTCTTTTCAAGTTGCGACCCCCCGGGATTTCAAGTAAACCACATCCGAAGGGAAAGTTTGTACCAGTATTACATACCTGGTATACAATGTTGCTATCGAAGACTGCTTTTGCTTGCTGTAGGGCAGTTCCTAACGAAAAACACAGTGTCACATATAGTACATTTTCGCGAATCGTGACGCTGGTCACGAATCGTGACGCTGAAAAGTTTTGACGAGTTCCATTGCAGCTTCGTGTCACGATTCATGACAGCAAAAAACGTGATTTTCATTTTGAAAACGGCCACTTCGCATGTGTCACGACTCGTGACTTTTTTGCGTTGGAACGACCCTTTCTGCTAGTCGAAAGCGAAAAGTTACCTACGATACTCCATACAAAGTACTACATTACAGTGGTGCTGACCTGGCAGTGCACTGATTCCAGGTCGAGCTGTCCCAGTGAGTTCAGCACCCGCTGGAACTCTGCCCGCGAAAGGGGCTCCGGGAATAGGAGCTCCTCCGGTGGAGGCTCGAGCGAAACCATGAAGCTGCCCTTGTCGGTTTTCAACTCAAATCGGACCTGGGAGATGCGGGTATGGGGGATCCATTTAGTAGGGATGTGAGTTGGTTGATTTCCGAATGTTTGCGTCTTTGTGTTTGGCTGATGCGTTTGCAGCTCGGCGTGCTTGTTTTAATTTGTAATGATAAAATTTACCAGGTACGAGGTATTCATAGAGGATAGCATGATTGAAACGATTGTTACAATTTGTCAGATGGCAAATGGAAAAAAATCGTCATGTTTATAGTAATAATAACAATAACAATAATAATAACAACAACAGCAATAATATGGGATGATGAAAGTACCGTTGCTACCACTAATACTATAATAAACGGGGTAACTACAACATCCGTCCAAACGGGGGTTTGCATACGGTCGAAGGGTTTCCTACACAAGAGTAAGATACGAAGTCATGTCCAAGCCTCGTGAGTGCTTACCGTACAACACGCGCGACAATAACCACCCTACGACGTGTTTCCAAGCCGAGTTTCTCAACACACGGGGAGAGTGCAAGCGCCGAGCGACGCCCCTATGGAAATAAGTCGACGAGATACTTGAAAAAATCACCATTTCGTTGTGTGTGCCCCACCATGTGCTGGATAAAATCGTCTCGGAAAATCACATCAAGCGGTATGTTATATTTTGTGTAATACGGGATATATGACCTCAAGGCTGCGGTAGCGGGAGAGAGGTGTACAAATTTCATGCATACCCGTAGTCCTCGCGGATGGCTATCCTGTTTATTTGCGATGTTATCCTAAACTTCAGTGTTTTCTTGCTTCTTTGCTATAACAACGTCCGCTGTAAGCTAAAAAAAAATGAGGGTCGATCCTAATACTTGCAAGCTGCGTACTACACCGGTCGCCCGTTTTTAGTAAACTTTTCATGAGTCAAAACCTAATGAAAAGAAATAATGGAATTTAATTCCGCAGTGAACCCTGAGGAAGACATTCACATGTAAGGTGGCACGGAAATTAATGTTGATGGTATTACATCGAATAAATAATAAAAGTATCATTCATCAATCCCGCCGAACGAAAAAAACAACTCAAGTCCGTTATTGAGCGAGCTACAGAGCCTCGCGCGAGATGCTCTATACCCGGTAGCAAAAATGGTGTACCTGGTATAATACTAAGTAAAATATGATGACTAGCACTATAGTACTAGGTATAATACTAAGTATAATACTATAATACTATGAAATGCTATAAATAGCCTCCCTTGATCGTGATGCCGATATCTGCACCTCGCCAAAAAAGCTCACCTCTTTCGACTTGCCGCCAAAGTCGATGCCCAAGTTCGTCAAAAACGTTCCCCCTGCGGCCAAAATCTGCACTTCCGGGAAAGCCTCCATCGGCGTCCCGTCTCGTGGCGCAACCACTCGAATTCTTCGGATGGGCGTCTCCTTATGGTTCGTAAGCGTCAACCGCAAAGTCAAGGTTGTCGACGGTCGAGTTAGGGAGCTCCCCCTACCCCTCGCGAACCGGTAGTCCACCTGCAGGCCACCACCGGCCTGGTGGCGTAACAACGTCGACGGAAAGGAAACGTTCGCTTCTCCTTCAGGGTCGGCGCCTACGTCCGAACTGACCGACATCGACCGAACCGAAGACTGCGTGTTCCCGAGGCCGCCCTGTGCGGGACCCGGTCCCCTTACCCCCGCCATGCTTAGTGATCCCAATCCTCCCCCCGCCGGGGGTGCGCCAAACTGCGGAGAAGCGCTGTCTTCCCTGTCCACCACGCTTAGCCTCTCAACGAGGCCGGTTAGGTCTTGCGAGTGGGGGGCGGGCGCGCTCGCACCATACGTAGCCGCGCTGTTACTCGCGCCCGGTCCCATGATAAGTAGACCCACCCCTTCCTCCCCCTTGCTA
The DNA here is from genome assembly GCA_012845835.1 of Undaria pinnatifida. NCBI lineage: Eukaryota > Phaeophyceae > Laminariales > Alariaceae > Undaria > Undaria pinnatifida. The sequence goes on from JABAKD010000005.1 coordinate 8,659,277, forward strand.
GAGCTGCTCTCGCTACTGCTGCCACCAGAAGACGACGACTCGCTGCTGTTGCTCCTGCTTCGACTGTTCCCCGACGAGTCAGATTCCGATTCCGATTCCGAATTTGTTTCCGAATCAGATCCCGATTCGGTTCCGGATCCGGAAACCGAGGAGTTTTCGGAACTTGATTCGGAATTTTCCCCGGAGCGTGAGCCCGAATCGTACGGGTCCGAATCCGAGCCATCCTCGGAGCTCGATTCGGGACTGCTTCCAGAGTAGAAGCTGCCACTGCTGTTGCCGCCACCCATGCCAGAGGCGGGAGCCAAAGCTCGTGGCTCTTCCTTTGGAGGTTCTCGTACAGACGCGTCGAGTTGCACGTTACACCAACCTGGCATGGGGAGGTACCCATTGATAGGGTGCCCCACGACGGCGGAGAGAGTGCCGAGCACTAGATGCGACGCGCCCGACTGTTTCCCCCCGTCTGCTTCTCTCGCGTTGGGCGGTAGTCGCCGCTTGAGGAGCACCTATGTTGAGCCGTGTTGGGGGGGTAAAATATTTCAATATTTTCCACATTCGACGAGACGAAACAAGAACTAAGCAGGAAAATAGAACCTACGGATTGTTCAAAAAAGCGAACTATTGACGCATCATTGCATCGTACCGAAATCGGAGCCATAAACCATATCAACAATATGATACTTCGTACCTATTAATAGTGTCAGAGTGTAACTTCATGGTTGCATACTTGTACTGTAGCGTGGGCGTGTAATTAGTTTTCAACTTCGAGGGCGACGATAAAGGATGACCTTCAAACGGGTTTCAACACGTCAAAAAACAAGGCTTCAAGGTTAACCTCTCCGATGCTTCACAGGGGGAGCACATCGAGGACATATGGGCGATTACGTACGGCGTCGGTCGGACGAAGCAACCATGACTGTTAGCTGCTTGGAGTAGGGAGTATGTTCGCACTGCAAAGTAGAGAGCTGTACGACACGCAGGCAGCATGGCGATACTACAGTAGTACCGCTGTACGCTTTTCCTAGCCGCTTCACACCATCGCACTTGTCGTTTTTTGGTCGCTAGACTTGGGTCCCAACAGCGTAAGCCGGTGGGCAAACCAGGCGTATTCGATGAATTTTCACCCAAAATCGGCACCTACCTCACCCAAAAGGTGGCAAAACGATAAGCAAATCGCCTTAAATCGTTTCACAAACAGTACGGGCCTGGCACGTACGTACGCTGACTTCCGATTTCATTTTTATATTTTTTGGTGGATGTATGACTTGCTTCAGCTATGTGTACCACTTTTGGTTTGTTTTATTTTTCCCTGGGGTATTCTTCCACTCTACATGTCCATAGTGCCTGGAGCCTGTCCTGTGACCACGGACTTGATTATGCGAGTTAATGTGCGAGAACGACAAAACAACTCTGTAACGCAAGCAGTAGACGGCTGCGTGGACGCACGCAACGACCTTAACTTTTGTGAGGGCCCTCACTAGCGGAGTACCACGAATACCTCAGCCAAAAAACGAGCTTTGAGATACAAGGAAGCGCAACCCGATATGATAACGGCCTATGGCATAAAACGAACATACCCTGAACTCTTGCTACGATAGAGGTGCACTACTTTTTTTCTGAGGTCCCTCAATTTGGGAGCTCACGACACTCTCCTAAAAACCGATATGGAGAAAAGTACAACTGCTACCGGATGAAAAAATGCCATGGCCTGGGTATACAACGAGAATCATGCAAGAAATGTCATATTTCCAACGATTTTGGGTTAAGGAGCCACGTCATTCAGAAAACATTTCAGACGAAAAATACCTTTATCGTAGCAAGCGTCGTCGGTCGGACGCAGTAAAGCACAAAGGATATTCCAACAATACTGAGTAGTTTTAGAGTGAGAGGAGATTCGTCAGTCAGATGCATGTGGTCAAATATAGCTTCGTTCATTTTAGCACGCTTCCGTGCGCATTACTTGGGCAGATAATATATTCCACAATACCGCCGGCACCTACACCTGCTCACCTGTCCAGACTTTGCGTTGAGTGCCAGCAAGGCCACCTCATCGACCCCCTCGTCGGCCGTGGCTAGACCTAACATCGCCGTCATGAACCTCGCCCTGTCGCGGAGGTCATGCGACAGGTCAAACCTGGCCATCTCCAAGACGAACGACGCCAAAGACTGCACCTTTGCATCGTCTGGACGACGCAGTGCCAGCTTTACCGCAAAGTTGAGCCCCTGCACACCCACGAACGGGTCGGAGACTCACGGTAAGAAACAGCTCGAGTCTAAATACCAAAACGTGTCGAACATGTGACTGAAAGGATGCCTAAGAAAGAGGAAAAACATCAGAAACGATTCAAGTCTAGATAAATGCCAAAAAATGTATAGAGCATGTGCCTGCAGGAGGGCTTAACTTCTACAGGACCGCAACTACTTCTTGGGGTAAGAACTACTTGGAATAAGTGTAGGATACTTACTCGAAGCGATAAAAAGGCTAAGGAGGCAGCCTTCAAGGGCGATACTACAGTAATCGGCGACGACCCACTATATCCCCAACAAAGCTACCCATAGCTATCCTTCCAAAACGCCGCACGGCATGCCTACGTTCGGAAATAGAAAGTCTAAACACCGTCAAATGTCGAGAACGTGACAGAAGGCAGGGATGCCTCAAAAGGAGGAACCCATCAACGACGGACACATGGGTGATGATCCACTGTATCCCCACCGAAACTACCCAGAACTGTCCTTCTATAATACCACATGGCAAGCGTACGTTACACTCCAGCAAACGCAACAAACCATTCTACTTGTATGGCTCAAATGCGATACAATAAATCATGTTTTGAACCAGGTTTTCTGGTTCATTCTGACACTTTGTTTTTTTTACCGCACCTGCATCTTGACTTCCTCCTCCAGTTCGGGGAGTGCTTTCGCCAGAACCCGTAGCACATCCGTGGCAACGCCAGAAATATGCTGGTGATACTCACCAAGTGTCCAAATTATCGACGCCCTCGCGCCGGGCTGGGCGAGGCTAGCCGCAGCCACGCTCCCAGCTGCCCCCATCCCCCCGGCCTGATCGTGCTCGCCCTGCCTGGCTTTCTCTTCCCCGTTTTCGTTGTCGAGGAACGATCGCAGCAAGAGCACCGAGAGGCGTCGCACGACGGCCTCGGCGCCCTCAAAATCGGGGTTCTGCTGGAGCAACTGTCTTAGCACGATCACCGCCTCCGCGACTACGATGCTCGTCTTGCTGCACGTAACCAGCGTCAGCAGTCCCTGAACGCAGAAAACGAAACGAAATAGGGGAGATACAGAAAATATGTGAGACCACCGCGGCCATCGTGTTGGCCCACGCACAATATAATCACGAGCGAAATGCGAGCTTCTAGTTTCGACCGCTCCAAAAAAATAGGGACGGTTTTTGAAACAGTCGAAGCCTGCTTCCTTATAGGTTTTGTGTCCGCCGCCGACCGAGACTCATCTATTATAATTCCAGGTATATATTATACAGTATATAACTCTCCCAATTCTCAACCAATGCGCACACGTTGACGAGCATAATGTATCCTGATGTGCGACGTCCTATAGCAACAACTATATCAGGCCATCTTAAAAGGGTACCACTTACTTTATGGCGTCAGCGCACGCCAAAGGGAGCGGTTGGGGCGAAAACGACGAACCCTCCGAAAACAAATTGACACGAGAATCGTAACAATACTTCCGACCCTTTCCTTCTCTGAGGCACCGAGGGGTTAATTCTTAACTTGTTTATCTTTTGAGCTGAAGTGTTTCTCACCTGCAGGCACTGATCCGCAGCCTCCGGCCGAGCGTCCGCTATACGGCCCACCGCTCGCACCGCAGCGCAGACAAAGCTTTTGTCCCTGTGCAGCACGTAGGTTTGCAGCTCCCCGAGGATGGTGGCGCAGTTTTCTTTCGTCGCTAGGGCCGTAAGGACGTCCAGCTTAATGGTGCACGTGAACAGAGGGTCCGACGCCTTCACGAAAAACTCTTGAAGGAAAGGGCGGAAGATTGGCGGGTTGTGTGCCACCATAGTCCTGCATTGACGCGAGATGGGAATGGAAAAAAAAAGGAGAAACGAATGTGCCGGTTCAAGTTTTTCGGTGCCCAAAATTGTCCATATTTAGATACGACTACCGGTATCACAAACGGAGGCCTTGGTGGTACATTTAATGCGGGCGATCAGCGGGGGCGGGGGCGGGAAATAAACCTGCAGTAGGTTAACTTGGCGTCGGCCGCTATCGTCATATTTCTTAACTAAAAAACAACAAAGATGAAGATGCGTGACGACAACATTAAGACTGCGCGATGGGTGGGTGAGTCAGGTGTTGATAAATCAGGTGCCGTGGCATTCAGCCCAACCAATACAAAGGATCAGGATGTGTAAACCGTACCGCGCCGCTGGCTCGCACGACCCGACCTGTGCGACACACGCCGAGGTATCTTGCTTTATCGGGTATTTCCGAACGAACGCAAACAACAATGATTTCGTGACATTAGCAAATTCGCGAAATGATACGTTAAAACAAATCACGTGTTCTTGTCACGGATCTTGCACAGGTTTTATTGAATGTTTTAATAAAAATCGATATCACAATTCGTGACCTTTTTTTGCTCGTTGGAAACGACCCTTAGGCAACATGCCAGGTGTACTCGAGAACGACTTCTTTCATCGTACTCAACCAGGTGCGTTTCAGCGACCATGTTTGGCAAACGGATTGTAGCATGCATACCTGATGGCATCCAGGACAACAAACTGGATCTCCCTGCGGTTGCGGAGGATGCGCACCATGGCCTTGGCTATCTGGTTCATGGTGCTGTTGGTTCTCGATCCGCAGTAGTAGTGCGTCGTGCACACCGCCAGCACCACCCCGCTGTTGCGCGACTTGAGCAAAGGCAGCGAACACCTACAGAAAAGAGAGTTCAAACATGGGACAAAATCCTTATCTAGACCATCTAGACCCTACGTATATTAGCCAAGAGAGCCGTATCATACAAATCCTGTTGCGCGACTGGAGCAAGCAAAGACAGCGAACACCTGCATGAAAGAGTTCACAGATGGGGCAGATTACACTCCCCTTCGATTGTATACATCGTTCGGGACAGATACATCCCTAATTACGAGCGAACGCAACTTTCTAATTACACCACGCCTACAAAGAGGGACCCCTATGGCTGAAACCTGGTTACGTGTAGGTTTCGTGCGCGCCGCCGATCGAGACTCATGTAACGACTCTCCACATTCTCAACCAAAGGACACACAACGTAACGACAGTTACAAACATCCTGCCGCGCGAGTTTCTAGCAACAGCTATAGTATGTTTTAGTGTGCGCTCTGCAAGGCCTAGATTATGTTCGCCGGGGGGGCATGGCTAGGCGCCACACGAAAGACGGATGAGACCTGTACGATACGGCTCTTGCACAAAATTTCTCAGCGGCAAAACTAGGATCTGGATGATCTTGATCGTGATCTGTCCTTATGTATGAAACGGCGGAAGCGGGTCAACAGGCGCGTGCCCACTCTTCGCCGCGAGCTGTTTGGCTACTCTTTGATCCAGCACCATACAAGACCACGAACCAAAGGTAGAACGATCAAAAGAACGACGATAGCGATGATATCGAGCGTCTTGGACGAGCGTGCAGCAGTAGGACTATCGCCACGTTGCGCGCGTACCGTATTTTTACTCCCGTCGCACTTCGGACGCATTCCCTACCCCAGCAGCCCGAGCAGGGGCTGATTCATTCGACCGATGCCGTAATCAACATAACACCATTTCGACACTTTTCCCCCCTGAAGTCTCGTAGGGGATAAAGGGGGCATCTCAGTCAAGCGTACGCGGGTAATGACCGCTAAACAAGCAAATCGAGCAAGCGCCCAAAAACGCGGAAAGTGTCCGCTGAAAACAAATTAGGTACTTCCTGCACACAACCCTTGCTACTGCACTGCACAGAAACAGATGTCTAACTCAAATTCCAAGTCATTTGGTCCCGTAACGGGTGTGTAGTCTAAAGGGGTTAACAAGTCCCGATGAGACTTCCAAATATTTCTGCATGTGCAATCATACCAGTAGTAACAGCGATCAAACGCAAAGTACTTGAGAGGGGCTGATAGGCAGACCAAACAGATAAGCAGGCCAACACTCTCTCAACGCGCCCCTACCATATCAGCATACCTCAGCAGCAAGCGGTGGTCAGGGTCTAAGTCCGCGCCAAGGTCAGCGTCGCTTGTGGTGAACACGGACCCAACCTGTCGCCAGAAACGCGAAGTCACGAGCAAGGCACATGCGCCCAAACACCAAGTCATAAGCAACGCAAAGCAGTCGAAACGAAGTAATACGCAAGGAACAAACATCCGTCAGAGTCGATTAGCCTGACACTATTGAAAAACTGCTCCTACTCCTATTTCAAGTAGTATGTCCAAGGGGCACAGTTAAGTACGGGTTAATCAGCATCGTATACACCGAAAAGGCTCCGAGAAAGAACAACGCTCCGAGAGCAGATCCACCCCCCCGGCACGTGGTCCCGACGTCCCATACAAAGCATTGCGACACAGCGTCTCACACCTCGGACAAATTAGATCTGTATGTCATTATGTAGACCTGTTTGCATAGAGACGTTTGATGTATATGATCTACGGGATCTAAATCATGCTGAACAGGTGGAATCTGCACGATTTAGCTCTTGTACACACGTTTACCTTTTGTATGATTTGCATGATCTGTCACAAGTTTACCGGAAGGGATCTGAACGGTTTTAATTCACATTTGCAACATATCCATAGCACACGAAAATGAAGTACGTGATCTACCATGATCTAGATGATCTAGATCATCATCTGTCCGAGGTGTACAGTGTTCCACAAAACGAGGTCAGCGGAGGCGAGGCGCGCCGGGTCGGGAAAAACAGATGTGGGACCATTCTTTCTCACTTCTGGTGTGTCGTTAGACTGGTGGTGTTCTTCGACCTCTTCCTCCGTGCTCTCGTCCTCCTCGCTGGAGTAGAACGCCCGTTTTACAACCCGTCGCTTCACCTGCGGTTCCACATGCGATGACGCATGTAGCGTATTGTTAGGAAAAATGACAGGCAATGCATACGATACACGGCATGACGCTTGCACACGTCATCAAACACGACAGGCAAGGTCCACACGCAGAAAACGCATGCAAATATCAGGAAAATCAACAGGTCAGGTCCTATAATAGTGCAAAGCGGACGAAAATCACCCACTACGCCTTGAAACGTGTCCACACGCCATGGCAAATCCGAAGCGCTAGGAAAAGCGGCACGAGGTCCATATTAATAGCACAGAAGTCGAAACCAATCACCCGCACGGCCTTAAAACTTAAAAATGCAGCCATCTTCTGAGGGCGAAAATACTTGGGGGAATACACTAGTCTAAACTTGGATCCGTTCTGCAGCGGTAAAAGGGTTGACATACACTACTGTAGTCTTGCATCAACATATTCTCTAATCGAATCGTATACCCTACACCTGGTAGATTATAATGCCGAACAGTATACTCACACACCACGAACATGACAACAGCCAGAACAGCAACATTTGACATTTGGGTAAACAAGGGGTGGCCGCATGGTCGTCTGCAAGCGTGCCTGTCCGGCCACCAGTTCGCGAAACAGAAGTGTCCGACATGTCCAAATACGAGCTCTTTCAGCATTCATTGTCCAACGAAAATCGAGCAGTAAAACAAAAACTAAAAGCAGGGGTTTCTACAGAGACTTAAGGCTTCTTCTACCAGGGCGACAGGGTACACCTGTCTAAACAGACAAAAATCTGTCCAGACAGACGGAAACGTCTCGACAGATAGCCTTGACAGACAGCTTGACGCTTGACCGTTTCCGGATATTTTTGCTTTCTGGTGAACACAGAGCCGGTCGTTACACTTTTCTCAATTTAAGAGTGTCGGGTGCGGATACCATATGGAGGCTGGGACGGTAGAGTTGCCGATATGGCGGGTGAAGCGTGGGCGAGGTGGTATATACGGTTTCCGTAGTACCGCAGAAAACTTCGAACAAATCTGTAACGCCTCTTGAGTACCGCAAAAGCCTCCAGGAACCTGCTACAGCACCTTCTGACCTTCTTCGACGGCTGGCTTGGATCTTTAGCCGATGTGCTACCATCGACCTCTTCGTTCGTCGATCCTCGCTGGGGGTTGGTGAAGTGGGTTCTGACGTACCGCTGTAGAGCCGCCAAGATGGCCATCTGCCCCCACTCATCCACGTCAGCCAGCAGGTGGCACAGCTTCCGGTACACCGGGTGCAGCAACTCGAACTTATTCGGGCACACCTGTATATCCACAAAACATCATGCACCGGCGGCGATCTCACTAATTTTACTATAGTGTAACCGCCGAAATTGAACCCTTTTTGATAATGCCCGACGTACCGCGACTCTTATCTTTGTCCTCAAAAACGTGGGTACAGCCTTAATCCTTGCAATTTGACCCCTTGAATAGTTCAAAACATACGTCTACTCTGTATCCACGTGTTGTGTCCAAACGTGGGCGCAGCCCTAAGCATTGCAACTGAGCCCGGTTGATACTGCACAACGTACCCCGACTCACCTGTTTTGTACTCAAAACGTGGGGCTCTTTAACTTATGGAGAATCGTACCACACTTTAGTGATGAAACTACTTGGAATAAGTGTGAGATAATTCTTGCAATGGTAGAAAACCTATCTATCTCACACAAAGTCCAAGCACTTTTCCCCCCATTACGTCGAATACACGTGACACAGTCACACCCGACGAGGACACCTGGCGAAAATGGGCCCGTACGTGCCATTTACACTCACGTTTAATTGCACTACGTAACGGTTCAGTGGGCCCGCCCCTTTTTCAGCGACCAGCTTCGCTGGGCATTGGCTTAGCGAAAACCTTACGGTCACCGTTTTGCACGAACATTGTACTTTTTCTTTTCTTTTTTCCCCATCGCATCTACATTTACTTTTGCACGTTCTCCTCACCTCCCTCCTATCCACAGAACTACTCTATGCACATTATCTCCAGCTCCCTCCCTTTTCGCAACTCAGAGCCAGGGCCACACTACTGCTATATGCAGAAAAGCCACCATGTGCCTACGAGTATTGAAACGCACCTCAGTAAACGCCGCGACCGCACTTCCAAGCACCATGGTGTTGCCGTCCTTCAGCAGTTTCTCCATCACCTGGGCCGTTCAGTGCCATACAGTTGGTATCATAGAGTTAGTACTCTACGGGTCAAGGAGATAGTAAACCCTTCAGGAACTGCAGACGGAAAAAAATCTATGAAAAATGACGATTGCAGCATCGGTCAGGGCTTGGCTTGTGGAAGACAAACGTACAGTAGTGTCCTACGTACGATGCACGGGGTTGTACGAAAACGGGTGCAGCCTGATCTTACCATTCATCGTACTATTGCGCATTCACGCTATTCGTAGACGGCTGATACGACCAAACTTATATTTTGTTTGGTCAACACATCTCGGTCTCAGAAGGGGCAAGAGTGGTATCAAAAGACAGCTTCGCTATTATACAGACGTATAGCATGCTCCACTCGACCTGCATTCCTGGTTTTTCCAAGCCTTGGTATAGATATATACGAGACAACGAACGCCTTTATCGACCCTCGGTACCGCATGCGCCATTATCAACCCTCGTGACGAATCATTCTGGAAAATATCATACCAGGCATGAATATGGAAAACGGACATCCGCATGAGGCATGAGGATTAAACGCTTGAAACTCTCTTGCGTTACGCGTGAAACACACAACTCACTTGCCACAGCTGGGGGCCCTGGTCTGGGTCCAGCACGAATATCTTGGGGATGGCGTTAGCTGCACATTTGCGGACGTACGGAGAACTGTCGGACGCGCAATCGCGAACGGCCAGCTGCACGTGTTCGGGAGGGAGCGGAGGGTCGGGCGCATGCTATTGTATAGATATCGCTTCGACTTGCTAATACTTTTTTATTGTTCGGATTTCTCGTTGCATGGATACCTGGTGCTGCTTTGATTTAATAAGTATTACATTAATAACAACGTCAGCTGTGAGTTCGATAATTTTGGGTCGATAGCCATCTTTTCAAGCTGCGTAATACACCGGTCGCTCGTTTTAAGTAGGTTTTCATGATTTGTTGTGGCATTTTTATTGTGTTGACTTCGTATTGCATTGTTATTGTTTCGACTTGTGACCTTCGCTCTCTACGACTATCGTCATCGCCGTCATGGTCTGTCCTTCGGATCTCCTTCTGGGGCACGTGGTTCTCTAAAAATACAAGTCACTACGTACCGCCCAGCAGTGAAGCGAAGTTCACCAGCAACAACGGACTAAAAGGGCGAAATACGAACGCCAGAATAATCTAGATGGCCAGAAGGAGTTGCAGAGTGCATATAGACATACCTGGTAGACTTTGCAGAAAGCCACAAATATATTCAGCTGAATGTCCCGCAACGTGTTCTACATGTCTGTACACCCACCTGCCGTCTGCTGGCAAGGACGGGTGATGAATGCAACGACTTTAGGAACATTACTACAGGAACATTATCGTCCAGGGATAATCATGTTATAAGTGTCACACTGCTGTCAAAAACCGCCTCCTCGTTCGGTATACGGGGAGCGAAGCTTAAGCTCATCAAATGGCGCTAGCCTAATCATGAAGATAAAACTGACCAGTTGTATCTCGAACTACATGTCCGGAGCTCCGATGCTCGTTATTATGCGGAGGGTATATTACGTTAGAGGGTTAGCATGCAAAGGGGAGCTCGTGTGGCTACCCTCGAAAAGAGCTAGCTCACCAGTTGAATCTGGATGATGTCTGGAACTCGGATGCTCGTCATCACGCGCAGAGCAAGCGCTTTGATTAGCTGTCGAGGTGAGGGCGTACAGAATAAGGGGGCGCGAGGGCGCGAACGAAAGGGACACCAGTCAGTTGTTGGTATGATGGTACTGCTGGTACAGTAGCTGAAAACATAGCTACAGTATGAAAGCATGAAACAATACTGCCGCTACAAAACAACGCTAAACAAACAATCCTTTCATAACTGCGATACGGACTTTTTGGGGACAAACCGCTGCTTCTAGTTGACATTATCATGAGTTTTAGTATTAATAGTAATGACAAGGCTACACACATCACACGGCATAGTATGCCAGCTGTCGCATGCTCGAAGTTTTCACCTCGGACAATGTTTTCTCGGCAACATCGTCTTGAAACAAACATAAAACAATACCAGGTATCGCGGATGCCGCAAAATACGAAACAAGGAACAAAAACCTTCTAAAGTGCTGTTGCATCGACGAACCGGAGACAAACTACGTACTGCTGCACTTTCTTGCGAAGTAGAATAGGCTCGTTTTAGTATTAAAGTTGTGCCCCGCACACATCAGTCACATGTCAACGTGTTCTTTGCATGCTCGCAAGTTCCACCTCTGACGGACAACGCCTCCTCCGCATCATCGCCTTGACACAAACCCATCCACTGCGCGCACCTGGTTGTTGCCTCGCAGGTCGTTCTGGAAAGAGTTGATCGATAGCAGCGCCAGCTCGCGGCACTGCGAATCGTTGTCGGCGTAGTGGACGAGGTATATATACACCATCTTCTTCACCTCCACCGAGCGAACCGCCATGTTCTTCACTACGTCTGAGAAGAACTCGCTCACATCTCGACCTTTGCTGACCATCGCGAGGAGCCACTTCATTCCCTTGAGCTTGTCGATGTCCTGTTTTGCCAAGCAAAGATGGCAGGAGACATGTCAAGCAACGGAAAACGTGCACAGAGTCAAAAGGGTGTACGGCCGAGTGTTCCACACTACGCGAACCTATTCACAGCAGTAGTTTGGTGCTAGCCAAGGCAAACTAAGGCAGATTTGCTGCCTGTCAAGGGGTGAAAGTGCCCTCTTCGTACTGCTGTACTCCTGACCGCGCTCCTGACATTTTTGTTGTGTAACGTCACCGGCACGTTATTCTACAAGTCACAAGTTAACCTCTTGCTCTTGGGGACTTGAGAGAGGAAAAGTGTTGAGAAAAAGTGACGATCATATTAAATCGACCACACACACGAAGCAGGCAGGATATGGGACGTGTCCGAAGTCCCAAGTGCAACGCGAGGAGATTCACGGCACGCGCGTAGCATGACGATAATTCTACTACAGTTGTTGCACGCTTTTCCTACTAATAGAAGGCTGACAACACAGCACACATCGTTCCCTCAGATTCACTACAGCAGTAGGCCGCTACACATGTGGGTCCGAAACACCCGAGCTCCTGTGGCACAAAAGGCGGAAAAATGCATGGGGTCACGCATAGACTACCTGGTAGGCCGCAAGACCTGAACAACTACAGTACCAAAAAATCGAGCAGCATATATACACCCACGCAAGCATAACACCTAGTCGTTGCAGTGGAGAATAACCCTTCAACAGCCTACAACATTGTGCTGTGTTATACCCTATGCAGGCATAGCAGTCTGAACACCGGAATCGCACTCCAACAGACGCGTACTCCGCAAGCTTGTTGTGTGTGTGTGTGTGTGTTCTTCACATTATTACGTACCTTCGGCCTGCTAAGGTATTCTTTGACCTTCCCAGGGTTCATCGACTCCTCAAAAAAGTGTGCCTCTCCCTGGAGAGCTGTCATCTTGCTCGTCATGACTTCGCCGTCGCTGCTCAAAGAATGCGTTCAATGCCAAGCAACTCCGGCGGGTTCAAGCTCCGCAGCTGTGGTTTCCCTGAAACCAGAAGTCGACAGACGCCCTGCAGAAGCAACGAGCGAGCAACGCGGACACGAACAACGAACAACATTTTGTTAACAGGGAGTTGCTATAGTATGAAAGGCGCAAATTGAAAGGGATTGCAACCATTATTAGATTGGTGACGGCAGTTTTGACGGACCGGTCTACAAGACAAAATACCTAGACGGACACTTAGACGGCCAGAACCGGGGACATAAGGTATTATTCCCCTGAATTGCACCAAAGCCTTTCCATATGTTTTGAGATATTTTTGACTACTGCTGTGTAGAAAGCAGTTTTCAGTTTTCGCATACACGTTCTTCTGCGCTCCGCGAACTGCGTGCACTTCGTGAACGGGAGCACACACCAACTGCGGACCACCCCGCTCGAGGGAAAGAGAAGCAAAGCTATCATGGACATGAGCATGGACGACGACATGAGCATGAGCAGCATGAGTATGGACATGGACATGAATATGAACTTCGTGTTCTCGTGCGATGTGGGCCCGTTGTTGTTCAGCTGGTGGACGATCAGCTCGTGCAGCTCCTTGTATTTGTCCTGTATCCCGATTGTCTTCCTTGGACTCGCCCGTCATTGGGTGTTCCATCTCGTGGCGGGGGGTAAGCCGAAGGCGAGATCGGACTCTACATCACGGACAACAGCCCTTCTAGACCCGAATGGGCTGGAGGCATCCTCTTCTAGCACGCAAAAGTGAGTTGAACACAGCGACACAGCAGCAGCAATGACCACCTTCGATATTAATAAGAGCTTGAGTAAATCAACAACCTGCAATCGATCAAATTGCTCCGCCTTTTTGCGTGATGCTCCGTGATCGGCTGAAGGCGCCGAGAGGTGTCCGTAACACTGACTGCTGTTGTCCATTTCAGGAGTGCTCGGTACAAGAGGTACAGTAGAATCGTGCTACCTGGTATCTGGTGCTAGTACAGCAATCAGTAGTATTTTGTCCGCAAACATTGGCAAGTTCATGAGTTTCATATCATGGGCCTACCTCTGGCCTGTGATGCTGTTCAAGCACGGAACAAGCCTACGATTACAAGTACGAGGTATTCGGTGTTAGTTGTGAGTACCGGGTATCATTCCGCATACTTACACTCAAGTTCTACGATACAGCAGTCAGCAGCAACGCAGTTCGCCGTCTACAGCAGCAGTACTGATATATACCTGTGAAACGGAGAGACGCAAAGCTGCAGAGCGACGCGCAAAGGCTGCGGCAGCGCCATCCACCGTTGGCATCTCTATGCGGCCGGGGGGAAGGGGAAGAGGGGGGGAGGGAGGGGGGAGGCGGGGAGGGGGAAAAGGGGGAAGGGGGGGGGGGGGGGGAAGGGGGGACGTCATGCCCAAGAGACTAAAGTCTGGGTCTGGCCATCATTGTCTTGAAAGTTGTGGGCCTTCTAATGGCCGTCACAAGATAACATACCGCCCTGACTTTTTCGCCATGTTGCGTTCTCTCCCCAGTGCCATTGATGATGCACTTGATACCCTCTATGAGCCCAATGCCGTCTTTAGCCAGTTCCTAGGGTCTGCTAGTATGACAGTTTTCTTTCTTTTCTGCTTTTTTCTTTTCCTTTCTTTGCTTCCTCTTCTTGTCTTGTCTTTTCTTGCTTTTCTTGTCTTTTTCTTTTCTTTCCTTTCTTTTTTCGTTTTTTTTTTGTTTCGCTTTCTTCTCTTGTATTTCCTTTCCTTTATCTTCTTTTCCTTTTCTTGGTTTCTTTTCTCCAATTGACTTGCGTCTGTCGTGCGTATGCGTAGTGATAGATACTACGTGTAATATATACGTGGTAGTCTTTCTTGGGTTGCAAGCAGTTTTAGTCGATTTCTCCAGGCGTGAGTAATGAGACGTATGCACCGGTACGGACCTGGCACATCGTAGACTGACTCCCGATTTCACTTTTATATGTTTCTGGTGGAGGCATGAATTGCGTCAGCTGTGATATATGCGTGTACCACCTAGGGTTGTTTGTGTTTTTCCCTGGGGTATTCCTCAGCTCCAGAGTGACTGGAGCCTGTCCTGTGACCACGGACTTGATTATGCGAGAACAACAACAACAACAATCTGGTATTTGATTAAAAAAACATATACTTGTAACAATTGAAAAAGGTCAGCTGTGAGTACAACCGATTGAATGGTTGAAACTCAACTTTGCAAGATTCAAAAACGTCAGTTGTGAGTACGACCGATTGAATGGATATATTAAAAAATTCAGTTGCCATCACGATACTGCATTACAAGCACTACCACTACGCGTAGATCTGCTGGGCTATATACCCACCAACCCAATGCAGGTCCTATTAATTGAACACTTCATTTAATGCGTGATGACTATTAATACCAAGCTGCGGCAGTACACAACACAAGGCCACGAAAGCGAAGACAACGAGATCAGCAGCGACCGTACTCAGTCTCTTATTAGAGTTAGGATGCCGACCATCAGCAGGGCACGCACACGAGTAAACCGCCTAGCGGAACGGCGGACCAAACACCACAATTTGGCCTCTTGGACGAGCGTTATGATGTCACTCCATCACAACAGGTCGTCCTTTTTAGTTGGTTGACCGAAACCGTGATCAGCAGCGCAGCGGCAGCATCACATCGTGAATCGTGAATCGTGATGCGGCATTATTATAAAAATTATATGATACACACGCCAGTGCGATACCAGGTATCACCCGGTTTGTCTTTAGCTTTCTTTGTCTTACCTTCCCGTCCTTGTTGTTTTTGTTGCTTTTTCCTTGCCTTCCCTCTCCTGCAATTTTCTGGATTGCTCGTGGAGTTGGTATATTGAGGAAATGAAGATGCCCGTCGGCTGTGAAATAGAAGAATTGATCAAACCTCATCTTTGCAAGCTCCGTGCGACACTTATACTGGTATGCTGTCCTTTTTGAGTTTGGAGTGTAGCCTGCGATGCCCGAACGCAAAACGCGCGCCCTTCGCCTTCGCGTAAGGTTGTTGTTGTTGTTTTCTCACATTAACTCTTGTCAAAAATCTAGAGTCCGTGGTCACACAAAGGTGCTGGAGCCCTAGGAAGATCCGAAAAACCAAGTGAAATCAAAATTCGTCAGGGAAATACTACGCTTTCCCGCCTAAAAACGCACGATACGGAAAAAGGCGCACAAGTGAAAAGGTCAAATGTGCAAACTGAACTCACATGGCCGCGGGTATCCGCTCAACTACAACATAGAGTTCACCCGTCCCCACAACTAACCAACTCGCGGCTACAAACTACAGCGGTTGGGCTGCCTGCACCGTACGAACCGCACGGTAATCGTGAGTATAGACGAACGCGCCTGCTGTCTGGAGTGCTGTCAGAGTGACGACCCGTGGGCATGCAGTGAAACAAGAGCAATGGAACCAAAAACCACAGTACAGATATCAATGATCGCCCCTCCTTCCCGAGTTATTTGACAGGTTGCAGCGCAGCTACGACGCCCGTGCCTGAAAATTGAAAATTACGGCGGGTCATTCCCCGTGAAGGGTATACAACTCTTCTACAAACTCTACAAAAATCAGTGACGTAAATAACATGTTGTACTACTGCCTCGTGAAAATAACCCGAAAAAAAAAGACGATCGCTGCTCTCATGATGATGATGTGCGTGCCGGTCGTGGGTCTCCGTGTGCCATCCTCCTGCTGTGGTTCCCCGTGGCCGCCTCATCGCCTTAGCTCACTCGGCCAGCTCCTTCGCACTTGCTCTCGTTCACACTCAATTCCAGTCGGTTCCCCTTCTCCCCCGTCCAAAAAAAAAAAAAAATGCTCCACGCAGTTTGCGCTGCTGATCTGAAAAACAAAAATTCTCGTTCAGGGAGAGTTCAATCCGTCTCTTCCCCGCCCGCCGACGGCCAGTCGCCCTCCTCCTTCGTCGTCGAATCCAGCCTCCTGCCGGCGCAGTTCCCTCCACGCAAACCGAGACTGCGCCGTAGCGTGGCTCGTGGTGGCGCCTGCCTCCGCGCACGAGCATCCCGATTAAGCATTGCTGCTCCGCCGCTGCTGCCTAAAAAGACGCGCGAATCGTAGGTGACCATGCCTAACGCACCACGTACGACCCAACTCTACCGCCACGCCTAAGCCTCGCGGCCACACGCAGCAGCAAGAAGGTATCACTCCTTGAGGGTGAGTCCGGCCTTACACCCGCCAGAAAGACCCCCCCACTCTCGCTACAAGCCTGCTAGGGCATGCTTCGCAGCATGCCTTACCGAGGCGGCAAGGGGGAACGAAGAGGTGAGGTAAGGGACGGTGGGTGGGAAAATGAAGGACACTTTCAAAGCCTGAGCGCACTATGCGCCTGCACCATCTGAACACTAAGCGACACCCCATCACTGCACAGTACCAGTGTAAACAATCGCCACACACGAATTTTCAAGTCCGACTCGCGACGCCCTCTTCTCTGCCTACAGGATAAAAGCAATAATAGAAACTGCCTCTTTTTGCTCGTCAACCTCTCAGCCACTCGTAAGTAAAAGTTCCAATCCCTGCGACTTTTGTTGCTCGGTCAACTTTCACGCAACACTGGTTGAAGCCTACCATGTGCTTAGTTGCTTGCACATTTTCTGAATGTAATTGTTTATTTTCTTTTTATGATGTGATGTCTGCTTCCCTGCATCCTGGAACCACCCTATTGCGCCCTTCCGCTATCCAGCATTTCTTTTTTTTGTGGAAAGTTGCTCGTATACACCAGCCGCCGACATATAGTCAACTGCCCCAAGGCTAGTCAGCGGGTCGCCCGCAACAGAAATAACATAATAAATCAACTCCCCTGGATAAAGGGTGTATCCAATTTTCCGGTTGAGGCAGTACTCCTTTGCGTAGGCTAATGCTATGGCTCGCCTGCACATTATCAAACAAAACGATAGTAATGGAGTCTAATCCTATGGCCTGTGCGTTTAATCCGCCTCTGCTTTTCTTCCCGTTGCACAAAAAGATAACAGGTTTGCAGACAATAAAAACAGCAGGAGTTGTTTTGAAGATAATAAAAATAACAGGTTTGCCAGCCGAAGACAACCTCCATCGTATGTGCCCGTTTGTCCGCCACGGCCTATCTTTCTTCCCGCGCTGCCAAAAAAAATGACTGCTGCTGTTATATAAACTGCATAATAACATACAACAGGTTTGTAGAGTTTTTTTTTTTCCTTTTTTTTCTTCTTTTTTTTTTCGCACACTTTTACTTTCCAGCTTCTGGACAAGCCGTGGTCACAGGTGTCGTCTCTTACCCCCGCCGGTTCTTGCCTTCAATTTTTATCGCGCATGGGGTTCAGCAATCCCGCTGCTCGTCGATTTTTCATCGAGTGTTGCTAACTCACGCTCTCGCGCTTTCCGCAAGTCAATTTGTGCACAAGAAAAAGTCCCAACGAATTTATACGAGTATGCACTCGGCGGGGCTCGAACTCACGAAACTGCCCTATACCAGGCTCGAGGATAACCTGATACGCCACCGGGGCGACCGGCTGTATGACCCTGCGGGTCCTCGCCAGAAACGGGTACCCGCCAAATTTTGGAGCCCGGACACTACCCTACCCGCCGGGAATTGCCATTTTGACGGGTACCCGGGTGCCCGGCATTTGATTTGGAGTTTTTTCTCCCTGTTTTAGTGCCACAATATTACTGTTTTTTTAAGAGTACTGTAAGACCTACCATTATGGCGAATATTTTCATCGATTATTTCTCTCTTTAACCGGGATCTCCGACGCCAAAAATAAAAACCATCCACTATGGGACCAGAAATCAGCGTTATTTCTGGGTTTAGAAATAATCGAGGCCAGAAATCAGCGGATCTGGTGATTTCTGAGCCCAGAAATAACAGCTCTTCCAACCTCTCAGAACTGGGATTACCTGACTTTTGGATACTATCTCGTACCAAGTATCACATGTCACCACTGCTTATACTGTACCTGGTATAATGCTTGTCTGCTGTACACGTCACGCATCACCCACAACAAAGAGTCACCAACACACATACGACAGCATACTGCGCTTGTTGTGTGCGAGACAGAGCTTCATCCTCACAAACGCGACAGCAGCACCACCACCACCATCGAAACCACCACAGGCACACCACACCAGCACCACACCAGCAGCGCAGCAGAAGAGACAGCAGCAGAGGCGGTGGTGACCTAACGTCGCCGGCGACAGTGTACGTGCCAGATTTCAAAAATGAAGGCAAACGGCAAAACAAGACCTACCAATTCAAAATAAAACCACTTTCCAAAAATCAGAAGCCATAATGGACGCCCCTTATTTCTGATGCAGTTAGTTCTTAAGCCTCAAAACTACAAATATAATCGCCAGAAATAATCGCTCAAAAAAGATTCCATAGTAGTAGGTATAAGATAGTGCGTACTACTGCTCTATGACCGAAACGACCATTACAGTTTAGATTGGTGATCCGATACACAGGCTGCCTATACTTGCTTTCTGTCGTACTACTCCGTTATTGCGCGGGCTTGTCATTATCGGGTTTGAACACGCGAAACACGTAAAAACATGCAATATGGGGGCGATGATGCACGGTCTCCCGCTTCGGAAACTATTAATAGACTGCGGTGAACATTTGCCGACCCACCCCGTATCGGTCATCGGAAAGTAGCGACAATTGAATCATGTTGAAGCATCATAATTATTTACTAAAAGTCTTGGCTAGTAATTGGTAATAATGAGGCGCGCGACCTCAATACCTGCAGTAGTCCAATCTGCGATGCTGGGTGACTACGGACAATGCTGCGGCATAGCAACAAGCGAAACAGTGGAAGCAGCAGCAGCTCCCTGGTATGTATCATACCTGGTCATGCCGTCGATGTGAACTGAACAAACCAACACGACGATTGAACATCTACGCTGTTTAATATTTAACTATTTACGTTCTGTTTGCAGAGAGAAATAAACTCGGCCGTTGTACTCGTACTACTGCTTCTAAACTCGCAGCAGCAGCAGCAGGACACAAATAAGACCAGGGCGGGGTGAGCGTTGCTGTGTGTGCATCTCGTCGACCAACCGTAGCTATATACGCGCAGCAGCAGTTTAATTCTTTAAAGTCGAACAATCTGCATCACCTCCGTTCATCAAAACGCATCTAACATCGGAGGTACGTACTCCAGCTACCGCCACGGTATCTAGAGCAGATCTTCTCCGTCCCCCTATCCTTACGGTGGGCCGGACATCATTTGCAGCATGTCTCAGGGACACGGGCCCAAATGGTGCAATGTGGGCAGAAGACACATTTCGCTCGCTCGGTAAAATTAATTGTAGTTTCGAAAGGGGAAAAATGCCCGTTATGGTGTTTTGAAAAATTGAAAATCATGTCATACGAATCCCGTTGCCATGCCTGCCTGTGAAATCACACGTTACCGCACCTGTCTCGGCGAACTCTCAACGAGTTACAGCGAAACCAGCACGAGAAGAGTTGGCTATTATCTGTGCGTGCACAGGACCCGTCGCGTCTGGTGGTGCCGTGTACTTTGACAAACGTGGCCGAAAAACAGGTTGACTCACACACATATACACACAAACAGAGAAACTAATGCAAGCACCCTACTGTATTGCAGAACAACAATGGACAGGACTTCATTACACTGCCGCACAATGAGCCAGCATACGAGCACGGTTGATATATGTGGTGAAGGTTCTGCCTCCGCCCCTCGGTAAAACGAATTGGCCGTCGGGGCGATCTTGCTGGACATGCCGAAAGTTCGAAGGCGCCCGCGCAAAGCGCCTGCGAGAACAACGAGGACGGCAGCAGCGACAGCGAAGGCGCTGTAGGCGCTTGCTCCCAGAGCAGCAGCAGTGGAGCTTCACAGGACGCAGATGGGCATGACTTTGTGGAAGAGGTACCACCGCCCGCGGCCACAGAGCTTTCGCTGTCGCTGTTGCTGCTGTCCTCGTTGGTCTCGCAGGCGCTTTGTGCGGGCGCCTTCGAACTTTCGGCGGAACTTCCGGCAACATCGCCCCCTGCGGGCAACTCGTTTTGACGAGAGGCAGCGGCAGAGCCTTCGCCGCAGAGATGGACCGTGTTCGTCTGCCGGCTCATTGTGCCCAGCCGGTACCGTGTGACGATGTTGCCGTGTGCTTTCCGTGTGACGGTGTACGTGCGCGCGTGTCGTTTTTGAATTTTTTAAAGGTTCTAGATATATTTTTCAGGCGTAATAAACCGGGAATACGGATTACCCGCGGGTACCGGAAAACCCACGGGTACCCGGGTATCCGGTTCTCGAGCTCCGAAAACTCGCGGGTTTTGAGCTCGGACCCTACCCGTCAAACGGGTAGGACCCGTCCGGGCATATCCGCCGGGCGGGTAGTTGAACTCCTACATCTGGTTGTTTGTCAGCAAAAGAAAAAGAAAATGAAAACGGGGGTGTGGAGGACAGGATACGTAAATACCGTCGATCTTCGATCGCACATGCCAACCACGAAGACGCGTTAACCAACGCCCGGCCTATGAGACCTACCATCAATAATAGATCTTCATAATGGTTGACATTCGGCAACATCAACCCCGAATGCAACCGGGAGCCCAGGGTCCTCTACGGGAACGGCCCAAGCTCCCCTTCTCACTACAGAATCTCCCCTCGCTTAATGCGAGAGAGGTTTGTGAAGACACCTCCTTGCCACATGTACTAAGGAACAAGTGAGTCTCGGCCTCGGCCAACACCTGTCCAAGACCAAGACAAGGCCGACATCATCGGAAGAGGCGACCGTCATAATGGCGTCGACGATGGTTGGCATGTGTGATCGAGGATTGTTGGTATCTACTCACGACGTTCATAGGGTTCGTTATTAATTACAGGAAAAACGGGGTTGATCGTTGATTATCCTAAATCATCCTAAGCCTAACCGGCGTCCCCGATGGAGTACATAGTAGGCGAATCTCGTCCCTACTGACGCCAATGACGTGGGTTCAAGTCTCACCGCGTGCATACTTCGTGCTTTTCCTTGCGTAGAAATTGACGAACGGAAAGCGCGAGAGCGTGAATTAGCAAAAATCGATGAAAGTCGGCAAGAATAAGAAGCTGAAAAGTGGGAATGCTGAGCCCAATGCGGGATAAAAATGAAGACGAGTACAAGGGGGGAGAAGGGAAGACACCTGTGGCCACAGCTTGTTCAGAAGGTCGCTCAGGCTTGAACCTTTTACGAGTTGAGCCGGAGAGTGAAGTGATGGTTGCTACAAGAAAGGGGGTTGCTCTTTTTGTTTTTATCATTTCAGGTATTGAGACCGGTGAAAAAGGAAGGCCAAAAGTTTGAAATTCCCGAAGGTTCCAGCCAAAACTTTGCCTGAACGGTCGCCTGTGGACCCATTTTGGTAGTATTTTTTTTTTAAACTTTCCAAAATTCCGGAAAGAAATGATTTCTCGCGGCGATCTTGGCCAACATGGGCCTGAGAAATTCTCCAGCAGATCTTGGATTAGACGCGGCGCAATTTCGTGTTCTCCACAGACTTCGTTCGACGAAATCAACGACAGCGTCGTGAACTCTGAACGTGGCGAGCTCGTTAGGGGCTCCGATCCCCCCTTGGTGTAGAGCGCTCACTCTACGGCCGGTGATTTGTGGCGGGCGCCGATCAGGCTTCTGTTACAAAACACATTTGGCGGCTGGTGTGGAAAAACTGAGACAAAAACTCTCTATCGTCTCCCAACTGGCGAAAAACAGAATTTTGAGAGGATGTGACGAAAGACCACAGGACAACACAAGCAACCTCTCACGCACTTGGGCATGGATCGAGATGAACTCTTCAGCGCTGTCACCTACACTCATGTGGCCTTGTCCGAAACGAAGAGTAGTGACCATGGGCTGTCTATCTCGAGATCGAAGGTCAATCGCGTTTGGTGGGCAGTGTTGATAAGGCTTGATGAAAAATAGACGAAATGACCTGTTGGACCGCATGACCCAAAGAAGAGCCTGAAAAAACATGTTGGTAACTTTTCCCCCATAGCGACATTACCCGGAATCTTTTTCAGCAAATAACCCCCCAAAAAAGTGTGCAAACTTTTTCGCCAAACTATCGCCTTTCCGTTGTCATCGGTCCGATCGCTTTTTTTTATTGTTTTGCTCATCGCCGGCTCGCTGCGTGGCACACATGCTCTTGTGTGCCGCAAAAACTTTCATCGCAAGCCATTCCGACTAACCCCAAATTATCATTTTTTTTGCAGGGAATACGTCGGCTTGGTGCCCAGATTGATTTGGACGCTACTATCGACTTTAGGTGCCGCTTTATCGCTCCTGTCCATGTTAGTGGTGAGTTTTAGGGATTTCGTCGGCTACTCTTATGTGTTTATAGTGCAAGGCCCCTTGTAGTTTTTGAATGCCGAGCTTAGCATATTTAATGTAGAGAGATACCAGGTACATGCTACTTATGAGCTTTACAGGCTTCCCCTGCTACTGCTGTACGTATTTTGCAGTACAGCAGTGTCCTTGTTTTTGCGTGAGGAGCTTTATAGACTACCGGCACGCTGTTTTATTCTTCATGCCAGAGATATGATTATTTGGTCACAACCCGCTAATATTTACGCAGCACGGCAATGCATATCGTTGGGGCCGCATTGCAGTAATGGGTTAATTTCCTTTCAGGGGGGAGGCAATATTGCAAGACAGAGAAGTGTACTCGCAAATGAGACGAGGTACGTAAGGAAAATCCGGTATTGTAGAGTTAATTTTGATTCACAGGCGTGTACCGGTAGCAATGAGGAACTTGAGTCAGATGTATGATACCTTGTACCTGGTTCAGGTGTGTAGCCTATGTACTGCTTGACGCTTTTGAGCAAGTCGCCGACAGCTGCACTTGTGTTGAATCCACTTCTGCCACTTTGACTGCATCAAAGAAGCGTTCCCTTACTCAATTTCGCCGGCCCGTGTGCGTAGGTTAATGCAAAGCTCACCGATCGTGTTTGCAATGTTTTTTTACAGGTGATGACGTACAGCGTTGAGCTTTTTATTGCGGTGCTCGTTGGAGGTGAGAGGTTGTGTCAAGTTTCCCCTTTGTGTTTATTACAGAAAAAGGGCAAGTGTACATGTTCATGTGTTCCTGGTATTAACTAGTAGTAGCTTCACTTGTTATTGTACCGTCACACACGTTAATTTTCTTTTGAGGCGGGACACCCCAATACAAACAAAACCAAGACAAACTTACTAAAAATAGTCGACCGGTGTATTAGGAACTTGCAAATATGAGGATCGACCCTAAATTTGTCGAACTCACAGCTGACGTCGTTCGAATAATTTAATAAAGTACACCCCCAAAAAAAACGAAATCACAGGATGTCGCGCATGGAAAAGTAGCACCGCAAGGTCCCCGTTGCGCTCCAATGCTGTAGGTTGTCAGTGAACCTGTTGAATAAATTGTCACGCCGGCCCTACCACAGGATCACCTTGCCGTCTTTCTTCTGACGAGACGACCTGGAATCGACGCACAAAAGGACTTGCTGCATTGTGCCGTATATGTAGGATTTCGAATACCTGACCTTGGTGTGTGTTGGATAATCACCCCCCACGGTGCCCCGTCTCGAAAGGGATGCGTGGTCATTGGTCAAATGACTGAGGCAAGCAATACTTGAGTACGCCGCTCCCCCCCCCCTCCCACCTCCCTACCCTTGTCCCTCAGAAGCGATTGGATTATGGATGTAACATGTCCATGTTTGCTTGTAGGTTCACTTGTGGTATACTGGTACTGCTGTAGGGTGTCGCTGAACCTGTTTAGTAAGCTGTCACGCCGGCCGCGCCACTGAATCGCGCTCCCCCTCCCGTTTCCCTTAACTTATCCTTCAGAGTTCATTGGATTCTGGATATGGGGCACTCATGCTTTGCCCGAAGCGATGCGGGGCTGCCATTGACATGAGGGGGGCCATTCTTCGCGCCGAGGTTGTTGTGCACTACGCGGAAAATCTGTTGGCGAACAGGATGTAAGCTCATCGGCAATGGAAATTACGCGTGAGGGGCAATCGAAGGGTGGTCCGAGTGACCAACCAAGAAGACGCGGGAGACTAAACCCCCGATACACCCAGGAGAACGAACCTTTGAACGCGTAAGCAAATTTCGCTAAGGTTTTTCTGCTTTCGGATGGAATTTTTTCTCAGGGGTGTGTGCTTGTAGGGTATATTGTCAAGGGTACCTGGGTACCAAACCTAGTTATGATATTACTCGGGTAGATACCGGGGTATGTACCGTACTAGACACAGCTGTGGACTTTTTCTGCTTTCAAAGGAACATGTTTTTCTGCCTTCAAGGGGAACTTTGTTTCTGCTTCAAAGGGGAGTTTTTTTTGCTGTCAAAGGGAATTCTCTTCTACTTTCAAAAGCACGTTTTTTTCTGCTTTCAAAGGGAAGGCTTTGTTACTTTTAAAGGCATGGCTACTTCTGCCTTCAAGAGACAGATAACTTCTTATTGATTCTAATAATAACTGATTATACGTTGCCTGCGTGTAAGCCCGCGCAGTACAGCTTTTGGTGCATTTTTGAATGATAGGTTTGGTCGATTCGGTTGCAAAGTGTATAGTATCGCCTTCTTTAGGAACCGGAACTGAACAGACCATGCGATGCTTCTCCTCCGGCTCCTGTCGAAACCTCCGGCTCCTGTCGAAATTCGTCAAACCATGTGTTCAAAACGGCCAAAGCGCTGCCGTTGCGGTGCTACAGTGTGCAGTCGATTGCGTGCATTGTGGTTACCATCTTTGCCAGTGTCTTCCATCTTTGCCAGTGTTTTCCAGCGAGTATGAACGCCAGGCGATGTGATTGAACTAGGTATTGGGCAGCACCCGATACCGCAAAATGCCCACGTGTTACGATCGATGATGTTGCTAGTAGTAGATATTGGTTTGTGGCCAAGGATAGCGGGAACATGCGCGAGATGATAGCGTTAGGTTTTTCAGTTTCTACGTGCAAGACTGTTTTTTCGTGAAAGTTAGTCAAACGCAGCAGGGGAAAAGGGTAGCCGGATACACGTCGATTGCTCTTGCTGCTTCACTCGAATACAGGTGCTGTTTCATTATTGTCGCAGATTTTGTTGGCTACATTAGCGAGGTGTTGTGTTTTATTTTGTGTGTGGAGTCCCAAGCATGTAACGTTGTGTAAGAGGTGGGTTAGTCCCGTCGTGAGGCGTCGCAGGGAGGGGGGCGGTGATCCTGATTGCTACGGCACTGCAAAAACCTACGGGTATATCACTTTTGCGGTTTACGGCAATGCCGTTATATTATTTTTTTCGATTCATAACGTATGCCTGGTTCATATCGATGTACAGAGCACTCACTAAGTACGGGAGCTTGGACGTTCCCCGTTCCTACCTGAAACCCGTAAAAAATTATACACAACATTACTACCTTCGCACGTTTGGGCGTTCCCCATTACGACCTGAAAAGCGTATTGTTTTGGTAAAACGGACAGTTGGAATGCCGTCGGAGGAAGACTGCGCTTTATCGCTCATCACCTGATGCGACAACGATTCTAAAAAATCCTCGGACTCAAACGTTAGGTACTTGGTGCCTTGGAGCCTGGTGTGCAACACTACTCTTCCGATCAAGGGGCCCTCGATTCCGGTCTTGAAAAAATCTTGTTCTGAACCGCTTCTCATCTCGACGACCACGATGTCGGAAGGATTCGCGGTGGCCTGTTTCTTGTTAGATTCGGTGACTGCTGCGAGCGTAAAATGCACATCGCGAGTCGCTGAACCAACGACCTCTTCTGGAGGCTGCGCTTTTTTGTTTTGGGGGCCGTTGACCGATGCCAGGCATCCGTATTTGGAAATTCCCAGCCGCAAGGCATTGCCGACATCACGATCGTGCGCAAACTCTACGTGATCGTCTACGCATGGATCGAGCGCCAGCGACTGGAAGTCTGCTTCGTGCTTGTCCATGCACTTGCGTAAATCTGGCTCCATCGCCAGCAGGTGATCGCCTCTTAACTTTTCCAAGCACACGCTCGTCGTTTCCATGGCTGACGTGTAGGCGCGAGTCAGCTGTTCCAATGCCGTCAATTGTGCTTTCAAATCCTGGGCCTTGCTTATGCGAGCACCGCGCATTTTCTGCGAGACAGTTTAACGTCCATGGAATTAATTTGCCACTGTCGTCTATGCAGCTTTACAGTAATTTGTTCGTCTTTGCGGTATCTATTCGGGAAGCATGATTCCTACGAGTATACCTTGCGCAAAAACTTTGCACATGGATCTCAGACGTGTAGCAGTTCGTGCTGTGTGGCCAACTCAAGCCCGGAATAGGCCCGATAACCCACTTAAAAGCCTTCTGTGTGTCGACAAAATATCAATTGCCATATGCTGGTGTATAACGCATTTGTCACCATACGCTGCTGCATGTCAATCTGGGTATACCGATTTACCTTAAGCAGTGGGATGTACCAGGTACGGCTTTAGCTTTAAGCATTAAGATGTACTGTGTTACCTTACGCATTAGGCTTCATTGCTTTACCTTAAGCATGGTTCTTTCTCTGAAATCGATGGCCCGGCGAAGGTTGGAGAACGCCTGTGCTGCAGCCTTTTCTGCCATCTTTGTGCTCTGCTCTACCCCGGCTTTAACCGCCTCCACAGCCTCCACGGCACCCTGTACTTCCGCCAACCTGAGGCGTGGATGGTGTCGAGCGCCCAGTCGTGAACACTACAAGTGTGCACATGGCAACCACGATAATGTTACGTCGCTGATATCGACCGGAGTTACGGTAGGGGGGGTAACCCCATTTTTACTACAGGGTTTGCCCATTAGCGCGAACGACCCTGTGCCTCACTCCAAAACGCCGAAGAAACAAAGAACTCCATGGCGGTGAGAATCACGAAAGCAAAAAAAAATCACGACTTGCAAATAAATATAAGGTACTAAGGGGAGTGCTCCTGAGCCGCTGAATTGAGATTCTCCGCGTTTGCTTTGGGGACTAAATACTTAAAGATGGAGCGGGCTCATTTTTGCAGTGCTCAATATTAGCTCAGTTGAGGCATCAAAGTTTATTCTGACGAAAAATACGTTTTTCTTTTGCTCCCTCGAAGCACTCAATATCGTTAGCAAACTTCAGGGCGGGGCTGAAGTAGCTCAACAGGTACACAAGCGGCCCTCTCATTAGACTGAGCCCCACCAGAAACTTAGCCTAAAAAATACAGGGGGATATGAAATTCGACAGTACTTACACTTCAGTTACGGTAGGATGCACCCTTTCTCAAACTATAGATATGTGCCTTCTAACGAGCATACCTGTGCCCCAAGTCAATCACTCGTCGGGTGAGTCCTGTGCGGTGAATAACCTCCACCTCCTCGGAGTCAGCGAGAAAAATTGAATGCCCAGAATGATCGGCGACGCTGCAGTCATGACAAAGCAGCGTACCGCAGGGCTCGGAGCAAAAAAGCTTGGCCGGAGCCCCAGCGTGACGAGGGCATGATAAAGGAAGACGGCGTACGATCCCGGTCGCTGCCACCCCCCCCCCGATGCCGCGGTTATTCTCTCGCAGGAGGAAAATGTTATGGGCTTTCGTTCCACGGGATCTAGCATGTGATTTCACGTGGAATGGACACAGTAAGCTTTTGCATTCGATGCAGCGGTGGGTGGCGTTGACCACGTCGTCGCAGTAATCGCATTGCTTGGACCGCCGCTGCACCTCTTGCAAGACGAGGATGTTGTTGGTGAGACCGTCGGTGCTCGATATTCCGGTCGTCACGAGGCGACATATCGGACAGGGGATGGCCGATGGAATGTTCGAGCGCTGGAGCGCGTCTTCGGCGCAAGACTGGCAGATGGTGTGTAGGCAACCGGCGAGAATCTTCGGAACGTGAGAAAAAGATAAATCAATCTTGACATTTCCTCCGGTGTTCCTGACGTCGAGAAGAACAGTTGAGACGAGAACGAACCGAAGGGGAGAGAAAAAGGCGTAATTACAAATTACTGCGATTGCGACCGCACGACAGTGTCATATTCGAAGGAGCAGGTGACGCATGAGAAAGGCATATGAGATTTACCATTCAACTTGTGTCGCTCGATCTTTACGTCGATTGGATTACACATTAACACAGAGACGGCCCTTGCTACCTGACCACCGATCCACCGACCATGTAGACCACTGAGTACCAGACTGCCTATTTGAGTCTATCACCCACAATTATTGCGACACGTTGGCCATGAGTCGACGGTTTAAGAAAGACCGGTTTATCGTGCACCGATCGCTCGCCGCTTCATAACAACCGTACAGTCTACAAGGGCTTCGCTCGCGGGCGGCTGGGCGCCGCCCGCTACGCTTGCGGAAGGAGGAATGGACATTCAGTAGAAAGGCGGAAAAGAAGCACAAATGGCGCAACTGGCGACTTGAAAATGCCAAGAGGTCCATATATAGTACAACGGTACAGGATAGAGACGATTATGATTATGAGTTTGTTATTATCATCCATTCGCCCAATCCATGATGGGCAAGTCGGAGGACTTCCTTGGCATATCCTTCCACCTCTCAGGTAGCGCCTATGTAGGTCCTGTACACTTCAATAGCTCTCTCTCTAAGTCGATCATCAACAATAAATTATCGCAGTGCATAAACACCAGGCACGCGCTTGTCAAGGATAGAGACAGGAAAACTACAACTTAAGATGTAAAGGAGCGCAGTGCCAAAAAAAACATGCTGGAAGCAGGAACTTGAACGCACACACCGCAAACATGTGAAGTACATTTGTATTCCTGAAAGACGAAGAGCACGCATTTAGGCATAGTTCTCAAAAAACGATGCTGGTATAATAAACCACAACTTAACGTTCTATAAAGAACGTGCTGTCAACATTGCTTCCGAAGGAGCATGCAGGCTTGCTTGGACTCTTCCTCCTCAGCGGAGGTACCCAGCACCTTGCACTCTTGTTTTTTGTCGATGGTCTTGTGGATCTGTCCACAAACGTTGAAGCAGGGCGGGAGAACGTCGATAAGTGTCAAGGAATTAGTGGGGTATTAGTCCGTTTGACCACTTGCACAGGTTAACCAATAGCTTACCCAAACTAAGCCTTATAACACTCTCCCCCCCTTAAACGGCGGGATAGAAGGTCGGCCGTATATACCGGCGGACCTGTCATTTATCCAAGCCGTTTCATTTCCTGGGTAAGCCGGGGAGAGTATTTTTCAAGTTCGCCATGGGAAAATCTGAAAAAGTTTATTATGGTGGATGTGGGGATCGAACCCACGACCCAAAAACCCATGGTCTGTCGACGACGCCATTTGTTAAGGTATTAGTGGGGTACTTTTAGTCCGTTTGACCACTTGCACAGGTTAACCAATAGCTTACCCAAACTAAGCCTTATAACATAAGTATGTGTAAAAAAGTATTCGTACTTCTCTCCAGCAGACGTCGTAACCATCCAAATTATTGGAGCTCCTTACGCTGTTAGTAATTGTTGTGGTATTGTTGTACTTGCTCTTGGTACTTGGAAAAAGAGCCGCACTTCATAGACTATATCCGCACGCCATCCCCTAGTCTTGAGCAAGAGACATGGATGTCTCGACTCGTGACACACAGGACGCAAGATAAGAGTAGAACGTACCTCGATGTCGAACGCCCTCGTGGCACCGTGGGAATGGAATGCGGGATGTATATCGAGCAAGTGGTCGCCTGCCTTCTTCAGGAGGTCACCGACCTTGATGTCGCCGGTGCACTTCGTGTTTATGTCCTCGCCGACTTGGCGGCCCTCGGCGGCTGCTTCGCAGGGATTCTGCAAACGACAACAACGGATGGGAATACCTTGCGTTCAGTGAATGTTCAAAATAGTAAGGCCACGTAGCTGTCGTCGATTTCCAAAGTTGGAAAGGAAGTCGTACAATTTAACACTGCTGTTGTAATGAAAGCGGTCGTTTATGGGCAAAGCCCTGCCTGGTACCACAACGTTGCTAACACCTATGAAACCACCACTGGGACAGGAACGAACGGGATTCACAGTCGCAACTGGTAAGCGTAAGCCCCGGTATACTGCTATATAAGGCCTACCGGCGGAATACCGACAACGAAGGGTAAGAGACAGTACCTGCTATATATATTGTTGGGTACTACTCTATTACTGCTGCTATCAACACTATTACGACCGACGTGTACTGCGATTCCTGAAGAGGTTGCGCACCCTACTTGTACTCGTTAATACAAAGAGTTCATGTGGTTGTATGAAAAATGAGTAACAGTAGTAGTACACCGCGTCACTACATGAACAACTCGCTAACCCCAATCACGGGACTGCTCTCCAGCATCACCCAGGTTAACTTCAGCTTCTGTTTACTGCTATATATCAACCTCCAGTGTGTACTGCGACTGGTGCTGAGGTATCATGCTGCTGTGTTATTTATTACTGCATGGACCATTTTTACAACCCTGGCTGACCCCCGTGATGAGACTTGCCCGTTTTCATTGCGTCTTACATTGTATAGATACCACGTAGTCGTAGTCGTACATCCAAAACGTGTGTTTATATCACAGCACAAAGCGTCACTGCATGAACCACTTGTTCAACCCCCGCTTACCCCGATGACGGGACTGCCCCGTACTCGTAGTCGTACATACATGAAGTAAGTGTGTTTGGCTGTACGTATGAAAAAGAAATCGCATCACACAGCGTCACTGCAAAGGTCTACTCGTAGACCTGAGTACTTGTACAATTCCCGCTTACACCGCGATGACGGGACTGCCCCGTACACGTATCATACTCGTACATGCAAAAGTGTGTTTGTACGCATGAAAAAGAAATCACAGCACAACAACAGAAATGTAACTCACGTTTCGTCAAGCTCTCAGCTCCTTCGTTAGGGACGCCGATCGAAGGTGAATCATAGGTGTCCGCGTCACACCAGTCACACACACGAGGGTTTGCGCCGCTTCCCCAGTGCTTCTTGTTAAGGTTATGAAAAGCTTGGCACGTGGAAGGCTCGTCACTCCTGCAGGTGTCGCAGACAGCGTACTGGGAACTCCTGTTTCTCCTATTTCGTGCGATGAGGAAGCCGTCACAACCCTTGCTCGGGCACGGCCAATCAGGATTGCCAGAAGAAGCTGAGTCCCGTTCTTGCCCGACCAGCTTCCACACGCCTGATCCTGAACCTCCACCACCCCCACTGTTGGCGGAGCCTCCTCCCGCACTAGCCTTGGTCCGCTTCGCAAATTTCAACTTCAAATTGTTATTGCCGATCCGGCAAATTTCAAATTCAAATTGTTTGCAGCCGTCAACGGCAATTCCCTCTCAACAGCCAGCAATTGGCCAACTTCAAATAAAAGTACAAAAAAGAAGTTGCTGAAAAAGCAAAATAAAAATATCAGAGAGCAAGCAGTAAAGATCAGAGAATGAGAGCTAAAAAGTAAGTAAGAATGAGACTAGGGAAAGCAACGAAGGCAAGGAACTTCGGGACGGTTCTTTTCCCCAGCAACTAATTTTCTTTTCGGCAATTACGGGCTGAGAAGGGCTGAGAGGGGGGAGGATATGCCGAGCGAGACGTCCGAAGGGGGCGAGGTCTAGGTATATAGTTGTATACGCCGGTCCCTGGGATGCTGCAAATAATAAAATACATAGGTTTGTGGTTCCCCTGAAAACGCGTGAAGGTCCACAGTCAGCAGGACGTTTGTAGTGCAACTCGGGAAATTTGTATAAGCCTAGGTCACAGCTACTGTAGGATACAGGAGCTTACAGCTATTAACAGAAGCAAAGAGTACGGTGTTATACCTGGTGGGGTATACCACGTACCAGGTTCCAGGCAGCGTAATGGCAGGCTACAGAGCACCCTGTAGGAACAGCAGTCAACAGGGCGACTGCTGTACTCGTAGTGCAGCTCGCGAAAGACGTACGAGCTCAGGTTTTACAGCCACCCTGTTGTAGGTTACGGGATACTCTCAATACAGAGTACATGTGGTACCTGGTATAGGCTACGGTCAGTACCGTTTCAAGAACATGCGTTGATTTCGATGCATGCGGAGGCATGAGCGTCCGGCCGAGTGTCACCTCTCACCTTGGCGGTGTTTCGAACGAATTGCCACATAACGGACAGCGGAGAAGATCGCCGGAGCCGGCTTTGTCGTTGATGGACATCAAACCGACACCAGGGA
Source organism: Undaria pinnatifida (assembly GCA_012845835.1). Classification (NCBI taxonomy): domain Eukaryota; class Phaeophyceae; order Laminariales; family Alariaceae; genus Undaria; species Undaria pinnatifida. Next base: position 8,692,031 of record JABAKD010000005.1, read on the forward strand.
GTGGAAACATAGAACACCGCCCTTTCGTCCTCGCTACTCGCAACGCAACGCAATAACGCAACGTCGCAACGTGAGTTGGACGCAAGCATGCGAGCACATGCACCCAACACGTGAGAGTAAACAGTAAACGCGGCGTGATTACCGAATCACGCCGCAGAAATCCCGAACCGGCATATTAGCCGCATAATGCCCCTGCAAGGACTTGGAAACTCCTAGTGTTGCCTGTGTTCCCGAGCTGTGAGCTGAGAGCAGCGTAGCGCAAGACGCTCTCTCTCGCGGTGCTGGGAGAAGTCGCGTGGTTTGAGCTATGCGGCCTCTCGTTATACTCTCTCTTCTTCCTGGCGTCCCAGCTTTCCTTTCCAACGGTGTCCATGTAGGGCATACTAGCTGGAGTCCAGCTGCCGGATCGCACAGCAGCAGCAGCAGCAGTCGCGTGCGCTTATTTCCGGAGTATGTTCCGTCAGATATCTCGGAGATTCAGGAGTCGGTGAGCCCATGTGCGGAGATGTACTAGCTGCTGTGTTGATTCATTGAGGGGCTGTGTAAGCTTGTTTGGAGATAGGCAGGGGGCTGGTGTAGTCTATGTAAGCAGCAACTTGAGCTAAGCGTCCTGTGTGCTGTGACGGTGCTCATGATTTGTTGGGTTGACCACGTTTGTCGCCACGTCATTGGTCATTGGATTATCATTGGGCATGCCCTCTCTGATGTGCTCGTGCCCACCATGTAATTGTCCATGGACCACGACCCACGGCAATTGTAGCAACACGACGGACTTGTACAGCAGCATAAATGATAGCTTATGCCACTACTGACTTGTACAACAGTATAGAGTAGTTGTACACCAAGGGTGTGTCGGAACCCCTAACGAGCGCCACGTTCAGTTTTCACGACGCTGTCGTTGATCTGTGATTCGTCGAACGAAGTGCGTGGAGCACACGAAATCACGCCGCCGTACCCAAGATCGCCGCCAGAAAAAAAATTTCCGCAAGATTGAACATTGAGAACTTCCAAGAACAAAGTCTAAAAAATCGGACCCATAGACGACCGTTTAGGCCAAGTTTGGCTGGTATCTTCGGAAAATAATATCTTCACTAAAAATACTGAAAACATCGCTGGCTATTATTAATTGCGAATGTCTGAAAGCCCCAAAGCTTTCATGGCTCCAAAACATATCCAACATTAGTTCTAAGTCAATTATTCCAAGTGGTGTGTCCCCAAAAACGTGGGTGCAGTTCTGAAGGAGGTGCACTGATTCCATCGACACCTCGCCTGACATGATTAACTGCTGCAGCGGCGGTTGAACTCGCTAGGAAAATGCGGCGCGTTCCAGTGTCGGTGCCCGAGTCGGGGTCACCAACACCCATTCTGCCCTGACAATATCGACACCTCGCACCTCGAATTTTAGCGCTTCATTTCGTGGGCGGCCGCTACGCTAGCTCGAATAGAGCAAAACGTGAAGCAGACAATAATTTGGTGCAATTTACGACGTTCAAATGCCGCTCCACGCTCTAGGAAAATAACCCTGACGTCGCACTCACGCATGAAAAACACCATCCGCACGCAACAGAAAAGACGTGGAGAAAAGAGTACTAATGTTTTACCTTGACGAGTTGGAAATAGAGGCAAGTCCTTCGCGCATCACCAGCTAACTGCTGCTTCTGGTTGTAACGTTTTTTGGCCCGGCAGATTGCGATGCATTCGTTCGCTTTGAAAACACATGGAGCTGTAAAAGATGCTCGCCGACTGATGGGTCTCGGCAACTCGGTGTGCTTTTGCTTGCGTTGTCGCGCTATGATCGGCACGTACCACGTGTTTTGCTCCGTTTAGCGGGGTTGGTTGTGCTGCGCTGTGCTTGCAGTAGATGGCCGACAACCAAACACGTTAATTCATGAGATGGGTGTGCTTGTCGTGTGATTTGAGCGGAAGCAGATATATGTGCGTTAATAGATGTGTTCTGTATGGTATGAACCACAACCTACCTCGTACTGGTACGTATAAAAAAAGGGGCACATTAAAACCGTGAAAAAAAGCGAGCTGTAAATGTTCGACGACACAAACCATATTCTGGATCTCGCGGAGTCTTACTACTCGTACTTACACTACTTGCGTTGTCGCGCAGCAGCTACTACGTGTGCTTTAATGCTTTGAGGGCTGAGTGCGCTGTGGTATGCTTGCTGTTCTGTCCTTGTGGTAGATGCTCGGCGACAACATGCTACTACTGCCGTCACTCTAAGGCCGATTATTTGCAGTCGGATCCGTGAGTCGAAAATTTTCCTTTTCCTGCTGAGCTTTTTTTCGCCTGGATTTTTCTGGCCTCCTCCTTATCGTCAGTCGAGTCGATGTTATAGTTTTGCGCTTTTTCTGGAGGCGTTTGGTGTGAGGGAGTACTGCTGTATGGCCGTCGGCAGTCGGTCGGAAGCTCTGTGCTTCGGGCGTTCTCCGCGGGCAACGTATGTTTCACGCGCGACGAGCCCTCGTCCAAACGGGTTGGGGGCATGGGACCTGCCCCAAAGCCGCTAAAGCTTCGTTAATGGCATTGCACTCACCCGAGGGCCGCCAAACCTACAGCAAGCCCAGCCGTCTTTGGGGGAAATGTCGTCGATACCGCACACTGCTGCCATCTGCCATCGTATGATACACGCTGCTGGCGGGCGGGGCTAGGAACGTGCCACGCTGACTTACGGCGAGAAGCAGCAGCGGTGATTCGTAGCCACGCCAGCGTCGGCGTTGTTGTAGGATACTGTGGTATCTGGTATGAGTGTGTTGGCGTGCGTGTGTTTTCATGATGGGATGAGCTGTGCGATGGCTCCACACACGTTTTCGACTGAGCAATCCGACGCACATCCAGTCGGATCGACGACTTTTTAGGACTGCATGTTCGAGTCGGACTGTCCCGTCGGAAAAATTTAAGCCGAAAAAGCTATTTTTCGACTGTGTTAAGACGTCCGATTCGGTCTTCAGTCGAAAAGGACCTTTTTCGACTGACAGGTCCTACTTTGTAACAATTGGCCTAAGAGCTGTGGGTGGGTGTGCGTTTGTTGTGATTTGAGCAGAGAAGCAGGTGCGAAACAAACGTGTAGTCTACGAACGTTTCATGCGCACGTATGTATTGGTACGAGAAAAAAACAAAATAGGAATAAGTATCGGAAAATATATCGGAAAATAATGTCGGAAATTAATATCGGAAATACCGAAAACGATAAAACGATGATACTTAATGAAAATGGTATCTCGAAAAATGTCGCGAAAAAACATCGAATTTTTGAAACTCGAATCAGAATCGAAAAATAGTCAAAGCTGAGCGAGAACATTGAGAAAGACGCAACATTACGGCGAAAAAAAGCCAAAACGAAGAGAAACGGAAACAAAGAACACAAAGAATGCAAACAAAGCAAATAGCGAAAAGAAAGCCGGGAAGTGTCTGCAAAAAAAGGAGTTGGCAGGCGTGTCTCAGGTGGGAGCTCTGAAAACGCAGCAGGGCCTTCTTAGTCAAGTGTGTCGGGGACCATTTTTTGGGGAGGGCACATGTATACAATGTATAAAGCCGTCTCTACGTTGGAACTCCCGCAGTAGTGTATTTGTGATATACTGAAACGCCCGTCACGTTGTGGTCGGTGGTCGGCGGTCGTAACAGCCATCTCGACAAGGGTCTCTCTTAAATAACACGGTGTAAATAAAAAACCGCATTTATGGAGCGTCGGTTGGATCTTCCTATCTTACATGTGTGATGATCATTCTGCGTATCTTTCCCAACACCTGTCCTCCACACATTCGCTCGTACTAAAAACTGCTGCACATGGCGGTTGAGCTCGCTAGGGAAATGCGTCGCGTTCCAGTGTCGGTTCCCGAGTCGGTGTCCTCAGAACCCATCCTGCCCCAATGCTATCGAAACGTTTCACATCAAATTTTAGCAGTCTAGTCTACGCTGTCGCCAGGGACTCACGCGACAGGATATTTGCAATCTAGCTGTCGTTTGTCGTCTGTCGTCTGTCGCCAACTGTTAACGTGTGTACGTCGGTGGCCGGCAGTCGTAAAAGCTATCTCGACGAGGAGTCCTTATTTTTTCGGCGCAGCGTAAAATAAGAACCCTCATTTGCTCGGAATACAGTAACGTAAGAACTGCTGCAGGCGGCGCTGGAGCTCGCTAGGAAATGCGGCGCATTCCAGTGTCGGCACGCGAGTCGGTGTCGCAAACACTAATCCTGCCCTGACGCCATCGACACCTTGCACTTCGCATTTCAGAATTTTGCGTCGAAGTTGTTGACAGGAACTCGCGCAGTACGATGTGTGCAATCTAGCTGTCGTCAACTTGAGGTCGGCCGTCGGCGGTCGTAACTATAAAATCGCAAGGGTCCGTAGGTTTTGGAAATGTATAAATTTACCAAAACCGCATTCGCTGGTACTAATCACTGCTGCAGGCGGCGCTTGAGCTTGCTAAGAAAATGCGGCGCGTTCCAGTATCGGTCCCCGAGTCAGTGTCTCCAACACCCATCGGCACCAACTTTGCTGAGACCAAGACAAAGGGGAAGAAGGGCGACGACCCTATCCTTATGTTGCACGGGTTCGACTCGTCGCTGCTAGAGTTTAGACGCCTCTTGCCGAAGCTTGGAGAGCTGGGAGCCGACGCTTACGCTGTGGATGTGTTGGGGTGGGGGTTCACCGATCTAGCTGGTGTATCGTTATTTGGCGCAGGTGAGCTCATGCTAGTCGTAGTGGCAGGAATGTAAACTGCAACGGTAACTATTTCCTGGTATTTCAGTGATTCGGATGTTGTGAGATGTAACCAGGGTCCTCTAACAACAGCAAACAGCGGTGTAATGCCGTTTTAGCTGGTGTATCATTGTTTGGCGCAGGTAAGGTAGGAGTGTGTTGCTGTATATAGCAGTGGCGTGACTAAAGAGGCGAGTGGATAGTGCTACATATCCAACAGAATGTAAGCTGAACTATCTATTATTTCGAACATTTACAATGTGGCATATAACCAGGACCTTCTAATAGCAGAGCATATAGTTTTTCTGTGCCTCGTGTATTGTGCCTCTTATACCACTAACGAAAATACGTCTCAGGTCTGTGACGATGTCGCGAGGACACAGTGTGCAGGGGGCGTTCACCGCAGCTACAGAATGTGAAAACGTATGAATAGACCACACATGGCCATCCTGGCTTATCCGTCTCACTCAAGCCAGCCTGTGCTTCAAATCCGGGCTGTGAACATATCGCGCACTGGATGTTCACCACGACGTATTATACAGCAACGCAACTTTTGAGAAAACGCGGCCACAACAACCATCCAGGGTGAGCGATCTGCATTACGAGTGTTGTATAGCACGCAAGATAACACACCCCCTCCGACGATTATTGAAGCTGATTCTTTCAGCAACGGGGAGAGCGCAAACGCCTGGAAATCTCTCGAAAAAAGTCGTTTGTCATCCTTCGAAAGTCGCCGTTTCCGTTGTGTGTGCCCCTTGTTTTCGAGGAAATCGTCTCTCAAAATTGCCAGAGGTTGTGTATTATCTTGCGCGTTATACGGATGTACCATGCTGCGGGCGTCATATGTGACCCCTCAGTGCTGTTCCGGTGCAAACTTTATTATTTCCTAGCCCAGCAGCGGCGAGTTGGCACTGCTGTGCGTGTGACCGATGTTATCGTGATTGTTTTGGCTCCTTTCCGCCTCTATCAAAGCCCCATACCCCATGCTGGCACTACTAATCGCGACTAAAATATATTCAACTTTCGAGAATACGCCCTTGACATCGGATAAGAACGTGCGTGCCATGAACACTTGGCAAAGAAGCGCACGAAAGATCGAAACAAGAAATCCCAAGGCTTGTCCTGATAAATGCAAACCTCGTCTGTTTATATTTCCGCCATACAAATGCTCGATCAGATCACCTTTGGGAGCAAAGAAAATCCAAGGCATGCCTCTTGAAACATGCAAACACCGTCCATTTATACTCTCGCCATCTCAACACTCACTCACTTTTGGGAGCAAGAAAAGCCAAGGCATGCCTCCTGAACTATGCAAACCCAGTATATTGTGACGCGCCCTATGTGCAGGGGCAGCCTGCACACAAGCTGTGGAGGTCGTTGGCAGTTCGTTGATCTTACTGGTCGAAGCTGACCTTTCGGCCGCCCGTTTTTTTACAAAACGCCATCAAACCCCTGCCGACCTTGACCCCCCAAATGTTGGGATTGGGGTTGGGGTTGGGGTTGGTGTTAGGGTAGGGTTACGTCAGGGGTCGGGTTGGTCTGGGCCAACGTGCAAGGTCGAATTTGACCTGCCGCGACCTGCACAGGTTGTGTGCAGGCCGCTCCTGCACATAGGGTACTCTCGCTGTACAAATGCTCCATCAGAGGCGAAGAAACTGTCACATGTTGATTTTTTGGAAGCAAAAAAACCCACACCTCATGCCTCGTAAGATATGCAAACCCTCTGTTTACACTTTCTTCATCCGTTCAAAGGCGAAGCGAACTCACTTGTTGGGGTTTTGGAAGGAAGAAAAGCCGAGCAATGCCGCCTGAAACATGCAAACCCCATCTGCTTGTACTCGTCCCATCCGTTCAGAGGCGAAGCGGACTCACCTTTTGGAATTTTGGAAACAAGTCATGGATGGGCGGCCAATGACCCTTGTGGGAGCGTCACTGGGCGGGGCCATCGCTCTCGACTTCGCGCACGAATTCCCCGGAGCTGTGAAAAAGCTGGTACTGATCGATGCACAAGGTTTCATCGATGGCTCCGGCCCGGGCGCATCTCTTCCTGGACCCCTCGCGAAACTCGGCATATCTGTTCTTGGCAGCAAGGTGAGGCCTTCTTGTCTTCGCACGAATACAGAATATCTGTTCTTGGAAGCAAAATTAGCCCCTCTTCTCTTTTGACGTTGCCGCTTCTATTGTTACTTCAAGTTGGTTGTGAGCGCTACTTGAAGTAGATATTTATAGTATTTTCAGACAAGTATAGACTACGCGCGGCGGACGTATAACGCAGCTTGCAAAGAGGAGTCTGGATCACTCCATCGATCGAACTCACATCTCGCGTATTTTAACTATGTTTCTAAGGTGTAAAAAAATGGCGAGTCCATGAATTGTGCCAGCACACGTGCTTGCTTGCTCATACGTTGGTTGTCGTTATTGATGCATTGTGAATAAAACCCCATTTCAAGTATCGTAGCCGATACACATAATGTGTGTGATCGACGTATCACACGCGGCATGCAAATATGAGTTTCGACGAAATTCTCGATCTCACAGCTGAGGTGTCTCTTGAACGTTATGAAAACAGTAATACAGGACGTTTTTTGCAGCTCTCTATTGCGAGGGAACCTAGTAATGAGAACCGAATATGTTTGGTAAAACAGTGGATTATATAGTTTTTTGTAAATGTTTGGATGGTGATTGCTATGGTCCTCCGCAATAGTGGGTCGCACGGAAGGAGTGTGAAACTCGTAGCGTGTATCTCCTAGTCTTTGTAACCGCATCTGCCCCCACAAACCTTGGACACCCAACGAACTCGGAACGTACCCGCAGCCTTTACGCTCATTGGCGAACAAGATGAGCTACACCGACAAGAGCCTGGCGACTGAGGGTGAGTTGGGGTTATCTTGTGACCGTGTTCGTTCACGGCGAACCAGACTAAGCGGATTTCGGTGTTATCACGGGCATAGCGAGTTTATATTTTACGACGACGCCATAATATTGGGACTCATTACCACCATCGCGTGCCCGAATCTCCGTGTCCCGTCCGACGACCGGAATATCGCGAAAATAACACAAGCCGAGGAATGATGGAGTGAAACTCTTCACCAACATCACCATCGTCGGCTATTGCTTCCCACCAACACACCAACACACACTTGACAACAGATACAAAAATCCACCAGCGCGAGTTCCTGTCATAGCGAGAGGTACAATATCTTAATGGACGAACCACCATGACACACATCCGCGGTGGACCCTTTTAGAAATGCACTGTGCAAGTACCTTACAGTATTTGAAAGTATTTTGTCCCCAAAAACGTGGGTGAGTTTCTTGAGGGGTCAACCAGGTTGGATGGTCGACACTAATAGGTGCCTCAACAAGCTGTTTGGCAAACTTTCACTTGTGGTCGACACAAGAATTGCTTATAGCCATGCCTATCTTTGACGTTGCCTGCCCCTTGTCTACTCTCTTCGGACCTACTTTGTGCCGGTTGACGGCGCTGCAGCAGTAGAGCATGCAGTAGCTGGTGCCGAGGAAAAGTTCGGATGGAGCAAAAATAGATTAAATCAATCTCTCTCAGCACAGACGCCCAAGCTGCCTGCACTGACGGTTTCGTCTCCAAGAAAACCGCGTTTAAATACAGTGAACCCAAACATTGTACCTGGCATTGGATTATTATGTCGCACTCGCCATCCGACAATGTACAGCGTTAGTGTCCCTCGCTAAACATGACAAACAGGAATTGAAGATCATTAGAAATGCGGAAAAGTACCATATTGAATTGTTCTTGCACTACAAATATCCTGACACCGATCACGTCGTTTTTGTCGCGGTACGCATCAGACGCTGTGCGAGTGGGTCGGTTGCATACGATGTGCGATGGCTGGGCAGAGGCTAGCTTGAAGTACATGGGGAGCGGGGGGTTTACTGTGAGCACGAAGGTGCCGAACATCGAGACGGAGACACTCGTCTTGTGGGGGCGGCAAGACAAGATCCTCGATCCCAAACTTTACGCGGAGAGGTAGGCTCAAAGCCGTCAAACTATCCAGTCTTAACAGTTTCTGGAATAAAAAGAAAAGAGTTGATTGTATTGTTGATTGTTTTGTTATTTTATTATTTTCGGGTTTTGGTGATTTAATTGACCATGTTTATTTGATTATTTAGCTTGCATGGCGATTGGTACGACGTTCTGGTTGACGGTACAACTGGATAATGTTTGCGGTGAGATCATGTTTGCGGTGGAGAAGGGCCCAAACAGTACGCAGAGAGGTGAGCTTGCCCTTTCTCCACTGCACACACTTCTATCACATACTAATTTCAAGTAGTGTGTCCCCCACAACGCGGGTGTATTTCTAAAGGAGCTACCCCTTTTCCAACTCCAAAAAGCGTCCTACACTGATTCTAAGTGTTCCCCCCCCAAAACAGGTAAAGGCAATGGTAAATGCGTCAAACCCGTGTCACCTATCATTTTAGGCCCCAGGTACAACAAGGACAACCACCAAAGAAAGTGTATAGCTGTCGCTAGGAAAATCGCAAGGGATCCATATCTTTTGGCGCTCGTAACGAGTGAAAAGCGAGGTACCACCAATCGTCTAGGGTGCGTGATCTTTAGAACGAGTAGTATACCTCTACGCACGGTCCAGCGGCAACGCACAAGTTCCGTTTCACCGTCGACCAAGGCTATTGTCTTACAGTAGTCACTATTAGCCACCCACAGTACTCACTATTTGTCGCTACTATTAATAGTCACTACTAGTCACTACCATGACGGGGAGGCATAGAAATACGGACCAAATGTGGCTAGTAAAAACAGGAAAACACATAGGTTTTAGTGTACATCGTGGTTTCTGATAGCTATGGTCCTCCGCAATAGTCGCTGCACGTACTACTGCTGTAGTCACTATTAGGGCTAATCATATCAGCGGCTGCGGGCCATTCGCGCGAGTGGCTATCCTATTGATTTTGCCACGTCTTTAGCTTTTGGGTTTTTTTATTTCGCCAATTACCCCATGGAACTGTTTATTGCGCTGCTCGAAATGCAAATGAGGTCACCCCCACCCCTTGTGGCCTTCTGTCTCTGGAGTGGCCACACGGGAAAACAAAGTAACTCATTGGCGCTGTCATCCATAAGCAAGAAGGTAGGCACAAGGTACCGAAGTCCGTCGTACGAGCGGTTCTTGGAAGGATGAAGTTCACCCTTCTTGCGACCCGCCGAACACCTCACGGCGCTTCGCGCTTGGTGCAAGCAAAGTCTACCTTTGGTTGGTGAAAACCCGACGTGCTCCGTCCCGGCATCGTAGGGATGCGAGGGTCTATAGTCATACGACTACAGCCATGCGCAAACTTAGTACACCTCACCCTTGTGGTCTCGGTTCCGTGTTGTGTTTTTGGGCATTGCAGATGCCTCTACGCACGGTACAGCCGCAACCCACAATAATTCCCTTATCACTGTCCAACATTTTGGGCGGCGGTTTTGCGCGCGCTGCTATATACAACGCAGGTTTGTGACGGAGATGCCGAACGCCCGACTGTTGTGGGTGGAAGAGTGTGGCCACGTGCCGCATCTAGAGCAGCCGGATGAGACTGCGCGGGCGATCATGGACTTCGTAAAGAATGGTAACCCAGAAAAGGTGCGTCTAGAAATTGCCAAGAACTGCGTGCATCCAGCGCACACATTTTATAATGGATCCATGCTACCGTAGGGACCGTACTTCCGACGCCAAATATTTCTTTGTGGCGGGGACGCTCGTCTGAAGAGTACCCAGATTATTTGGGCCCGATGTGTGTAATCGAGTTTCTAATTTACGATTGGCGCTAAAAAAGTAAGGGCTCCGCTCCAGCCCGCGTGCCGGAATCTCCGCGTCCCGTCCGACTACCGGAATCTCCAGAAAGTACGTTGAATACAAACGAATGGCTGTGCGAGTGCTACTTTCATTGTGTTCGACTTTTGTGCGTCTCCGCAGACAGCATACGACAGTTAGCACATCCACCAGCGCGGGTTACTATCGAGAGCTGGAGTATCTTGAAATTAGTGCCAATACGTGAACTGTAAGTTCGGCCGATTGAGTGGTCGCTCCTCAGCTTTGCACGCTGCGTGATACGGCGGCCGCGCGTGTTCTTTAAGTATCGCAATTTTCATCAAGTACTGCGTAACAATACACAGATTTGATAACGCCGTCTGAAATATAGTCTCATACAATTAACCCCAAACCGACCTGCGCTACCGTGCTATCGCGAACCCAGAACACTTCCACTGCTTGAAAGTTTGCTCATCTAACTGATCCACAACCGACGCACTATTTATATGAGTACTATCGCGAACCTCCTGTACCTGGCTGCGCACTCGCTCGTCTTAACGTCATTCTTGGTGAACGAAAACAAAACGTGACGTTTTCACGAATCGCGGCATTTCGCTGACAAATAAAACGTTTGAAAAATTCCATAAAAATTGATGTCACGATTCGTGACAAAAAATCGCGATGTTTTTAGAGAACGTGGCATAACTCCAAATTATTAATATACCAGGGACAATCATAATGTTTTTTGTCAACAGTTGTGCGTTTTTTTCCATTCTTGACAGATGGCGCTTAACCCTGTGAAGACCCAGTCACAGCTATTAATAAGGATGTGCGAAACCCCCGAGAGCTGTAGATTTTTAAATCGTTAAGTGTGGGCGCGCAGCGATGTTCGATGTTTCGATCTCGATCCAGAATCGGAGAAATAAAAACCAATTTCGACCTACGGAAATCGGGAGAATCGCGATTCAGAATCGTCAAGTCGATCGATCTCCATCTCCGGACAATCGGGAAAATCGCGCGGTTCAGAATCGTAAATTTGATATCGATTTATGGTTATATCGGGATCATCGCGATTCAGAATCGTCAATTCGATCTCGATTTCTGAAATGCGGGAAAATCGCGATTCAGAATCGTTTGTTCGATATCGATCTTCCAACACTGCGAGTAGCACCATGCTGCTCGTATGCCGTGGAGCCCTTTTTGTGATGTAGGTTGGAGACACTATTAATAGACTAAATGTATCAAATGTATAATACCGCCCCTAGCTTTGCAGCCCGCACGTTGCTTGATATGGTTGTAATATGTAGGGCTGTGAGCTAACTGACTGTAAGTCGCCGAATAGTTATTAGTTGACAACCTGGTAGGTACCTGGTAGGTATTGCAGTTTGTTGTGTGCGGGAATTTGCGAATTTTTGCGCCTGTGTCTTACTGGTGGGTGTGTAGCTTGATGGAGACGTTTTTCGTTTAAAGCGGCTAAATCAATTGCTTGGCGGACTTCAGCTCCCAACTGGAAATCGCCTGACGCGTTCAGCACACTCACAGCTCTAGTACTCTTCATTTTTCCTTCGCTGTTTGCGTCTCAGATCCCCTGATAGTGGTAGGGGCTGACCATCTCCACGTTCCACTTTCCCAGTAACTTATGGCATCAATTCATCGCGTGCTCCTACCCTTGTGCGAAACCAGGCACAGGCACAGCTCGCCGCTTAACTACAGACGTGGGCGGCGGAGATAACTGTTGGTTCGTGATAAATATCTCGACAGCACCAAGATGACGATGCCATGCCGTGATGATCACTTGCCGAGATTAGGACACGTGAAGATGATGACTTGCCAAGATGATGATTTTTCCAAGGATTAGGACATGCTGAGATGATGACATACCAAGATGATGACTTTTCCAAGGATTAGGACACGCTGAGACGACGACTTTACGAAGATGATGACTTTTACCAGCATGACGCCTTTACGAAGATGATGAGTTTACGAAGATGATGGATGGCTTTACCAAGATCATGGCAAAACCTCCTACGTGTTGAGCTGGGAAAAAAAAGCGACGATACCAAGAAAAAATGTGATGGCATGCCAAGACGATGACTTACCAAGATGATGGCATGCCAAGATCGTGACATGTTCTCAACCACCCCCCTGGCCTGAGCAGGAAGTTTGCAGAACATGTCGGGGATCAGAGCTACAAGCCTGCTCCAACTGCGACGGACAAGGCAGCTACAAGACGTACAACGTAGTGGTAGTGTGTAAGAGTTGCAAAGGCTCCGGGAATGTTTTGTGCCGGTCGTGCTTTACGGGCGACCCGTGGGACATCGAGGCGGCGAGGACGCAGGCAGAAGAGCGTCGAAAATCTGGCCTGCTAGGTTTCCGAAAACCGCCCCCGCCCGATGGAATTTTACAGTAACCTGGGTTGTTTTTTGTTAATGGCAGTGCTTTAACTTTTTATTTTATGTATATTGTTTCCGGCCTTGCGTATGCACCCATGTTTCAAGGGTGGAATATTCTCAAGTGTACCCGTGTTTTGGGGACAAACTACTTGGAAATAGTGTGAGATATTTTGTTTCAGTGGTGAAAGGTTTAACAATTGATTCTTCGTCGTTCTGCTAGGTTTCCGAAAACGGTCCCCGCCCGACGGAATTTTACAGTAACCTGGGTTGTTTTTTTAATGACAATGTTTCACCCTTTTAATCTGTGTTTTGTTTCCGGCCTTGCGTATGCACTTATGTTGTGGGGACATGCTACTTGGAATTTGTGTGGGATACTTTTTTGAAATGGTAAAAAAGTCAACAATTGGTTCTTCTTCGCTCATTGATAAGTCACGGGCAGCTTTGTCTTTGACACTCTTGACACTGCTATCGTGCTCCTCATGGTCCACCTCGCTACACAACAGCATCAAAAATCCAGTTTTTCTAGGTTTCCGAAATCTGCATCCGCCCGATGGGAATTTACGGCAACGTGGGTTAGGTTGGTGTTCTGCTAATGACAACTGGTTTTAACTGCACCCACGTCGTGGGGACAAACTACCTGGAATTAGTGTGGTGTGCGAGGTTTCCGAAAAACTCCCCGTCGGATATGTGAGTTAGTTGTTTGTGGGAATCTGTTTTGGGTGAAAACCGCCTCCACCCGATGAACTTTTATTACAATAGCGTGCGTTAGTTCCGTTAAATTGAGTCGATTTCACCCACATTTTCGGGACAAACACTTCCGCAGTAGTCAGTATACCTACCAGCCGACCCGAAAGTGTACTTTTCAGGCACACCAGGTGTGCAGTCGAGCCCGGATGGGTCGAAATCTGCGCACGAACACGGCCGGCGTATCTACACATTTTCGTCTCCGAACAAACGCGGAACGTCTTCACGCTCTTAGCTGTAGTTTTGATCGCGTTCAGCTCGGGCTTGGGAAGGTTAGGGTCGGTTAATCTTCCCTGGCTTCTCCAACCGGGGTCACGCGGAGGCATCGATATTTCTGGCTCACCGCAACCATTCCGCTCGGAAGGGAAGCGGGACAAGTAGAACCATCCCTAGAGGGCACGCGTCCGTGCCCGTGTAGCGATGATGCCACTCGTCTCTACCTACTTACAATACCCCCCCCCCATCCGTGTACACGAGACCCAGGCCACAATGTTCAGCGTCCACAACCGCGCGTAGAATTCCGCCAGTGTAGACAGCGGTGTTGGTACAAGAGGAAGACGTCATTGTAGCCGTGCGGAGAGAGGGGACCGCAGAGCAACGTACTGGCGTCGCGGTAAGGGAAGGTATAGCTGGCAATGTTCAACCCAAAGTCTCGTCTCCTTGTCAGCTAGACTAGCAAAGTGGGTTCGATCGGGCTGTGGGCCTATGGAGAGGGCCCATGTGCCCAGGGCAATCCTTTTTTTAGCTTGCTTTTTTCGACAACAATTGTCACCGGGACCCCAAGTTGGTGAGACGCACCACTGGTCAAGGTACGACCAAGGCTACTAGTCACGTCAACGGCCTCGTTCTTCAGCGGTTCAGGAACACTCGCGCGAGCGACTCACCTGTGTTCGCAATATTCACCATGGACTTATTTGTTACACGCTGCGCCAACAACACATATTTCAAGTGTGGTTTTGAAAAATCGGTCGAGAATAGGGGGTACATTATTAACATCCTCCCTAGAGCGTAGCCTTGGTGGTACCCAGTGCCCGGTAATGTGCTGCTTTAAACTTGAGATGAAAACCCCCTTAGACTGGTTCTACGATAACCCCTCCCAAAACCAGCGATTTTCATTAACGCACGTTCCAGAGGGCTGCTCGACACAAGGAAGGAAACCACTAATAGAAAATTGTCCACATGTTTTCTTGCGTGCAAAGGTCTATCGATCGATGACGTCGGGGCGTCGAGGGACATCGCATTCCAGGAGATACGACCGGGAGCTGGTTTTGAAACCGGTGATTTCGTTAAAGAAAAGTTGGGGGGCTACAGTAGTAAGACTCCTTACCACGACGACATCGTTCCAAGAAAAAAGGCCGTCAGCACGTAAAGAATCGTAATGTTGGTTGTTATTAATCTCACAACATCGCATGGCCTCAAAGACAGACTCCAAAAAGGATACCTGCAGTGGAAGACAGAAAAAAACGTGTTTTTCGTTGAAGCATTTTTCGTGCTAGAGAATGATTTGCAGCCAGCAGCGACCACTCGGAAGATGGAAGACACGAAGACATCCATCCGTGTAGCCTCTATTACCTCTTTCGGGGGCCATGCCTAGCGAACAGCAAAATGGCGAGTGAGTGAGGTCTTATCAAGAGTCTATTACTACGTAAAACGAACAGCACCACGCTGCGCGCGTGTCGGTCATCTCCTTCCGGTGAACTTCGGACACAATATCCACTAAGGTACCCCCGCAGCCCGGGCTGCTTCGTGCTGCTAATGCTGCAAAAGTAGGGGGCTTTTCCCAGGTCATGACTCGACACGCGGGTCGGTTCGGGAGCTTTTAAAGTCTCCCGGACTGAGTCCGGTCGGGAAAGGAGGTGGTGTTTTCGAATCGCACAGGTCGGGTCGGGTCGGGTCGGGTTGCGTGGGGTCAGGAGATTTTAATATATCACAGGTCGCGTCCGGTCACCCTGACCCAACCCGAGGGGCGAGAATGGACTCCACACATGAAAAGTCCTATTAATATACTTTTTTCGACGTTGTGTTTCAACATGTTTTTCCTTTGAAGTCCCCGGCAGACCAGAAAGACGGCACCGAGGTCGCCTCGAAATCATATCTTGCTCGAAAGACCTTTGCCCCCAAACACGCTCCACCAAAAAACAAAAAAATCAAAAACAAACTATAGTCAGCAGCCTCGGTCGTCCGCCAAACCACATCTGATCGTGCGTGTCATTGTCCATGAACACAGGTCAGCGTTGCACCATCCAGCAAATTGCGTCAAGCAAAAAAATAATACCAGCAGCCTCAGCCGTCCGTCACA
Source organism: Undaria pinnatifida (assembly GCA_012845835.1). Classification (NCBI taxonomy): domain Eukaryota; class Phaeophyceae; order Laminariales; family Alariaceae; genus Undaria; species Undaria pinnatifida. Next base: position 8,707,960 of record JABAKD010000005.1, read on the forward strand.
CCATCAGGCATCTGACAGTGGGTGCCATTGTCCGTCATCAGCAGAGGTCGTCGTGGTATATCCATTGCTGAGCTTGCCCTGGCCTCGCCTCGGCATCTGAAGAACGTTTTTTTCCGAATAAAAGGTAACAGATTTGACGGGGTCAGCTGATGATCAATACTTTCCCGTGGGATGTACGAAACTATAGAATGCTTAGAGCTGCGAGTCGGCACGACTTAATTCACCAAGTGGTTGTTAGTCGGATTAATAGTTAGTCGTTTTCCAGAGGTGCCGACTACTCGACATATTGGGTTTGCAGACTTGAATACTAGGAAACACCTGGTACTGTTTAATGCGGGATGCATTGGTCTTGTTTGGGCGGGCCCCCCTCGGCCGGGGGAGGCTGATTGGGCTTGCTTCGCTTGCCTGACTCAAGTCGGCAAGTCGGCTTGCCATCAGCCGGCCTCACCAGCCAACTTGCCGACTACAGTCAGTTAGCTGGCTAACAGCACCCAATAGAGTTAGAAGTGGGGGGGTGAAATTTAGCTAGTTCGTGCAAAGTCAAGCCCCAATCAATTTCCACCTTCGAGGGACACGATATGGCGATGTCAATGGGGAGGTGTTGGAGTTTCCTTTTTTCTCTCGAAGCCTGCGTCGGTGCTGATGCGTAACATGCTACACAATTGTTGTCGGTAGCGCCCACCACAACTTGGTAGCCGTCGTCAGTCCCACCACAATCAATAACAACTACTGTTACCGAGTAGGATCCAGTGCTGAAGGAAATACTGGCATATGGCATGGGTTTTCAATATAACCGGTATTTTATTCCTGGTATTTCCTTTCTTCTGCACCATTTATTCCGGGCATAGCTAAAGGCCCCTTCTGTTGGGGTTAATATACGTGTACGGTTATTGGTATACCTGGTCTGTTGGAATATTCGAAATTCTCTTTCCTTTCCAACAACGTTGATGTACTAGAACTATACACACGCTAATAGTCTCGAAATACCCACCTCCACATTACATATTAGTGGGAGAGCGAAGGACGTTGGCTACAGCATGGCTCGACGATACGGACCGTAGATAGAATACTCTCCCACCGTTCTGTTCATCGTCGACCAGTGTAACCCTTTGGGACTTGAAGAGAAAATATGTCGACATGGTATCATATGACGTGACGAGTGTAAAATCGGCACAAGAAGCAGCCCCGGCGGATAGGGAAGGGTGCGTAACCGGACTACAACGCAGCTTTGGGGCATCAGAGGGAAACGCGTCGAAATGTTACGACGATTACAGCATCGGCGACACGAAGCAGCCTCGGCTGCCAGGGAAAGGTGTGTGCCCGGACTGCAGCGTAGCTTTGAGGCTTGAGAGGGAAACTACGTCTAAATGGTGGAATGACGTGACGATTACAGCGTTGGTCACACGAAGAAGCCCCCGGCTGCTAGGGAAGGGTGTGTGCCCGAAGCGCAATGTAAGGAGCGGTAAGACACGCGCGGCATGGTGGTACTCGTACCGCTGCACGGTTTTCCTAGACGCTTGTCCATAGGATCGCACTATTGACAGTCACTTTTTCGAGCGCTAGACAAATGTCCCAGAAGGGTTAATCGAGGAGTTATTTACTCACGTGCGGCGTTATCCTCTGGGACGCGCTTCTCCTTCGCGCTGGAGAGCATGCTAAGGATGCTCAAAGCCAGGGACCTTCAAGTAGAGCGGCAAGACATAACACAAAAACACACAACAAGTGTTCACTGAGTTGTTTGCGGAGTTGCCTGTACATGACGGCTAGGTACTGGTTGGGCAAGAAACACAACAACAACAACAACAAACAAACAAAAACAAGTATATTCACGAGTTGACTGGACTTGACTACTAATTTGGTACTACAGTAGTTGGACAGACCAATATAAAAAACATACAACAACAATTGCTTGCGACCAAAATACTAGGGCCCGGAGTTGGCTCGACTTCACGGCTGGTAATAGTTTTTGTTGGTTGGCGGAGTAAATCGACCGACTTTTTCAGTCTTCCTCGACATAAAGCACACTGCGAGTCATAAACGCACCCGTCAAATGTAACACGAAGATCTTCTTACGTTGCCATAAGCAACTGAATGTAGTACCTAGCCAACTAATAACTAGTCCACGACTTACTATTTAGCATAGTCAAGCCAACTCACAGCCCTACCAATCGCCACTCTTTTTTTTCCACATTCCTCACTGTTTTTCCTTTTTGTAATTGCGAGTATTATCCCACACCATTACCACGAGACTCACATGACAGTAAGGTTTGGCTTCCAGTCTCGAGAGCTCAACAAGCTCAAGCATATATCTCCGTTCGTGTAAATGTGCTGTAACACGCCCAAGAGCAGTGCGGTGCGATCAGCGCGAGAGCGAGGAGGGTTGACGGCAGACAACAGCGTTTAGGCGATGAAAAAAAAACTACAGGAGTGTGCTGCGGTACGGGTGGAACCTAATGTTTTTTAGGCTCCTCGCTTGAATAGCTCTGTATTATATACGGTACATATCTCACCCATATACCAACTTTGAGACAAAAAGAAAGCGCAATCCGAGGAACAATCCGATGGCCCAGGTAGGTATATAGACTGGAATAACGAATGTAACAGAGGAAAACACAAATAGTACTCCAATGATATTGGGCATAGTTCGTCAGATTACCATCAGCTGAGAAGCCCTGTAAGTCGCAAAAATGTTTTTGGTCTTAAAAGTGCCATTATACCCCCTTCCGTAGCACGCGTCGATATCCCGCCCTCGACGTTGCAAATGCACCTTTTTTAGCCTGTTTTATTTGCTTATTGTCAAATAAAAGCTTAAAGCTCACCACACTTCCGCGTATTTTCACACGCGTCACGTGTCAATTCTAATTCCAGTTGGTTTTAAATTGCAGCCGCCTCGATCCAGCATCAATTTATCTCGCGAAAACGACCCGAAAGCAGCAATTGCCGGCACCGTTTTCCTACATAAAACGCACACTTTAGCGCTAAAAGGACCTGTCAAGATGCCGTGCTCCTTTAAAACTAACGTGCTGTTCTGGAAAAGTACGTACGGCTCCCAGCCAGCTCAGCCAAAACTCCCACAAACGATCCCAGGACATGCCTGACAACACGAACGGCAACACACTTCCTGAGAAAAAACTGTTTTTCTACACAACGAGAGGGGCGCACACGACGAAAATGGTGGCTTTGGAATGATCTCGTCGAGATGTTTCTAAAGGCGCATCCCTCGGCGTCCGCACTCTCCCGTATCATCGACGAAATCTGTTTGGAAAACCGTTCGAGGGGTGTTAGGTGTTTTTTATCTTGCGTTTTATCTGGTGCAGTTCCTCCCAGCCAGCTCAGCCGATGCTCCCACGAACACCCGAGGACTGAGAGAGCACCTCGATACGAAACAGCATCGGAACTTTCTTTGAATCCCCAAACTTAGGAGCATGGGTCTGTCTCTTCGTGGCACGACGCGACGCATGCTACGGCATATAGGAGTGGCACCTTCATCTTTCTGAGGCTCCTGACATGAGGTCCTATATATCTCACCCAAGAACGGACGCTTGCGAAAAAAGCACGCCTGACTCGATGAAAAATCTCATGGCCTAACTATTTCACGAAACATACTGCATATCACAAGTGGGATTCGAACCATGTAGGGGAGTTCCCCAGTTGAGGACTCCGTCAGTCAAGCCCGTCAGTCAAGCTCGTTAACCAAGCCCGTGAGTCAGGAACCATTTGGCCAAAAAGCGCTACCTCTAATGCAGCACACGTCTGTCGGCATCGCAGAGGCGACGGGCTTACCTGGTGCTTGGGAGGCGGAGGGGATTGCAAGAAGTACACGGCTGGGGGCTTGGTCGGATAGTCTTCGGGGAAGGCGACTCTCAGTCGGAATTTCTCTCCCGCGTAGATAGTCCCTTCCGCCCCGCTGATTGTAATAATCCACACCCTGATTTAGTCAAGCGCAAGTGTACGTGTGGTTGTGTTGATTGTCCTCATGAACATGACGGTTATGATCCATCTTATATCATGGAGTTCCGTATGTTGGTAAGGGATTCATGTATAAGGTGTAAGGGGATTGTTTGGCCGGATGTTTCCCGGCATGATTTGCCATGAGCTGTCACTCGTAGTTTTGCTCCATATGAGACCGAGTCAGGCTCGACGGCTGGATAATATAAGAGTTCTGTGTCACCGTCTGGAGTCACCATCACGCCTTCCCGCGCCAGCTACGCGTACACCTTTAGAGATCTATCAGCACACTAGTGAGTTAGCCGGTTGATTTCTATTGGTAAGCGAAGCCAAGGCCAGCCTACAGAGGTGGGGAAGAGCCATGTCAGGTCCGGGGGATTCTGGCATTAGTGTGGAGTATATAAAAGAGGAAATAAAACTACTCAAGATCCAGATAGCGTTGCAGAATCGGGAGAGAGAGGTCGGACTCGCTGAGGCAGCCCTGCGAGCGTCATATGCTGAAGAGGTGTATGGCCTGACTTCGTTTTGGTCCTGGCGGGTGTCGATGATGCATGACGCATTACGACTTCTCCGCGAGGAGCACGAGCTTCACGCAAATGTAGTGCGGAAAAAGGACGAAAGGGTGACTTTATTCGAGGATGAGAGAGAGATGAGAGAGAGCGAGAGAGAGAGCGAGAGAGAAGAGAGAGAGAGAGAGAGAGAGAAGAGAGAGAGAAGGAGAGTAAGAATATTTCGCCCCAGCAGCAACTGCGCGGTCCCAGCAAAGCCAAACATAAGCCGAAGCTGGTAGATCTGCATGGCGCTGGTGGCGACGGCGCTGGAGAGAAGTAGTTGTTGCAGAGGCAGCAGCTGCCCCAGTCGCCCCATCTGCAGGAAAGGCAGTCGTCAGAGGATTGCTACGCATATAAAGAAGAATTGCCGCCGCAACCGCCGTCAACACCGCCGCCGCCGCCGCCGCCACCGCCGCCGCCGTCACCGTCGCTGTCACAGCCGCCTTTGTCGTCACCGCCGCTGCCACCGCCACCGTCACCGCTGCCGCCGTCACCGCTGCCGCCGCTGCTGCCGTCGTCACCGCCGTTACCGCCGCAACAGCCACTGTGTGTGCAAGCCCGCAGTACAGCCAGGCCTGTGCCTGAATTTGTGGCTACTATAATTTGTAGAAGAGAAGAGGAAAGGAGAGATGGGATTACTTGGCCGGCAGGTGCCGGGAGAGAGATTGAGGAGATTTTAAGCGCGATGGAACACGCGTTTGAGTTCTGGAACAACTTTGAGAGAGCGGTGGTGGGCACTGGTGAAAGGGTGTCCACCATCGATTGGGGGTCGGAGCATGGACGCGAAAGGAGGAGATGCCCAAAACGAGCGCGAGTGAAGGAGAAAGGAACAACGGACCATCAGCGAGGGCTTAGGCCCGCACCAGGGACGGCTGCTTCATTCAGGAGGATAGGCTGGAGTGCCCGAGCTGCGGCGATGCCATGAGACCGGAAGGAGGCTGCCGCAGCGGAGGGACCACCAGCAGTAGTGTTTGGGGCATTGGGGTTGAAATGACTGGGTATGATGCTGGGTGATTGTGATTTTGTTGTTCGAACGTTGATTGTCAGCCTGCTTGAGATGGACTTGATTGTTTTTCTTGTTTTTGTCATAGGATGAGGATTGTTTATTGTTGGTATGACAAATCTCGGCCAATGACAAATCGCCCGAGATTGAACAGACCACGAGCTGCGCAGAGGCGTGTTCGGTCTAGTTCGAGTATTCGTGACTTGAGTACGAGTATTGTCCCGCTGACGCGTTGGTTATGCGTTGTCTGATCGCGCGGACTTACCCCATGCTTACTTGAATGTGTATAGCACCGATATTACGCATACTCGTCAGGAATAACGAAGTACTATGGTTTGATTTTGCGAGTTGATTACTATGTCTGTTTGAGTCGGTACCGCCGTATTGGACAATGCCGTTTGTTCTGGCAGACACCATGAAGATGGTGATGTTCTCGCGGTATGTGTGGATTTTATTGTCCCCGGGTTTGGTACGACGTACATTGCGGTTTTCGATGATAACGAGGGGGCGAAGAACCTGGCACAAAACCCAGTGTGTACGTCGAACTCAAAGTACATCGACGTGCGAACCCCCGTTTTGCGGGAGCTTATTTTTTGGGGGAGATATTTGGTTACCAGGTATTATTCAAAATCTGATTTTTTTTTAGCACAGTGCAACATCCCGCCGCTACGTGTTCTACACATTTCGTCGTGCACGGAGGAGGGGGGATGCTTTTCGCCGTGCAGTGCGCAGAGTACGATTGAATCGAGTTTCTGCGGTTGTTTGCGTTTTCGTATAATAATGCGGAGTTTGTTTTTCCTGGTTCAGCTTGTAGGCCCCGTACAGAGTAATAGTATCTCGAGGAAATCGGGGATAATCAGTGAGTTTATTTGAGCCATAAATCCGAAGAAAAAGGCCGTTTTCTGTGGCTAATTTCGAGGATGACGCCGTTTTTACCTGGTCATTTCCGAGAATATAATTATTGTCGTTTTCACCTGGCAATAATTTTCGAGAGTAGTTGATGTTTGCAGCATGAGACAGTTGTTACTTGGTTTAAGACTTGGAGGACTTGTTGAATTGAGGACTGGAATTTTGATTTCGAGTTTGTTGAAGTTCTGAGTTTGATACAAGTTCATTACGATATGACGATGTATCAACCCTGCGATGTCGTGCCTTGTCATGCACAAAGCAGGGGGGATATTAAGTGTATTCGTCGTGTACAATGAGGAGGGGGGATGTTGATTGTCCTCATGAACATGACGGTTATGATCCATCTTATATCATGGAGTTCCGTATGTTGGTAAGGGATTCATTCATGAATAAGGTGTGAGGGGATTGTTTGGCCGGATGTTTCCCGGCATGATTTGCCATGAGCTGTCACTCGTAGTTTTGCTCCATATGAGACCGAGTCAGGCTCGACGGCTGGATGATATAAGAGTTCTGTGTCACCGTCTGGAGTCATCATCACGCCTTCCCGCGCCAGCTACGCGTACACCTTTAGAGATCTATCAACAGGTTGTTATATAACACTACAGTGTCGATCATGTAGGTTAGTATAAAACCAGCAGTAACGTATCTCCATAGACCACTTCGTCACGAAGCGCCGATTGTAGCACCACAGAGCAGTGACCAAATTGGGCAGTGGGTATTACCGGACCCTAACAGTAAGTGTCCCAAAAGACCATTTCGTCAGTAACCGCTGATGGTAATAATCCACAACCTGATTCGTTCAAAAGCGCAAGTGTCCCCCAAGAGTTCACTTCGTCAGGTAAAACCTCTTTGAAGCTGAACATTACTATTCTTCGTACTCCGTATATATCTCCATCACCACGCCACTAACACGCGCGTTCTGCGGTAGCGGGATTAGCCAACTTTCCTGAGGTTCCTCACCAGACGAGCTCTACACTTCATTTTTTTTTTTCGAAGTGTCTGAAGAAAACATGAAAGTGCAACCCGATACAAAAGCCCATGGCCTAGGCACATAACGAACAACAACGCAAACAAAAAAATCCAACCGTATGGGGTTCGACGCTCCTCAGCTGATGCGACGCGTAACTCATCAACAGTCGGCCAAAAAGCGATACCTCTATCTCCGCACGCGTCGCCAATGCTGTCGAGGAAGGCTGATACCGTTGCCGAACGAAACGATCCGAACGATCCGATGCCATCACTACGGGGAACCACAGTAATCAGAACCCACGCTAAACACAAAAACCTACACTTTCCCCTAGTTTTGCCATATTGGTTTCGACTACTACAAGCCACATGGTAGCTGGAAAATCACCACCCCCGTACTCTTTAGCCAGGGGGCAACAGTCAAGGCAATAAGCGCTCGACGAAATGCCCCGACAACACCCCATTAACCGCACATGTGAGTTGTGAGCACGCAGGCCTTTCTCCTCACCGTATGTTCTTGCCGACGCTGACCTTGCAGTTGTCCGGCGGGTTGGCCATGAAGTCTTTTAGCTCCTGCAACGCGGTTCGACAACGACAACCGTGTAGACACGAGAATTAAGGCGCGGCAATCGCTGGTCGAGGTTGTCGCAAAAATCGAGGTGCGGTGGGGAGACTCTAGCTGTCAGGGGTTGTTGATTACGAAATATTTACGTGGCAGGGTGCGGAGGATAGAGACAACCGGCATTGTTCTCACTACGGCATGGCGCGTGCCTCGGGAGGTGTCCACCCTATCAGCTTTATGTTCCTTCGTGTCCTACTTGTTTCTTAGTCTGCGGGAAATAATCTCATACATGTTGTTCTACCATCCCGCCAATGCCTTCTTGCGGTGCTCATGCCGGCTTATGCTTCATTACCAGAGGGCACCGAACAAAGCCAGCAGGGTCACCGCCCACAGCAGGATGGGTGGTTCCTTCTGAAAAGGAGGGGAGTCTTACTCCGCCATACTAGCGACAGTGACCCGTGTGCTAAAGACCAACCTGTTTCTGACCGCATCATCATCCAATGCTAATTCCGGGTAATTTGGGCCCAATAATGTGTGTGAAGCTATCACCGGGTTAAGGTGTTATTTCTCAGAGGGCATGTAGCACGGCTTCAGCAGCAATAATAGTGTTGTACTAATCACATCATGTCTGAACATAGCTTACTCTTCTTGCAGATACGCAACTGTTACAGCCGTGGTTACCAAGAACCGCAGCTGTCTAACACAAGCACGGTTTAAAAAGATGAGCAGCAAAACTCCATGGAGCTCTCGTGTCATTGATCGGTATGTCAGGATATTTGTACAGTGAAAAAAAAACAATACGTACGATGTTTGGATTTTGTACTGTGTGGTGAGGCGGTTTACTTGGATACAAAACCGTCGGTGCCGTCAGCTTGAACATCTGTTGTGCTGTGAGAGATTAACACACACTGTTTTTACTCTACCCGACCCTCTATTCAGCGCCAGCTATTGCTCGACGGCTGCAGCGCCGTCAGGGTATGAGCCGGGGTCGGTACACTCGTGTCACCGACCGATATAGTCGTGTCACCGACCGGTAAACTCTTGTTACCAATCGGTACATTCGTGTGGCCGACCGTTACATCCCTGTTATCGACCGCTACAGTCGCGTCACCGACCGTTACACTCGTGTCACCGACCGCTACAGTCGCGTCACCGACCGTGGTATTTGTGCCATCGACTGTTGCGCTCGTATTGTGTCACCCGACCGCTACAGTCGTGTCATCGACCGCTACACTCGTGTCACTGACAGTTACACTTGTGCCACCGACCGTTACGCTCTTGGCACTAGCGAGTTTGCGAATTCTAAACTCTGTTCGAGTTGGAAATCATATAGTGACAGCATTGAAACCAACGAACGTCATAAAATCCAAGACCAGCCACCCGACGAGAACATTAGGTTGGAAAATAAAAAACGATAGGAAAACATGTTTCTAACCTACTTTTTCTTACCCAACTCCTACTCAACCAAAAGTTGGTACATCGAAACCACCCTACTGACCGTTTCGCTCGTGTCACAGTCGTGCTACCGACCGATACACTAGTGTTACCGACCGTTACACTCGTAATACCAATTGCTACACGCGTGTTGCTGACTATTACATTCGTGTCACCGATCGTTATACTCGTGTCCTCGACTGTTACACACGTGATACCGACCTTTACATTCGTAACACCGACTGTTACACTCGTGTCACAGACCACTACACTTCTGTCACCTACCGTTCGTCACATGACCGTCGCACTCGTGTCGCTGACCGTTACAGTCGTCTCGCCGACCGTTACACTCGTTTTACCGACCGTTACACGACCGTTACACTTCGTGTAACCGACCGTTACAACCGTTGTACTCTTATCACCGGCCGTTACACAACCGTTACACGACCGTTACACTCGTATCACCGACCGTAGTCGTGTTACCAGCCGTTACACTCGTACGTTACACTTGTCTCACCGACCGTTACAGTCGTGTCACCGACCGTTACACTCGTGTTACCAACCGTTACAGTCTCGTGACCGACCATTTCAGCCGTGTCACCGATAGTTACACTCGTGTCACCAACCGTTACATTCATGGCACCAATCGTTGCACTCATGTTACCGACCTTTTCCCTTGTTTCACCGACCGTTACACTGGTGGCACCGACCACTACACTCGTGTTGCCGACATTACGCTCGTGTCGCCGACCGTTGCACTCGTGTCATCGACCCTTACACCGTATCACCGACCGTCACACTTGTTCTGCCGACCGTTACCCTCGTTTTACCGATGGTTAAACGACCGTTACATTCACGTCACCGACCGCTACACTCGTGTCACCAATCGTTACACTCGTTATACCGACCGTTAACGACCGTTTCACCCGCATGACCGACCGTTTCACTCGTTTTGCCGACCGTTGCACGATCGCTACACTCGTGTCACTAACCATACTCGTGTTACCGACCGTTACAGTCGTATCACCGACCGTTACAGTCGTGTTACCGACCGTTACAGTCGTTTAGTCGTGTAACCGACCGTTACATCTCGTCATCGACCGCTACACTTGTGTCACCGACTGTTACATGCGTAATACCGACCATTACACGACTGTTACACTCATGTCACCGATTGCTACACGACCGTTACACTCATGTCACTGATCGCTACACGACCGCTACACTCATGTCACCGACCGCTACACGACCGTTACACTCATGTCACCGACCATCACACGACCGTTACACTCATGTCACCGACCGTTACACTCGTGCTACCGACCGCTACATTTTTGCCACCGAATGATACACGACGGTTACAATCATGTCACGGACCATTACACTCATGTTACCGACCGTTACATACGTGTTGTGTCACAAACCGTTACAGCCGTGTCACCGTTCCATTCGGGTCACCGACCGCTACACTCGTGCCACTGACCGTTAGACTCGTGTCATCGACCGTTACATTCGCATCAATGACCGCTAACGACCGTTATAGTCAACCAGCCATTACACCCGTGACACTGACCGTTACACTTTACACTTGGTTCCTAAGGTAGTCTTCCACTCCACAGCGATTGGAGCCTGTCCTGTGACCACGACTAGATCATGGCGATGACCCAATGCGAGAACCACAACAACACACTCGCGTCACCGACCGTTAGTGACTACCGCAACCAAAAGCAACCAACAGCGTCACGTATCCAACAAATATCGCATTGCTGGATACGAAACCATATTTTTCCGGATGCAGACAGCAAACATTCAGGCGCACAGTGTATCAGGTAGTATGTACGTATACGACAACTTGGCAGATACCTTTTGTATACGGTAATTAGCGTTTCCCGGTCGATACGTCTGCTCCAGATGAGAAGCGGTCGCTCCTTTTCCTTTCACCGTTCCCTTTTTCTTTTTCGTCGCACCTATCGATGGCAGCCGCGGTTTGGTTTTTTAGAGAGGTCGACAATGTCGGTAAGGAGCAGCCGGGAACCCACGCGAGTTCAAGCGATGGCCGCACGGTAGGGCTGCGAGTCAGCTGGCTATACCTAGCCGACTAGTTATTAGTTGGCTAGGTATTAGAGATATATGCGGGCGGTAATTGCGGAGTTCTGCGTCCTTGCATCTGATTGGCGCGTTTGCGGCTCGATGCGTGATGTGAATGAATAAAGGCGACGTAAGTTAGTTGGCCTTTACTCCACCACCCATGAATATTTACAGAAGACGACAGTAAGCAGAACCCGGGATGGACCCAAAACCCATAGAGACGACACCCGCGTATTGTTGCAACCTGTATTTGGCTGTGAATGTTATGTGCCTCCGTAAATAGTGGCCAAGTCCAGCCGACTCACAGCCCTATCGTACGAGCTGAACGTCGGTCAGCTTAACGGATAAGGCCGGTGTCTCCATCGGACACCGATAACGCGGCTCCATTTCCAACGTTTTAACTCGTGCCTAGCTCTAACACGAACATGCCTTCGGTTTGCCTTTTCCAGCTGCAAAAATTATCCCATACTAATTTTAAATATTTTGCTGCCGAAACGCGGGTGGAGTTCTAAAGGGTACGCCCAGTCAAGACCGCAGAATAAAAATTTTACTCCAACTACACATGCAGTAATTTGTCCCCGACATTCGAACTGGGATTGTGTAGAGGGTAACGATCGATTTCACCCGGCGGAAAAAGGAAGCCGCGCCAACACCGTTTAAGGAGGGGGGGTGAGAAGGGGAGGTCGGGGGATACGTTTCATCAGTTACCCGTCGGACTCAAGGAGATGCCACATTTTGTAGTCGCCTGGGTAGAGATGAGGGACCGCATACACCACCACAGAAAGGGCTATTCGTAGTTCACGGTTTCCAATTTGCGGCGAGATTTATTCTGCAAGACATGCATATAGCTGCCGCATTCCTCTATCAAATGTATATTTGGAGTCTGTTTGGATCGGAAACAGTCCATCACACCATCCCCTGAGTAAAATCTACCCTATACGCGTACCTTCAGAGTCTGCGCTCTTCAGCGTCCCTTTCGACCTGCCCAACACCCTTGACACGAAGCGTCTTAATCTTCGCATCAGTCCGCCCCCTTCCAAGTCTAACTCCCCCTCCTTGGCGCCACTTTCTCGGCCAAATTTAGGCATGAAAACTCGCAAAAACAGCGTCAAAATGGAAGGCTCGTCGCCGGTGCCACCCCCTCGCACCAAGGCCACTGCTTTCATGCACTCCGCGCTCCCTGGCAAGCACTTGAGGTTGGCGTTCTGGAAGCAGGGGTAGCGCGCAAGAACGGAGGCATGTCAATATGGATTCCGCGAACTTGGCGGGCACAGAGCGGGCGAACTTGTACGAGCTCATGGTGCTTGTTTCGTCACAAGCTTTTAGCTAGCTGCGCTCACAATGCTGTTGTGATTTTGGGGGTCTCCTAGCTGCTCTGTGTTTAGAATGCGACAGGATTTCGTTTCTTCGTTTGTTATACTTCGAACACACACGTGTACCCCCCCCCGGCTGCGGATGCTATATCCGCGTACCAGTAGGGATGGGATTCTGCACCGGGGAATTTAAAACTATTATGTAACTCCGTGCGCCGCCGGCCAAACCGAAACGCTCACGAGGACGAGGGTGATAGCCCTTATCGTAGTGCGGGAACACGACCAGGTGACATCGAGGGACTACAGAGTAGGCGCAGCCGCATTGCCGCCATCGGCTCCCTCAAGAGAGTGCCTCCAACTCTCAACACGCCTTCATAAGGGAATCTGCCACACACCACAGATTGCATCAGTCTATAAGTGGTTTTACTTTGCCCAAAACGCCGAACTGTGAGATCGAGATTTTCGTCGAAACTCATCTTGGCAGTCTACTTGTGACACTCCGGTCGCTCGTGCTACGGAGGGCCCATAGTTTATTTGTAGATTAGCACCGTTCGTGAACAAAAACAAACATATCGCATCAATGAAAATACTAAAATAAGGCCCCCATGCACACGAAACGAAACTCGCCTGCACTGAGCTGCCAGAGTTGCACGTCCTTCCATGCCGACCGGGCGTCGCCCGAGCGAGCGCCAAATACGCAGGTTGACGAGGGTCTCGTCGTCCCGCGAGGTTGGGGCTGGGTAGGTTTGCACCATATCGAGCCGAATGTCGAGCTGACGTTGATGGGGCGACCAGAGATAGGAGCACCAGTGTAGCCACGCACGCCATCGACCTGCGAGCGAGAAGACGTACACAGTGTAGTTTAGTTTTTACAGCATTTAGACATAGAGCAGTACAGACCGACGAACAACAAACAACCTAGAAGAGAACGTCAGCCCCATTTTTTGGGGGGGGGCGCGGAGAAATTTGGATTAAGAAATCGTATCCAGTGGCGACTGCTACACTTCAGTAAATCCTGCCAGGTATGGAATGGCCTGTGCTCAAGATTGCGCAAGTTTGGCATCACAATATAGTAAGGATTCAAGCCTTGCTCAGACTAGGGGTTGCTTCTCGGCGGGCACATACTGCTGTAGTTCGGGTTCAGGCAGTTTACAGCAGCCCTCGCGGTCGAACACTGGGAAATAAAACCCGATGTGGGTGTCGTTTTTGGCGGTGAATGCCCTGCGAGAATCCCCGCCAACTCCCGGTTACGACTACAATATTATATTGTACGTATAGTGGCCCCTCTGCAGTGCCGGTATGTGCCAGCCGGAAATAACGGCACTATAGCGGCAATCGGCACTACTCCGCATACTCACACTGCTGTTCGTTCCCATCTTTGCCAAGCGATCAACACGCATTATAGCGGGTAACCGGCACTGGACGCCTATGATATTAAGGCTGCCATACGAAGTATAGCTACTAGGCCTGGCTAGGCCTTATTAATAGTACGGTGACGCCAGCAGAGCGACCTAAACAACGGGAAGAGCGGTACTATCCTACATTTAGGAAGAGTGCGCAGCAGTACAAGTGTCGACATGCTGCGCGCTTTTGTGCTCCGGCATGCCCTATCCCACCCGCCCATGCTGCTTTGTGTGGCCTAGAGTCACTGCTGTGCTGTAATCGTCATTTTTTTCGACGTTTGTTTTCCTCAAGTCTTGTGTCTCAAAGGAGATCTACATGTGTCATCGCAGTACGCGTAGAGACAGTGGGTGTTGCCGGCAATCGAGCCATGTCGATGAAACATACTCAACCGTACCAAGAAGGGAAGCACCGAGACTAAGGAACAGGCGATACCCACATACTACGAGCAGCTGCTGTTTTTTGCTGTACCCCCTGGTGCGAGTATATACCGCATGACGACTGCTGTTGTATTCTGTGTACGGGAACATCAACGGTTCCGTGCGTTCGAGCGCCACGAAGCACAGCACAGCAGGAATTACACGTGGAGCGATAGCATTCAAGATTCGTTGCACAGACCGACAACTTAGTGACAAAAAATACACGAGCCTTGTCTTGTCAAGCACAAGAGTCTACCTGTATCCCTCTAGACGGGCCACTGCCTGCTGCCTGCCTGTTGCCCCCTCATACATGCTGGTATCTCTGCTTGCGCGTGTATCATAGTACAGCAGTAGTAGTGGTGTTTGTTTTTGCGACCGACCTGGTTGATACTGCTTTGTATTTGTATTTAATTAGAAAATCATAAGAGCTGACCTCATTGGCGATGTCGACTCTCGTGGTTGCCTGATCACTCGCAAACAGTAAGCACCTGTTCCTCCCATTGAACGTGATTGACACGTACACGGCGGAACCCAGCGGCGACCCTGTCAGCTGTCGCTGCTGGGCCTGGGGCCAAACCTGAAAAATCGAAAATCACAAAATCACGGGTTCAAAATCATCCCTAGTTATTAAGGCCTTCTTAGTTTTAGAAAATCCTCTTTGGGCATACCGGAGTGTGTTGTTCCTTGGACTACGAGTACCACGGCAGCATGTCGACGACCGCAGTCCGATGCTTGCGGGCAGTGCCCACGGGAATATCTGTTTCGGCTCTCTTACGCCGGAAGCCGCTCTCTGCAACGGTGGCAGCGACGCTTGCGCGCAAGGAAAGTGATGGGTGCTTACAGCCCCCGCGTAGACCTGTTATTGTGGCAGCAATTGCGGCATCTCCTGACTTGGCAAGCTTGGGGCGACGCATAGATGGCGATGGACTGAAGTGGGAACTGCCAAGCCCGGTGCAGCGCATCGATGGCGATGGACTAAAGTGGGGACTATTGGTGTCTCCGCAGGCCAATTTGCCCATGTCTAGTTTTGTTCATAAAGTTCATGCGGGTGGCGACGGGAAGATGATGGCTGCATTGACGGAGATGGTAGCCGTCAACCGCAATGCGAGGCGACCCAAGAAGGTGAGCATGAGCATGAACCTGGACGGGAACGGCCGTTTTGTTATTCATGTCAATACCTAGAGTAACAGCTAACAATCCCTATCGATCCGTCCAGAGTGGTATGGCGCAATAGTGATCCTTCTGCCACTATGCCAGCCGGAAATACCGGCACTATAGGGGTAACCGGCACTCCTCCGCATACTGCCACTACCCACTACCAACCCACTACTGCAATTGCACTGGCGATCTGGCGATTTCACAGGCATTATAGTGGGCAACCGGCACTACTCAACCGGCGCTACAGAGGGACTCCCATAGAAATGTACCAGGTACTCTGTACGTACGTATTGTGTACCTGGTGTTGCATATTCCTGTCGATGAGACGCATCTTGCTTCTCCAATATGTCTGATTTGCTGGCTTGTGCATGTTCCGTTTAACCAGCACCGTTTTTCCAGCACTATTGACATTGCATGACCAAGTCTGCTCAGGAGGTGTCTTAACTCCCCCCGAAAGGCATTGGAACGCTTGGAACCTGAAACGGACAAATAGTTCGGCTTGCTGTTGATTGGTTACCAAATCGATTAGATTTCCAGCGTTCCCATCCTAAGGATCTGTATGTCTCAGAGTAGTCGTGTGCAGCAAAACCGAACGGCCCACTTGCCACGAGATTTACGCCAACTGATAGGTGCTGGGAGTGTTTCTTCATATCTGGGAGTGTTGCTTTATACGCTGGAGGTCCACGACGGTATGGGTGCACAT
Source organism: Undaria pinnatifida (assembly GCA_012845835.1). Lineage (NCBI taxonomy): Eukaryota > Phaeophyceae > Laminariales > Alariaceae > Undaria > Undaria pinnatifida. The sequence continues at coordinate 8,724,415 of JABAKD010000005.1, forward strand.
GGGATTACTTAAGACTCGCGGGGTGGAGCTTATGTGGACGCCGTAGGGCTTGCCCACGGCAGGAGCCACGCGTTACCGGCACGTCCTGACCAGGAGGTTCACGAGGCAAAATACTGGGCTGCGAACGAGGATCTGGCGTTATATTTTCTAGCAAAAGTGTGGCACCGATGTTCGTAGAAGTTTCAGCAGCCTCCATCGAGCCACTAGGGTAATGTCACAAGTTCTAGACCTGTCCCGAGGGTGCCACTTGGATGGCTAGCAGCATCTTCTGTGAGGCTTGCCTTGTGGTATAATTGTGTGTTAAGCTGTTCCCTGTGTCAGGAGCAATCGCTGTCCACGGGACGGTACCCCTGCCCTAAAGTCGAGCTGCACGGTCCCGCCGCAAAAGTCAGTTGAGCTTTTTCTGTTGGGGCGGGTTGTCCAGAATTCACCCGTTCACATCGGACACCAACAGGTCGGGATGGAACGAACGAATGTGAACAGCCTCGTTTTATTCCAGCTGTTCCAACAAGGTCGATATAAGTCAAGACACGCCCTCACTGTGATTAGTAACTTTCTCTGTTTCGTACATTGGGACCACGTATTGCATCTATTACTAGGATTAATCGGCACGGATACTGGGGTGTGCTGAGCAGTGGTGTCGGATTACGGCCGGAATTGCTTATACTTATGCGTGCTTCGGCAAAATGAGAACATTGCGTGCTTACGGGTAATTACGACAAAAACAGGAGACGTTGAAGAAAAATCCCCGCTAGGATCAAAGGCATGTCCAAAATTGTGCACACCTTTATTTTATTTTATTTTATTTTCGCAATGTATGTGAATTTATAACCTACCAGGTATTATTTAAGTTCGTGCTGTAACGCCGCGGCACTGCTGCTTTAAGCTGTAAGCTGTAAGCTGTGAGCCTCCGTCAGTCCGTCAGCATGACACCAACAACGGAGGCCGCCTCCGTTGTGGCTTGTAGTCGTGAGTCGTTAACAGCATAAGTTGAATTTATCCACTTGTTGGATTTATGGAGACATAACCCAAGCCCGCGTGCTGTCAAACCGCGCCTCCAGCCCGTCGACCGCGCCTCGAAGCTTTTTGTACAGCTAAGCCGCCTGTGGCTTGATGCCGTCGACGAGCAGCACGAGCTCGAAGAAGGGCATCCTCGCGACGAGGAAGAACTCCACCTCGAACCAACATGCTCCCTCCTCCATCTCGCCGTTGAAGGTGAGGTCACGGATGCGTTTGCCGAGATTCCTCGTGGCGACCTTGACGGAAGAGGCGTCCAGGTACGCCCTGCACTCCTCGTCGACCACCAGAGTCTCCAGCGCCGACTTCATGCCGAGGAAGCGGTTGGTCATGATGACCGAGGTTCCAAACCTCGGGTCGTTCGGTAGCAGGAGGCCTCTAGTCGGGTTTTTCTTCTTGACGATAGCCAGCAGCTTTTGGTGGCGCTTCAGAAATTTGACCGCCTCCCTCAAGAACTTCACCAATTCCGCTGCCCAATCCTGCTTGCAGATGCCCTTGATGGCGAGGTCGATCGAGTGCGCCACACACTTGACGCCAGTGATCCTGTACGAACAAAATGTCGGATAGCGCGTACCGTGGACGAAGTGATAACTTATACAGCACTAATTTGTGTAGTCAATTGCGGATAGTATTCAGCTGTATCCAGGGCTCTACACTCTACACTCTACCCGCATTGAAGTACCGTACAATACATGGCTGTGGTACACCGTAAGGATTATGATGTATAATATTAGGCAACAGGAACGGCCCTCGTTTTTTTTCTTCTTTCAACTGTACCGCGAGAAAACTGCCGTGTGGAAGGAATCATGCTTCAATTGTTTTACAGTAAAATGTTGGGAGAGGGCGTGTTGTGGATACGGAGTTGGATTAGAAAGAGAGACGGCATGGATGGGGAATGGGAGGGATATATGGGGGGGGGGGGGCGCTTTTTGTGAGGCCTCCTCACTTGCGGAGCTCTACACCTGACCCGAAAGCTGAGTTTGTGCGGAAAATGTTAAATTGAAAGCCGATGAACACGCCCATGGCTTTATGCATATCACGAGTATTGTTAAAAACACAAATGGTATGGTATTCGAACGATATTGTGTGTTGTTCGCATTAAATTGTTAGTTCCACCCGTAGACACCCAGCACAGCCAGTGTCCGTGCCGATGAATCATCTTGAGAGAGAGACAAGCCACCGCGTCATATGAGAAGGCTACGAGGAATTGGAGCGATAATTGTGCGGGAGGGCGGAGGGGTTCATTGCTCACTGTTCACGGCTCTCCTCCGCTCACTGTCCCATGCTCACCCGGGGTAGCGCCCTTCCAAGAGGTGGAGAAGTCCCGTCCAGGCGTCGTTGGCAACGATGAACTTGGCGTGGTGGTTGAGGCACAATTGTATCATTCCGAGAAGAAACTGCATGTGTTTCTTCTGCCCCCCGGCAGTTGACCACCATGACGTGCTCTTCTTTGGTGTCCATTTGGCGCCGTACGTTTACAAGCGAACCCGCCCGCGTTGATTGAGGAGTGAGGAGCAATCGACAGGGATGTATGGCACGTGATCAGCAAGCTGGTTATTGAAAATATGAAAACATACCAAACGAACAAGCCAAGACACTTCGTTCTTCGTATCATACTCGTATAGTGTATTACTTCAATATTCCGTACTTTCTGCTGCTTCTGTACTGCTGCATTATATTTTTGTTATGACCGAACGGAAAAAAACAACATGACTAAACGGACACATCAGATAAGGCCACAACATTGCTGGTAAACAACAAACGGCGTTGTATACGTTGTACAAGTCGGACAGATCACGATCTATATGATAGATCATCTAGATCCTAACCTACCGTTACGAGTTATGAGGTGTTGTGCGCGATCTGTGTAATTCAGGTCAAGGAAGAAAATATGTGCTAGATCGTGGAGATTATATGGCTCTGACCCGGCCACATGAGCTAGATCGTGCAAATCAGGATGTATCTACCCTGAAGGATCTAGACCATGAAGAGGGAATCGATGGTCTATCGGATGTGATGCGTTGTGTACTGCTGCTGTACACTCTTCTTGCTGTATGATACACCGTTGCTGCTGTGTACATCAGTGTAAAATATACAGTAAACAGTAAACAGCACCTACAGTAGACAGTAGACAGTAGACAGTACAAAGTATACAATACGATATAAAAATAATCTTACCTGTCGGCCTTTCCACCCGTCAGTAGACCATGTGTGATCGAGGCGCCGCATTTCCTCTCCTTCCATGACCGTCTTCATCTCCACTCCGATCTTGGCATAGGCATCGTCGAGGCGACCATCCGCGATGGTCGTTCTATGCTCGGCATATGCCGCGTTTTCCCAGCAGACCACCCTTTCTTCGTCTGAGGTGTCAGGAAGGAAGCACAACACGCTTTTGCAGCGCTCGTGTTTGGGACCGGCTTGGCGTTCGACGCGGGGAAGCATTGCTTCCTCAAAAACTTACAGCAGTGTCGAAGGACCCTGGATGGCCTTACCCAAAGGCCTATGAGCCCAATGCCATCTTTAGTCAGTTCCTAGGGTCTGCTAGAATGACGTTTTTTCTTTTTTCCCTTCCTTGCTTCCTCTTCTTGTCTTGTCTTTTCTTGCTTTTCTTGTCTTTTCTTTTGTTTCCTTTCCTTTTTCGCTTTCTTTTCTTTTCTTTCCTTTCCTTTCTCTTTTTTTCCTGTCTTTGTTTCTTTTTCCAATTGACTTGCGTCTGACGTGCGTATGCGTAGTGATAGGTACTGCGTGTAATATATACGTGGTAATCTTTCCTGAGTGGCAAGCTGTATAGTCGGTTTTTCCAGGTGCGAGTAGTGAGACGTAGGCACCAGTTTGGACCTGGCACATCGCAGGCTAACTCCCGATTTCACTTGTTATATGTTTCTGGCGGAGACATGAATTGCGTCAGCTGCGATATTCGTGTACCACCTTTGGTTTGTTTGTGTTTTTTCCCTGGGGTATTCCTCAGCTCCAGAGTGACTGGAGCCTGTCCTGTGACCACGGACTTGATTCTGCGAGTTAATGTGAGAACAACAACAACAACAAACAACAACCCAAAGGCCATCCGGGGTCGTTCGACACTGCCGCGACGAAGTATTTGAGAAGGCAAAGCTCGCCCGCATCGAACGCCAAGCCGGTCCCAAACACGAGCTCTGCAAAAGCGTGTTGTGTTTCCTTCTTGATACCCCCCTTAACGAAGAAGGGATAGCCTGCTGAGAAAACGCGGCATCCGTAGCGCGCTTAGTCAGGGCGCCCTCGTTCGTGAGGCTGACGGTGTCGAAGTATGCCTTCGCCGCCAGCACGGACGCCTCTGGCAGATCCTTTGCTGTGCACACCGCAACGTGCCCCTTCTTTTTGAGAAAATGAGGCGCCATCCGAGCAAGGGTCGGGCTGATTTCTTGGCGGCATGACTTGCAGCTGCCACGCATGTTGGTACCAGCGCCCGATTGGCCGTGAGGGATTTCGATGTAGGGGTCGAATTTCTCGCGCACACCTGAGTGCTTGGGCCTCTTCGCGATCCAAGATGCCATCGCCATACTCGCAGCAGGTCGCAGGGTCACAGCGCAAACTCAAAAGTCCACACGTCGCTGCTGGGAAGCAAAAATGCGGGGGGTTCCTAGAGATTTTACGATTTTTGTTTATGAGGCACTGGGGGCGTAGCGTAATTTCCACACGTAGCGTAATTTCCACGGCCCATTCCTGTTACTTACCGCCAAAACGGCTCGCCGTAAGGACGTACTAGGTAATTACGTAACATGACATCATCGGTGCTGAGTGTGTGCTGCATGTCGGTGGGTGGAAGTAACAGCTTAATGTACAAACACATACAACCACAAACTGCTGTCGACGAGTGATGGAAGGGTGCCAGGTATCAGGTACCAAGCGTTGATTGTCATGTGATTGTCCGTCAAGCCACAAAAAATTCCAGCCAGTTCTTGCTACGTACTGCTGTACTGTAGTGGCCCCTCTATAATGCCGGTTGAGTAGTGCCGGTTGCCCTTTTTTTTAGTATTTATACATCCCATCTGTTGCCTTCGCACTTTTCTCTTTCTCTTTCTCCCTCCCTTGACCTAATTCAGATCCGGTCACTACGAAAGCAGTTTATTTCCCGTCCCCACTACGGTACGTGCCGTCATTTTAATCGCGAGAATACTGCAGCCTTTTCTTCCTTCGTCGACTCGCGTCGAATTGTTATAGCGCCTGTGAAATCGCGTGGCCCAGATGGGAACAACCAGTATTAATGGTGGCAGTATGCGGAGTAGTCGGTTGCTGTCATAGTGCCGGTATTTCTGGCTGGCGCACACAGGTGTTATAGAGGAACCACTACTACTGTAGAGCTGCTACTGTACTGAAGTCTATACATAAGGCATGTTGTCTACACGGTTGGCTTTAGACCATAACTGACGGTTGCTATAGATTGAGGTAGCATTTTTTTGGAAACAAGAACAGTTTCTGAATGACGGGGCTCCTTAACCCAAAATCGTCGGGATTTCGTCATTTTTTGGCATAATTTTCATTGTATACCTAGGCCATGGGATTGCCTGGTAGCCGCGTCTGTTGTCTCCTAATCGGTTCTTGGGTTAATAAAGGTCTAAGCTCGACAAAGTGAGGAGTAGTGTTAAAAAAAACGATGCGCCCCTACCGTCGCATTGGTCAAGACCATAATACTGGGTACACTGGGTACAAATGCGTCGACCTATATGTAGCTAGACCATAGCTGGGTGCAAATGCATCGGGAATCATTTTGAGCATCTCTTGATAGCAAATTTTGGCGCTGTGCTGCTGTACGCGCGAAGTCAATTTGGCCTCTCCGATTGTGTTGCTGTACACTTCAATTCTGCAGGAATGAACGAAGTACTCGCTCCGCCTAGGCGTTGCGTATGGTTAGGACTCCATCCGCTAGGAACCCCATCTGAATCGGTCGAGAAGCAAGAAATTAGGAGGACGAAACGTTGGAGCGTCATCACTCCGCCTCCGCCCGATGATTCGCCGACGTTTCGATCTAGCTCTTTTCTAGTACAGCTTCTCGACAGATCCAGATGGGCTCCCCAGCGGATGACGTCCCAAGACGCACGCCTAGGCGGAGGGGGTACTCCGTCCATGCCTGCCGAATTAAGGTGCACATCAGCACAATCGGGCACCGGAGATGTCAAATTGAAGTTAAACACAACAAAATCGCTACTAGTGCTTTCCAGCTCAACTCGTAGGAGGTTTTACGCTCAGCGACTTTTTGGACAAGCCGTGGTCACAGGTGTCTTCGTTCCCCCCGCCCTGTACGTGCTTTCATTGCATCGTTCATACGGGGTAGGTTTCATTCAGCATTGCCACTGTTGGTCAATTTTCATCAGTTTTGCATATTCACGCAATGGAAGTATGCAGCAGTACAGCGTCAACTTGCTGGATATTCAAAATAGGTCGATGCTTTCGTACCCAGTTACGGTCTAGACTATAATAGATAACAGATCAGTGTCAGGACATCTCGAGCACGATCGTAGAGCACAGCGAATGATCTCCAAAAAAGCGATCTGTAATTTGCATCGTGCTGCTCAGTCCACCAAGCTCAGCCTCGTCATCATTGCTGCCTGCGCTACATGCGCACGTACCCATTTTACGAATTGACACTACTGGCTGTACCTTGTATCTGGTATTGGTGTTGGTACCGTAAGGACGCTGGCTACGACAAGGAGAGCACTTTTGCTTTTCTCTTTTTTTTCTTCTATTTTTTTAATTGTCCCATTTATTTTCCTCGCACTACTCTCGTGCTCCTTCCCAGTAGTAACTCAGGCCCGGGGTCACATAATAGGCCCTCCTTCCCCCTCCCCACTACGGTACGTGCCTCCATTTTTATCGCGAGAATAATTCAGAATTTTCTTCCCTCGTCGACTCGCGTCGGATCGTGTATAATTCGTGGCTAACGAGACTCCTCTGCGAAGGACTCCTCCAATATGGTTAGAACGCCATTTGTGTTTTGCAATGCTACCAATTATGAGGTAATGGTGGTATACCTCTACCATGGGATCGCTTATCGGGTTGCGCTTTCATTTTTCGCAGGGTTTTTCACTGGTCGGGTCACTTCCCACGGGTTGGGCCGAGCCACGGTGACCCGACCCGACCTGACGCGACCCGACCCTGTGAGATTTGAAAACCACCTGGTCGGACTCGACCCGCCCCATGAGACCTCCTGACCCGACCCGACTCAAGACGCGTGCTACGATAGAGGTATTAATAGCACGTTTCGGTAACAAATAACTTTGTGGATGACGGGTCTCCTTAACCCAAAATTGTCGGGATGCTCTTCCTTTTTTGCAATATGTTTCTTTGTATACCTAGGCCATGGGCAAATTCCCCATCGGGTTGCCCTTTTTTATTGTCCAAAATCAGTTTTTTCCTTAGAAGGTATCCGATAATTCTCCTCAAAAGTGGTAGGGAGCCTCCGAAAATTGTCGGTGCACGTCTACTGCCGTAGCATGTGTTTCAACCCGCCACAGTTTAGAAACCTCCAGGCCCGGCCCGCGGGTCGGATCATTACACGTGACAAGCCCTGATTTTTTCTTGTCAAAAGTTAGTTTTTGGATAAGGTTCGTATTGAGCTCACGTGAGGAGCCGCAGAAAAGCTAGGTGCACCCCTACCGCCGAATGCCCTACGAGCGATGGCAAACCCATGAACGAAATACGTACGCCCTCCCGTCCTTGTTCCGCGCAGGCAGATGGTGGGAAGCGACCGTGCTCGCACGTCGGGCCTAGACAACGTCGTCGCATGCGTTTAACCTCTTTAAAGCTGTAAACCCCCATACTAATTGCAAGTAATTTTGTGCCCAAAACGGGTTTCCAGCTGTAAAGACGTTAAGCGATAGTAAACTCATGAAGGAAATACGAACGCCCCCCCGTTCATGTTCCGCGCAGGCAAATCATGGGAAAAGACCGTGCTCGCACGTCGGGCGGAGACGACGTCGTCGCCAGAAGAACGTCATCCAAAATGCTCCGTAATCTGGGACGCGACACGCACAAAGGCCAAACTTAGGGATGGTTCTATCAATAGTGTCATTTTTGTGGGATCCAGGCCTAGCGACCAAATTATACCAGATGCGGTCGTGTCAACCGTCTAGTGGGAGCTGGCAGCAGCACGACTAGAGTCATGCTACGTGCGTGCGTGCGGGAGATCTCCTTGCGTTGTAGCTCAGGCGCGTCCCCTACCTCAGCAGAAAAGGCTGTGCTTCATTTGGACGATGCCGTCAACTTTTCCCCGCCACTTTCTTCCTTGAAGTCCCGAAGGGGCTTTTTAGTACCTCGACGAGAAGGGATTTCACTACAGCATTAAGTGCGCGCTGTTTTTCGACTGGTAGTACTTTGTCGACGAAAGTGGGTCTTAGCAGTTGCATGCTGGGTTTGGGGGGCAGGTTCGTGATGTGTCGTAGGTTTGCTCGGCGGGGGGCCGGGTAGCTGTCGAAAATCATTGCCCCACTTACTGCAGATTGGGCTTTACTGGTAGTGTATCAGGTAGTTCGTGGATGTTTCTTTTTTATCGGCTACGTACGTACAGTACATATAGCCTTCAGTACAAGCTAGTTGTCAGTTTCGGAAAGGTGGCGGGCGAAACGCGGGGAGGTTTGTGGTCGTTCTGTGCTGTCTTTTATTCTTGTGAGTGTGTGACGCGTTTTCGTCAAGTTTTGTAGTCAAAAACTTGCAAACACCTGGCGATCACGTGTCGCGGTGCGTTTCGTCAGCGTTGTACTGCAGGCAAACAATTTCCAACAAAAACTTGGCATTTTTTGCAAGAACTTGAGGCGGTTACATGCCGCGGCGAATTTTGTCGGCCTTTTGGATGCAAAAACTGCCAAAACTTGCCAAAAACTGGGGTGGTTACGTAGCACGGCGCATTTTTCAGATGTTTTGGAGGCAAAATCTTGCTAAAAATTGGGGCGTTCACGTATATTCCGTCGCGTGTCGTCCGCGTTTTGTAGGCGAAATAGTGCAAAATGATTGCAAAACCTTGGGGCGGTTACGTGCCGCTCGCCGCATGTGGTACGGTAGAGCGGGAGGGCACCATTCGCCAGGTATTCAGATGGAGTTGCGGCGTAGCTGAACGGCTTCTGTGCTGCCGTTTTTTGAGAGCGACCTTGAAATCGGAGAGGGGTGTTGGGGCCTGCTTGTTCCCGATCATGTGCTCTTGCCTGATGGCTACGACTGATAAAAGTTCTGCTGTGTATTATCAGGTGTCTCGATTCTCCACGATATTTCTTCAAGACAAGAAAACATGATTTACCAGGTACGTTGCAATGCTGCTCACGTGGTACTATGTATGGTCAGTTTATCTATTCTTCGTGCTTTCCTCGGCCCAAGATGTTAATTGGCGGAAGCTAGGCGTTGCCCACTGGCGGTTTGGCCCCTTTACGTATTCGCCCGCTTTTTCGGGGGCAAGACACATGCTACGCTACGAGTAGAGGTGCACCTTTTGTTTTATGAGGCTCGTGAGTCGAGAAGCCCCATCCACCACCCAAAAACAGTATCAGTAAGCTGAAAGGGCAACCCGGAACAAACGCATGGCCTACTGTGGGTACACAAAAAATGACGGGTGCACGATAGAGGTAGCACTATTTGTATGAAATGGTTTTCGAATGGCGGGGCTCCTTAACCCAAAACAGTTGGAAAAATAGGTGATTTGTTTTGCATGATTCTCGTTGCATACCCCTAGGCCATGGGACTTTTCATCCGCGGTAGCGCGTCCAACTTAGTTTTTTGGGAGAGATCTTAAGCTCCCCAATTGAGGAACCTCAGAAAAAAAGTGGTGCATCTCTATCGTAGCATGCGTCGAAGTCAGATTGAAGAACACGAATATGACCTTCCGACGATTTTGGTTTAACCGCCTTTAGAGCCCCAAAACGTATACTAACCTCAAGTAAAATTTCCCCCACAAGTTTCCAGTTGTAAAGGCGTTAAGGAGCCCCCCGTCGCGCAGAAAAAAAACGCGAAAGGGTGTTTCCTCTTATGGTATCGTAGCACACGTCGCAAACAAACAACGTAGAGTTATCGCGGAATCTTTTTTGCGCTACTACTGGTAAAAGGGGTTAAGGCTTAATCAACGCCTTCAGAAGTGCAACCAACCTCGTTTTCGACCTGTAGGCTACGGTAGGGGGGATGTTACGACGGTGTCATGATGTTACGCGATACCCCCCTTTTCGCTGCCGGATTTGAGCTATCATACTCGCACGAGTGACTCTGTCCTTCCTTGAGACAAGAAGGACTTTGGGCTCGATTTGTTCGGCGCAGCGTAGCTAATCATTCCTTCTTTGCGGATTCATATTGCAACAAATACAGCCGCGCGAAAGCTCAGGACCACAAAAAACGGGAGGGACACTCGCGCGATTGACACCCAGCCACTGCAACCCCCCCCTCCCCCAGAAACTACCTCTCTACCGTAGCTTTGGTATTTTTTGGGGGAAAATAAAGATTCTCGCAGACTGCAGTGCAGCGCCAGTGAATAGCGCTAGTCTTCTTTTCCCTGGGTGCTCAGTTTTATTGGACCCCAAACTACCTGGTACTTGGATTTAGACTAAGATCGTTTCTGCTGTGGTGAAAGGGTTAACTGGCGTTTTGTTACCTCCTTGGCGCCCGTTGATCGACCCTGTACGTTGTACGCACCCAAACACGCCAGCACTGCGCCCTGGGTTTGCGAATCCCCTCAGCGCAGAGTGCTGCCTGCGCACGTTGCTTGTCTGAATGTGTCACACGAGTACGAGCTTGAGTGGATATAAATTATATATATGTAGCGATGCCATTAATTCATACCTCGAACAAATCATGATCTTCTGTAGATCATCTAGATCATCTAGATCGTGTACCTGTCGATAGGATATTTGCTGTATGCAGGATCTTTGCAGCACAGATCCAACCCGAGAAACATGTGCTAGATCATGCAGATCATACGACTCCACACCCGGCAACATGATCTAGGAGGGCAGATCATGGACAAGGAATCTACCAGCAGCCATGCAATAGTATACAAAAAAGTACGAAGTACATAGATCATGAGTGAGCGGGGATCTGATCTGTCCAAAGTGTGTGTCTTACCAATATAATAACAGTTGTACGACCCTTAAACAGAGCACTGAACAGATTTAGGGAGGGGCATGCTTTTGTTGTGGCAAGGTGTCATATCCTGGCAACTCGTACGTGGGTTCGTAGCTCCATCCTCTGTACCATGTACCGGCATATCTGTAGTTGGTCCACTCACTGCTATGCATGCTTCTCGAGTTGAGAGCATCGAAAGCATCGCGCGCAGCATGCATCTATTATTAAAATTTAAATCCCTGTAGGGTTTCGTTCATATTCTTGGCTATTGCTCAGACAACTATCTTTTCGTGGTCGCGGTTTTGATGACCTGGGTTATTTGACCGCGGTGTTTGAACGGAGTTTTTTTTAAAGCGGCTGACAAACCCCGGCACGAGAGACCCAAAACCACGCGCTCGCGGCAGCGACTGTACACATGTCACCACCCGCTGCCTAGGAAGTCTCGTGGTTCTGCGGCAAGCTCGGCGAAGAATCCCACTCCGGGTCTGCAGAGTTTTCAAGAGTCTATTGTCAAGACAGTAGCACGAAGGTCTCCATCTTCGAGACAATCGATCAATGTGCCGCAAAAAACCCAACAGCAGTACGGTATTATCACTCTGGGCGTAATGGACATGTGAGGGTTGGTTATATTTCCGACCACTGTTGGTACCTGGTATGACCAGGACCAATGGTGCCCAGTATATGACCAGGACCAATGGTACCTGGTATGACCAGGACCACCAAAAGCACCAGCTATGACCAGGATCACCAAAAGCACCAGCAGAGAGAGTCGCTTAGAGAACAGCCGAAAGAGACCCCGACCCCTGGAAAGGGATCTAGATTTTTAGAAAGCTTTTTGCACCGCGATTGTTCAAATGTCCTGCGTGCCAAACCTCGATATTATGCACCAGATATTCTCGTAACGAAAAGCGCTGCTCCCAACTCAGGAACAAATATATACGATTGCAATGTCTTCACCCTTTAACTACAGAGACCATTTTTTGTCAGACGCCAATTCCAAGTACGCTCCTGATTACATAGGCACAGTGCGACAGGGGTTAGAAACATTATTTTTTTCTGTCTGCGACCAGCGAATGGGGCATCATCGCGTCCGAAGAGACAATGACAGGGTATACCTATAGAAAAATCGGCGGTATGACTCCAAAGGGAACACGCAGGGTATACCCAGAGAAACGCAGGGCGGTTTGACTACAAATGGAACTACTCCCCTTGAAAGGGGCCTGCTATACGGCCTTGCACGACCGAGTTTTGCAAATGGTCCACAACCGCTCAAACTCCTGAGAAAGATCTAGTTACAGATTGAACAAAAATGCACCTCAAAGCAACTCCTTCCCCTCAATTTCGAAATAAGAGGGGTGGGTGGGTGGGAATCATGGCTCTTTAAAAAAAAATGAGTACGAGCATGTACCACTCGTAGATAACGATAGCGCCAAAATACATAACCAGCACAAGGACCGGGTATTTCTCCACGATATTTCATTTGCTCCAGTGTCAAAACCCGGAGCGCTTATATTCAGTGGGTGCATGACTTAATAGGCCATCACGCCAAACCCCCGGAATGCAAGGGAAAATACACAAAAAACTGCTAAGACCAAAATAGCGCCACCAACCGAAGTACGAAACACGAACGCTAGACGGGAAAAGAAAAACGGTGCGAAAAAAAACAGGGATACTAGAAGCCGCAGTACGAAAAACATGAACCCCATGCGTGGCACACGAACACACACCACATACATCCCCACACGCCAAGTGATCGAGACCGAGATCGATGTCGTTAGTTCCATGGGCGAACGCGAGTTTCTGATGTACACACGGCGCTAAAAATTGGGAACCCCTTTCGAGGTTAATTTAACCGGAATTTACGTCGGCCGCCTCCGCCGACCAAAAACAGTGCACATGACGGCAGCGACAAATTTCTTGCAGGACGAGATTTTAACGACAGGCATACTATTACATTACGAGCCGTTTGCTTCCGTGCCGCCGCCACCGCTGCCACCGCCGCTACCGCCTATTGGCCCACGGCCAGACGCTTTCGCCGGCGCAACTGGTTCATCGGGGGCTGCGGTGGAGTGCGCCCTGGCTTTGCAGAGACGGTCCTTCATGCTCACGTAGAAAGCGCGGTCCGGCGCAGAAACCGAGGGTTTCGTCCTTAAGAAGGCGTTGTCGAAGTTCTCAGCCACAACCACCGTGCCCGCGCCTGCGTTCGTCGTGAGCGGTTGGTGATGCACGAACAGGGGGAAGGGGGTTACACGATGGGGAGGTTGGCTCGAACGATTCAGGAAACCTAACCCCATTTGGAGTTGCTCAAGTGGACCAAATACTTGGAGCTAGATTACGACTTGTTTTAGAAGCTAAAAGGGTTGGCAAACAGAAAGGGGTGTTCGGCCTTAGTCTGTCAGATCATAGGGGGGGACGAAGGTTTTGTCCTTAAGAAGGCGTTTTTGAAGTTTTTAAGCCACACCGACAGTGCCCACGCCTGCGTTCGTCGTAAGCGGTCGATGTTGCGTGAACAGGGGAGGGGTGGGAGGGGGGTCACACGATTGGAGGATTGACTCGTGCGATTCACGAAACCTAACCCTTTTACAACTACACCCAGAATTTCGGGGAAAACATACTTGAACTTAGCGTAGGATCTGTTTTGGGGTGGTAAAATAATTAAACCCTTTTTGGAACGAAGACATAGCGGCCAAAAATAATGGGAAGTACGGCCTAGTAACGGCCGCGCGTGAGCACAGCATGCAGTAGTTAACTTTTTGGGACAGAAAGTGCTACCTACCTCTTTCGTAGCGCGTTTGGCATATATAAACAACAGAGGGACAACACAACAAACATCTCCCGCTTCAAATATTTCCCTCCTTACCTTGTTCCGTGTAAACGCCCTTGCCGGCAAGCGTCTCGCGGCTCTTAAGCTGCCGCAGCACATCCAGCCCAGCTTCACGCAGCAAAGCGGATAAGTCGGCCCCGCTGAATCCTTCCGCCTGATATTGCAATATCGTTATATGAATATAGTAGCGGTCACCCACAGACATTGGGGTTGCGGGCAGCATCAGAGAGCGTCGGGTGGGTGTGTCAGCGGGCGGGTGGGTAGTTGTTGGCTACTTATTGACTACCTCTCGGCTACCCGTCGGTTACAAGTTGGTTTTCTGTCGGTTACCCGTCCGTTACCCATCGGCTACCCGTGGGTCTCCTGTCGGTTCCAGATCGATGTCGAACCCAACCAAAATCTCGGCAGCCAAGGGCCTTCTACTCGGGGAATACTCGATCACCTCTCGGCTACCTGTCGGGCAACCTTGCTGACTTTCGATTACCTAGAGCACAGCACCCCTTGTGAAACCAAAAACGTCAGAAATATTCTGATACTTTTTTGTTTCATACTGGAACTGATGCGGATTGCTCCCAGATCGGTTACCTGTCAGTTACCTGTCTGTTACTTGTGGGTTACCTGCCGGTAGCTGCCGGTTACCTGTCGGATACCCGTCGTTAGTACTTGGTTATATCTCCAGCACGGCTCACAATGGTGAAAAAAAAAAAACTGGAAGTTGTTGATTGTTTCTTTCACCTTGGGACTGTTGCCGATCGCTTCCAGATCGACGTCGGACCCAAGCGACACCTTGGCAGCTAAGGCCTTCAGGATGGAAACCCGGTCGGCCGCACTGTAACGGGCGAGCAGGAAGACGCAAGCAGCAAACATGAAGGAGACATGTTAAGCAAAGGAGAACGTCCGGTGTCGAGGGTGCAGGGCAGGGTGTTTGCACACTAAAACTTATTATTAATATGAATAGGGAACATAGTAATCAGAACCAAATATGGCTATTAAAAACGGGGGGATACGTGGTTTGCGTTTTGATCGTGGGAACTAATTACTATGGTTCCCCGTAATAGCATTTCGTGTGGTGGCAGTCAAGGCAAACTAAGGCCATGTTACTGTCTGTCAAGGGGTGAACGTGCTGTCTTCTGACCGCTGTTTTTACAGGCAGGCGATGAGCGCAGGCGACACAACACAACACGTCGGCAGCGAGAGGAGAGCGTCGCCCCCCAACGAGACAAACGCAACAAACCGCAGCATACACCACTGTGGGCACCGCAGGATGGCACAAGCAACACGATTTAAAACTGCAGCAAACACCCGTATACACATTTGCGCACCGCAGCAAACACCCGTATACATATTTGCGCACCGCAGCATGGCGTCCTAGTCAGCGCAAACGCCACGCTTACGAGGTAAAACTGGGCGCAAAGCCAATCGACCGGCAGTTTCGGCCAATCGGAGGAAACGGGTGGATACAATCGTGCCAAGCGGAACCCTTAATCCTTTTTGGAGTTTAAGAGAAAAAAAAAGAGAAAAAAAAATCGCGGTTTTAGCATCGGCTACACAAGACAGCCCGGGCTGTTGGGGTGGCGATGTGTGCTCGAACAGCAATGTAAGGAGGCGTCCAAGGCCGTGTTGGGTAGGGCACTCTACCCGAGTACCCGCGGGTATTTACCTGGGTACTTACCCTACCCAGCTCGCGGGAAGGTTTTGTACTACTCTCGTACCCATATCCAAATCCCACGTAAGTTTTGTACTACTCTCGGTGCCCTAACCAAATCCCGGGTAGGTTGGGTGCTACTCTCCGTACCCTACCCAAAGTCGCCTCCCACACGCACGCAGCATGGTGTTACTCGTGCTGCTGCCCGCTGAGCAAGGCTACGGCAAGGAGGATACCCCCATTTTCTACTAACGGGTTTTCAGCACTCGCACCACTGACTCTTAATATACCTCACAGACAAAAAATGGCGTTCAAGGTGATTTTTTGGCGTAGCGTAGCTTACCATTCCACTGAGGACTCCTCTATCGCGAAAATAGAACAGCACGGAAGCTCAAGACCGCAAAGGAACCGGGAGGGTCAATCGCGCGAACGTCCCCGAGCTACTGCAAAAAAAACGCCTCGAAAATTACTCCCCAACCCTAGCCTTGGCCCAGTCTTGGTAACAACCACGCGCTCTTATGTCTGGCTGACCTGGGCAGGGGAACATAGAGAAGTCGGTCGAGACGACCAGGGCGGAGCATGGCCGGGTCGATAAGCTCAGGCCGGTTGGTCGCGGCAACCACGAAAACGTTCCTCCTCGCCTCGAGACCGTCCATCTCGGTCAGCAGCTGGTTCACCTGTCGCCCAAAAATGTTAAGTTTGGGCATGCAGCGCGGACCGGCAGTCAGTGGTGGGGACACACAGAAAAAAACAAAACAAAACACGTGCGAACCCTCTTCGGCAGGAGAAGCCTTCGATAAACCGCGCTTAAATTACCACAAGGGACTAACTACTGCTATGCCTAGCCGACCAATAACTAGCTAGTCGGCGATTTACAGTGAGCCAACTCGCAGCCCTAGCAATCGCCACATAGTTTCCCTTCCCCCAAAAACTTTTATTTTACTCTTGTTTTTATATGGTATTGCAACGTCTCCCTAACGAAAGCACTCTTAATTACATATAGTGAAATTCGCCACTATTCCCTCTCAAATTCCAAAAGGGTTAGACTAATCTCTCCCCACGTGCTCGCTGACCATGCCCCCCTCTCCGCCACCCCCGCGTCTCGGGCACCAAGCGTCGAGCTGTAGCACCTAGCCAACCAATAACTAGTCGGCGACATACTATTAGTATACTATTAGTACTATGGGTAAAGGTAGCCAACTCACAGCCCTGCCACGTAGTCGCCATTTACACTCGTCATTTCCGCCTACAAGTCCCAAAAAGAGATATTTATAAAAGTAGAGCTGTGAGGTGAGAAACTAGCCATATAGTCTAGCGCAAGCTATATTATAGTTAGTATGCAGCCCTGCAGTCTAGTAATCGCAGCAGCCCTACAGTCTAGTAATCGTAGCAGCACAGTCTACAATGGCGCAAGCCCTCTCTCACCACGCGCTCGCTGACATTGCCTCCCTCGCCGCCACCCCCGCGCCTTGGGCACAGAGCATCGAGCTCGTCGAAGAAAATAATGCACGGGGACGATGCCCTCGCCCTCTGGAACACCTGACGAACCGACTTCTCCGACTCCCCAACGTATTTATCCAGTAGCTCGGGACCTGGCGTCCAGCAAAGCAGGCGAAAAAAAACGATGGTGGATTGGCCACAGTGAGTTGATACCCAGCCGGGACTTTAATAAAAAAAATGTAATAATCACTTTACTCTCCAGCTCAACCCGGAAGATTCGTTTTATCCTCAGCGACGTCCTGGACAAGCCGTGGTCATAGACGTCTTTTCTGTTGACCACCGGTACGTGCCTTCGTTTTTATCGCGCTTAGGCTTCAGCATTCCCACTTTTTCAGTTTTTATGCTCGTCGATATTCATCGAATATTGCTACATTGCTACCCAGCCGGGATTGCCATGTAGGGCTTTGAGTTGGCTGGTTAAAGTCACCGAGCGGAGAATAAATCACGGGAGTTATACTTTTGCCCTCTAGAACACCTAGTGGACCGACTTCTCCGACCCCCCGACGTATTTTTACAGGAGCTCGGGACCTGACTTTCAGATAAATCAATGGATAAGTAAAGGGTGCTTGGATCACAGTGCGATAGATGATCTAAATCGTGATCTGTTCGAATAGGACCTAGATTATCTAGATCGTGATATGTTCGAATAGGATCTAGCTTATACAGATCGTGATCTGTTCGAGTAGGATCTAGATAATCTAGATCGTGATCTGTTCGAATAGGATCCAGATGATACATATGGTGATCTTTTCGAATAGGATCTACATTATCTAGATAGTGACCTGCTCGAATAGGACCTAGATGATATAGATCGTGATGTGTTCGAACAGGACCTAGATGAACTAGATCGTGATCTGTTAGAATAGGATCTAGATTATATAGATCGTGGTCTGTTCGAATAGGATATAGATTATCTAGATAGTGATCTGCTTGAATATCTAGATTATATAGATCGTGATCTGTTCGAGTAGGATCTAGATTATACATATCGTGATCTGTTCGAATGGGATCTATATTATATAAATCGCGATCTGTTTGAATAAGATCTAGATTATCTAGATCGTCATCTTCCTGATCTATGGAAGCTCACCTTTGACGGAGATGAAATTGGCCCCGCTTTCATTGGCGATGGCCTTCGCCAGCAACGTCTTACCGCACCCAGGCGGGCCGTACAAGAGCACGCCCGCCGGTATCGTCAGCCCCAGCCGCTCGAACCTCTGCAGCGACGAAAAAAAGAACAAAGCACACAACGACGGAAACGAAACAAAACATCGTCAGTCCCAGCCGCTTGAACCTCTGCAGCGACGGCAACCAAACAACACACCGTCAGTCCCAGCCACCCGAACCTCTGCAACGAGGAACAAAACACTGACAATGATGGAGTAATAAATAAAAGAGGCTCAAGCCATTTGGGCAAAACAAAAAAACCGCAGTGGCGAATTAACGCGCGCAAACGATGGTACAAAAACAACAAAGGCTCGAACCTCCGCAGCCATGAAAAAGAAAAAGGCGCAACGAAAAGGAAAAAATACACTACAGAGATTTGAGCCAGTGGACGTTTGAGCTAGATCCCAAAAATCGTGATATATCATATCCGGCGGGTGTTTTACCGCCATAAAAAAAAGCCGAGGGTTGCCCTGGAAAAAACAAGCAGTGGTGGGGCGGAAGAGCAACGTTATCTTGGTGTGTGTTCGTGCGATGTCGCTGACCCGAATGATCGAGAGATGCAAAACAATAGGAAAAAACCTGGTACAATGCCATGCCGGTATCTACGTAATACTCCTTGCGCCACCAAAAACAAACCATGTAAAATTTATTAAAACAGGCAGACTTGATACTTCCTAGCGCCTCAAGTGCCTCGTAGCGCAAGCAACACGTGACGCCTGACACAACAAAGAAAACCCTCCGACTCACCTCCGGATAGGCGATCGGCTCGAGAATGGACAGGCCCAGCTCCTCCCGGACGGAAGCAAGGGCGCCAACGTCGCTCCATGAAACGCCAGGCACGGTTGCGAAGCCCTCTCTCTTTGCCGACGGCTGGACCTATAATGCAGTACAGAACCAATATGAGGCATAACCTTAGCAGCGTCGACGTACAGCCAGATAAACGACTTGCTGTTCGTTGCAACGTACCAGATACACATAAGCAGTCGTGGTGGGAACCTTTTACCCTCTAGAGCTTCATGAGCGGCCGCATTCCGGGCAACACGGGGTGAAAAAAACATGCCCTTATGGCGCACAGTTAGGTTCGCCACTCCCCTCCGCCTTCTGTCAAAACGCGAGCCACTCCTTCTACAACGCGACTCACTACTATCAAAAACGCGAATCACTACTATAAAAAACGCGAGCCACTACTATCAAAACGCGAGCACTCGTGCTCGTTGATCGTGCGGGTCTGGCCTGGCATACCTTTCCAACCCCCGCCGAAATGTCCAACCCCCGCCGAAATGTCCTCCGGAGTAACACTGAGCGGCGCGAGCTGTGTCGGGGTAAGCAACCCCACAAGAAACCCTCCCAAGGCCTCCGCACCCGCCACGGCAATTACGCTTTTTATGCTCGAAAAAAGCCCACTTATGCTAACTTTTTTGCTCTTAAAACAGCCCAATTATGCCAAAAAAGCACTGCTCGTACAATAAATAATTATAACTACCTACAGACTATAATTAGAAGTACCCGCTTTACCATACCAGGTACCTTCTTAACCGCGGCCATGAAGTCCTCCATGGTGACACTAAGCGGCGCGAGCTGTGCAGGGGAAAGCGCCCCGGCAAGAAAACCACCCACGGCCTCCGTCCCCCCCCCGGCTAGCTCCTCTTCCCCTGCCTTATCCTGAGGGAGGGAAAGTGCATTGCTTATACCGTTGGATGCATGCCCTCCACCAGTCTTACGGGCGTCCGCAGCCTCAGGAATGCCGCCACCGTCACTAGATAAAGTGGTTGCCGAGGTTGCGTCCGGCGTTCCAGCGGAGGCTTTCGTCGCGGAAGGCGGCGCTCCGTGTCCCTTCGGGGGCGTTGACCTTGCGCTGTCCGCCGAGGGGTGGGCATTGTCAAGGGTCTCGGGCTTGTCGACAACGTTAGCCGTAGAAGTGTCACCGTTGCTGCTGCTGTGGCTGCCACCGTGGGTGGTGCCACCCGGCGGAGAAGAAGGGTTAGCTGCTGCTGGGCTAGCGCGGAGGCGAGTGAAAATGCGGTTGATGGCGACAACAGCAGCCTCTTTCGTGAGAGAAGACAGGTCAGCCCCCACGAAACCGGGCGTCTTCTTGGCGATCAGGTTGAAGTCTACGTCTCCACCGAGGGTCATCTTGGACGACATCACCTGCAGAGGGGTATGGCGGTGGACGAAGCGTCGGGACGAAGCACATTTCTTTTCAGGGAGGTTTTTGAGAGGCCCGTTCACGATTTCGCGCCCGAAGCAAAACACGTTTTTTAACAGCACCACGGCCGCCGGAAGTCGCCGCAGCTTGCGCTTTCGTTGCCCCACGGCAGCATCGTTGTTTCGGCAACCGAGTGAAAATTGACACACGGCACATACGCCGAAGAGTGGCGTGTTTCAAGCCTCATTTTCGCCCGAGCTTTCCACCGGTTATGACCCCGAGTCCCGGGTCGGCTCAAGACGCCTCGAAATTCTCGCGGAACGAGCCGGGTCGGGTCAAGAGGTGTTCGAAATCTCACGGTGGCGGGTCTGGTCGATTCAGGAGGTTGCCAAATCTAACGGATGGGGACGGATTACCCTGGCCAGACCCGACCCGCGAGAAGTGACTTCACCTGGGAAAAAGCTGATGTTTACCCATCCGCCAGACGACATCGTTAAAAAAAATCAGCACTAGACTACACATGTAAGCGACACAACGTGAGAAACTCTGTTTAGGGCCAGGCTGAAATTAGCTTTTAAACTATGATGTGGGGCAGGGTGTGTCCTGCACTAATTTCAAGATGAACATGTTCCAAGAATAACGTATTTTGTTGCGTTTAGTGCAAAAGTCCAGTAAAAAATGAGACGCTTGCCTAAATATGCCAGAATATCTGATGATCGTATTAACGTCAAACGCAAAACCCAACAAAATCCGAATGGAGGCCACCCGTCTCCCCTCCTCAGCATATCCAGGCAGCATGATACATACTTGAGACTATAGCTATATACTGCCAATATCCATCTACTGACCGAGAGGCCTGCCATTATGCCAGAATATCTGATCGTACTGCCGCCTCACAAAACACCTCAGTACATCCGTTCGAAGCCCACCCGTCCTCCGCCCCGCCCTTGCCCCACCGCCCGACGCTCGCCTGTAAGATGCGTCCCCGCGCAGCAAGATCCGGCACCCCGAGACAAATCTCGCGGTCAAAGCGACCCGCCCTCCTCAAAGCCGAGTCGAGGTCGTTGGGCCGGTTGGTAGCTCCAATGACCACCACCGGCTTGCCTCCAGTATTTTCCATTGTCAGGGAGTCCATGCACGTCAAGAGCTGGTGGTCGATGGGGCGGAGGCGAGGGGAGGGCGGGAGGCGGGGGTGGGGGTGGGGGTAGGGTTGGGGGGGGGGGGGGCGCGGGTGGGCGTGGGGGCGGGGGCGAGGAGGGCGGAATGGGGGCAGTGGGGCGTGGGAGCGGGGCGGAGGGTAATTTTGACGCGCGCTATGACAGCGGTAACGCTCTTGGGTCCAAAAATTTACTAACGCGTGCCATATGAAAACTCCGGAGCATACGATAGGGGTATACCTCGAAGTATACTAAGTAGCACTTTTTAGCCAACACATTTTGTGACTGACGGTACCATACTATTAATAGTCAACTAATTAACTAACGATTAAACCAGTAGGAATACCACTTCTCTTTCCATCGTCAGGGAGTCCATGCACGTCAGGAGCTGGCGGGCGATGGTGGGGGGGCGGGGGCGGGGGCGGGGGCGTGGGTGGGTACTCGTTATCATGCATGGCTGTAGTCTATAGACCATAGACCCTCGCAGATGGGGAGGCGGGGGGGCGGGTAGTTGCCGACGCGCGCAACGATCGGGGGCACTTGCTACGACAGGGGTAGCATTTTTTTTATGTTGTTTTTTCTGTATGAAGGGGGGCCTCTTAACCCAAAATCGTCGGAAATTCTGCTGTTTTGTTTTGTTTTTCGTTTTCAATAGAGTGTTTGCGAAAATACGTTTCTAAAAATTTACTTGCCTTCCGCTTAAAAAAGTAAATTGCCTTCCCACCGAGTTTTTGGTGTGTTTGCGCTAGCGGTAAACAAAATCCTGCAGGCGACGCCTCCGAAATTTAGAAGGGAAATGGGGATGTGCGCGATTGTAATATACGTACGAGTACAGCAGCAGCAGTGCGAGTTGCTGCTCTATAGTACTATACGATACGAGTACTCGTTGTACGTACTCCAGTCTCGAGCCTCTCGTTTCAGGTGCAGCAGTACCTGGAACACGGTGGTACATGCAAGCACCCAACAGACTACAAATTAGAGGTATGGCGGTCTGTCTCGCGCGTAAAAACACCTTGTGAGCAGGGACTACCTCATTACACGTGCTACAAGCAGAGCAACGCCTTCCTCATGCGACGGAAGGGAAGGCGAAGCGCAGTTTCCCCATGGAACGTGGACCTGTTTTTGCGAAGCACCACCCTGCGAACAATCTGCACGCAGCGGTTTAGGGCAGAGGAGTTTCCGCTCCTCTGCCCTAAACCAAAAGTCATGCCACGCTTCAGTCGCGGTGATGTTGGAGAAGCGCGGTGGCTGCTGTCGCACAGATGGACCGATACGAGTCCTATCTTGCCAGATGCGGCACACGATAGCCGCAATCAAGGCGCGTGGTGTCGCTCTCTGCGTTGAGGCTCCTCTCCGCGTGCGTGCGTTCGACTCCGCCAGCTGCGAGAAGTTCACCACAGCTTGCAGCAAGCGCTGAACCCTTGGTCACGGACGCAGAGGGCAGCAACAGACGGTTCATCACCGGCCTGCTGCATATCTCTGATGTTACGCCTGTGCGTCGTGCTCAGGGTACTACCCTCTCCATCCTCCGTGCGTTCGTTGCTTGTACTGCTGCTGTGCAAACAGCGGTGCTTGTCCTGTTTGTCCCGTGGTTGGGGCGCTATAGACCCTTGCAGAGGCGTTCTGCCTCGGACAAATGCTCGGTGTATTGTAGGCCAATGAAACAGAGAGACAAAATTTACCGTAACTTTGGATCAAAACCTACCTTCGACAAAGTACATATTTGCCCTTTTTTCAAAAATTTACCGCGAATATTGCCTTCGGGACAATTTTTGAAAAAGTAAATTTCTAAAAACGTACTTTCGCAAACACTCTAATCTGAGTTTGTTTGCATGCCTAGACCATGGATTTGAATTTCATCGGGTTGTTGCGCTTTCAGATTTCCTCAAATTAATCAGTTTCTGTCTGAGAAGGTACCTTGGTATACGATAAAGCATCCTCAAGAGGTTAGGAGCCTCAGGAACACGATGAACCCCACCTTTACCGAGTCGTTCTACGGTAGCGCCCCCAACATTTCTGTAACGAAATCGCTGGTTTTAAAACCACCGGCCGGGCCTATCTCTCCTGAAATGTGGTGTTCCTTGCCCCCCCCTACCGTCATCGTTCGCATAGTATCCTCCCTCGTGTCGAGCAGCCATGAAAGGTTCGTTAAAATAAAATCGCTGTTTTTTTGGGGGGGGCTATCGTAGAATCAGTCTACCGCTACGTAGCATGAGTCCCGGGTTAAGAAGCATTTGACCCAAAACCTTTCCGACTGGCGAGGGTCCTCAATCTCCATCCCATTCATTGTCCTCGCACTGCTCTCGCGCTCCCTCCCAGCAGTAACTCAGATCCGGGGTCACATAGCGGGCCCTTCTCCCCCCTCCCCACTACGGTACGTGCCTTCATTGTTATCGGGAGCAAAATTCAGCATTTTCTTCCCTCGTCGACTCGCGTCGAATTGTACAACTGTAGGCACTCAGTTAGTGTTTGCTTTTTACCGCAAGCGAGCCCATGCACGCACGCCTGGAGCTGGTGGCCGATCGGGCGGGGGCGGGGACGGATAGTTACGGCCAACAAAACGCTTCAGAGCTTCGTTTTCGGGAAGTCATTTGTTTCTGAACCGTGACCAAAGAAAAAGCTTTTTCACTGAACAAATCCAGAAAAATCAACTCAAGTCCTGGAAAAATCGACGTAATGATTTTCGACAACAAACCACTCACAAATACAACGCGAAAAGTGAAGATCAACACAGCTGACCAGCCAGCCAAACAACCAGACGACCAGCCCGCCAGAGGCAGGCAGGCAGTTATATCTTCCAAGCAGCCTGCGCTTGATTGAAAAGTGGTGCAATCATGGCACAACAACAAGACCGGTCACGAGCGATGCAGCAAGCGGGCAAGCGAGCTCACCTGTGCCACGATGCGCTTCTCCATCCCCCTCGAGGACGTCTCCCTCTTAGGCGTGATGGCGTCCACCTCGTCCATGAAAATAATGCACGGGGCGTTTTCGATCGCCGATCGAAACAGCTCCCGAACCTGTCCATTCAACATCGATCGAACTAAGCTTAAGCCCTTTAGGGCCCCAAAAAATCCCAATTCTAATTGAACATAAACCTGTCCCCAAAACGGGTTTCCAGTGCTAGAGGCGTTAAGTCCTTTGGAAATTGCACCCACAATTTGGGGAAAACTACGCCAACAATCTCTACCAAAATGGCTAGTCTACAACCCTATTGATAGCGAGGCTACGGTGGGGGGGGGGCACCCTCTTTTTCACTGCAAGTTTGGGTTAAGTACTCGCTCGAGCGACTCTGTACCTCACTTTCAAAAAAAGTTGTCAGGCGATTTCAGTTTGGCGCAGCACAGCTATAGCCATTTTCGTCGCGGGATCCAATCGCAAACGCAATTACACGAGATATCACGACGACGCGAACGAACAGGGGGCTCACTCGCGCGAGTGACCCCGACCCACTGGGAAAAAAAGCCCCTGACATGACCCCTCTGCCGCAGAGTTGGTTGCAAGCAAGCGTCTTCCTGCTCACCTTTTGCTCAGACTCCCCCGACATGCCGCTCACAATCTCCGGCGCCGAAATACGGAGGAAAGAAACGCCCAGCTCGCCAGCAATGGCGTTGGCCAAGAGGGTCTTGCCGCAACCGGGCGGGCCGTGCAAGAGGATTCCTCGGGGCTGAAAAAAGAAGCATCCAGTCACAACGGGCGGGGGTGGCAGCGGCAGGGCAGTACGCAGTGCTTACCCTCTAGCATTTTTGATGGTCGCGGCTAGATTTCAGGGAAAGCGAGCTAATGTGAAAACATCATCATTATCATTGGCATCATCATCATCATCGTCATCATCATCATCATCGTCATCTTCATTATTATCATCATTATCATCACCACCATCGTCATCATCACGACTTGGGTCAGCTTCGGAAAAATTGCTGGTAGTACACACCAAATTCTCATCGCCTCTTCATTCCGATAGTTTTCCAGTGCGGTTATCGTTAGGGTTTTTAGGGTTATAGGCATTACAGTCAAGTACAATTCAACCATTTGGTAGAAGCTGAGCCCGAGATGGGGTATAGGGTTCGATGTCAAGCACATTTCAACCATTTTTTCGAAGCTGGGCCGGGGACACGGTCAGGGTTTCAAGGCAAATATAATTCAACCATTTTTTTGGAAGCCAGGCCGGGGTTAGGACTAGGGTTTACCGTCACGTGTGTTTCAACCATTTTTTTTTAGCTGGACCAAGGTCTAGAGTCCATAAAACCCTCGCAGCCATAGCGGCGGCAGCGGAGAGAAGAGGCTGTTAGCCCGTCCGCTCGAAAAGGCAGGTGAACACGAGCGTCATCGTCGAGGCATGTTCGACGTCGATTTCTATGTCTACTTTCTAGTTCTAGTTCTAGTTCTGGTTCTGGTTCTAGTTTTAGTTTTATCATACTGTACGGTAGTTCTAATTTGATTCTAGGTCTTGTTACAGTCACAGCTCAAGCTCGAATTCGTGTTCGGTTCGGGTTGTAGTTCTAGCTTCCGGCTGGTGATACTAGTTACTGAAACAATAGCGTCTCACCGGCTCTATCCCCAGATGCGCGTAAACTTCCGGGTGTACAAGAGGGTACTCGATCAGCTCGCGGACCTCCTGAAGAATGCCCGAAATACCTCCCAGGTCGCTGTACCTAAAACATAATACAAAATATTGAGCGAGAACCGCAAAAACAGACACCAGGCGCACACACACAGCACGCCAGCTCAGCATTCCACAGGAACGACTTGTTGACACGACCCTGTCAGAGAAATTCACACGTCGACGCTGATACCGACCTTGTTCCCACTTGGCACCCTCATCCCACACCGGTCTGATCGGACCTGATCTCTCCAAACTGGTCCTGGGCGCATACTTAGCCGCCGATAGCGTTTAAGTACCCTGACCCCAGGCGATTTTATCGACCAAAATTGGGGTTTCAACTAGAACACGGCCGCAGCAAAAACGGGAACAACACTACAACTAGTATGTTAGTGTCTGACCTGCGGATTTCTCCCACAGGTAGGTGGGTCGTATCTGCAAATAGTTCCGCCTTAGTATTATACCCCCCGTTTTTCGATGGTTTCGAGCACAACATGAAGCAGGGGAAACGTCGCAAAAAGTACCTCTCAACCGAACAATGAAGGAAACAGCAACAACTATCGCTGCCGTACTGTGCCTCGTCGAGACGAGGGTACAGAAGCACAGAATACGGAGCTGCTGTCAGGCGATCCATTGAGATTGTATCTGTGACGAAAGATACAACCCTTACATTGTGAAGTCTGCTACCTGCCGGCGGCGTCGCCACCGGGAGCAGTGCACAAAAGGTGGGGTAGAAAATGCGGGGTGGGCCGGCGAATAAAAAGGCAGCGTACATTTTAATCACCTCGCGGAAGGACCCTCTACCATCAACCCTCCACAACGAAAATAACAACAATAAACATCAACATCAACAACAACAACAACAACAAACAACAACAACGTGTGATACTGTACACTGGCGACATAACAAGCATCGTTGACCAGTCACCTTGCCGAAGGGCGCTCCACCACCATCCCTCCCCCTCCCGTTCCCGACTGACCACCGACACTGCCTCCGCCTCCACCCCCTGCTGGGGTTGCCCTGGGAGAAGCGGGTGGCATGCCCGGGCGGGACCTCTTGGAACGTTTCCTGTCGCCTCTCGTGCCCTGGTCAAACATGCCAGTGGCGAATGCGTGCGTGCGTGTGGGTGAGTGTTCCTCACATTAAGCACTATGGGACAACGATACATCGAACTGAAAAAGCGACAAGTGCGGAATTTTCAACCTTCTAGAAACAGTGCGGCCTTTAGCAAGCATCAGCACATTATTTAGAAGTGCACTCTTACCAAACTTCCCGGAAGAGCGTGCGGCTAGGAATAGTGCGGCCTTACCAACCTTCCACCAAGAGCGTACGGCAGTGCGAGTACCAGGGTGTTGTGCGCGTGTCGGTACAGCTCCATCACATTGCAATTCGGACCCCCTTCCTACCCCAGCAGCCCTAGCAGGGGCTGCTTCATGTGCCTGATGCCGTATTATCAAAATACCACCAATTCCACGATTTTTCCCTCTGAAGCTCCAAAGGTATTACCCAGTGGGAGCTGCGGCTTGAGAGAGGGGTATGCCAGGTGAGTTAAAGCTATCTTAAATCGTACGATTTTCTTTTGTGCCGGGAAGAGGAGAAAAATGTTGACCCCAGTACTGGCTATTAATAGCACTAAGGGGTGTCGCCCACCTATATCCTTCACGAGGACATGCACCCCCCGTAACACGCGCGATCGGAGTATCGCACACAGCTTGCAAGTACGACTTTCGACGAAATTCTCGATCTCACAGCTGTAGTGTACTTTTAATGTTTAATTAAAACGTCCCAAGCGATTTTGACCTCTCATAGACCTGCACTTCTCTTCAATCGATATCTCTTCAGCCGTAGCTCCAATTGCTGTAGACGGTATTGCCGCGAAACACCACTGAAAAAATACGTACAAACACAAAGCACGCAAGATGAGTATAGACTGGACGTCCACGTAAAACCGTCATATTGACCCTGGTACTATGTATAACCCAGGGCAGTCACCGGCCTGTTTTCTTCACGCGAGCTTTTATCCTTACGTCGTACGCGCGACCGAACTGGTATAACACGCATCAGCTGGCTAATATATGAGTTTTCGTAATCGATCTCACAGCTGACGTTATTCAATCTTACATAGAAAGCAACCTGATGTTTTATTGCACTATTGATAGTAATTTCATACAAAAAAACTGCGAGAAACACAGAACGCGAGCGGCCACCGTATCACGCAATTTACAAGGCTGAGTATCGATAACTCAATCGCACGAGCTCACAGCTGACGTACTTACTGTACTGCATTTCACAAGAAGCCAAAAACCAAGTCCTTCTGCTGAAATCGATCTCTCTTCAATCGTAGCTCCCGCTGTAAACGGTTTCACTACGAAATACCGCATATGAATACAACTCCTGAATACAAAAAAATATCCAAGGCGAAATCATTTTTGCCCCGTCGCCATGTTCGCGACCGAAATATGATCACATGCATTATTAGCTTGCAGAAACGACCTTCCAAATCGATCTAACAGCTGACGTCTTTTGAACTTTTTTTTAAAACGCCCAAATACCCGAGGCGAACCAACCTTTTCCCCGTCGCCATGTTCGCTCCCACCGTTGCCTTGCTTGGCGCCGTTACGGTAACCGGCCGCGACAGATTGGTTGAGCAGGTTGTGCGTGTGCCCTTGCATGCTGGCCTCCGCCTCCCGCGCAGCCAGCTCATCCTCGCTCAGCTCGGGCTGCTGCTATCATCAGCGTGCAGCAGCAGCAGCACCAGCAGCAGGAGAAGTAGCCGACGGTAAGACGCGTGCTAGGAGAAGGGTACAGAGTCATCCCACGGTAGGGGTTGCAATTGTCGGACTAAACGTTTGTGTGACCGGTTGAGCTCCTCAAGCGCGGAATTATCGTTTAAAGCACGACATTTTTACGAGTATATTGGTTTTAGTGTAGGGCTAGCGCATAAAATCTTCGGTCGGATTGTTGCGCGAACGAATGCCTTCGAAGTCATGTCTCGGGTGGGTGAGATATAGAGCTCCTCATGTCTAGGAACCCAGAAACTTCTGCTGCACCCCTGGCGCGATCTGCTGCACCCCTGGCGCGGGATGGCTCTACAGAGTTAGCAGTTTTCGGCGGAAGCACGTGTGATCGACGGGGCTCCTTACCCGAGGAATTACTGCCCTAATCGCCGGAACACCATGTTTTCTTATTTCGCATGCTACGGTTGAGGTTGGTAGCGCGGATGTTTTTCTGAGACTAGTCACTCGAGGAACTCTATACCCCCACTCAAAACCGGTGTTGCGGGGAATTAAAACGAAAATGAAAGTCGATGAAAAATCTCAGAGCCTGCTGCTGTAGGTATAAAACAAAAACGATTGGACAAATAAACGAACGAATGCCTTCGAAGTCATGTCTCGGGTGGGTGAGATACAGAGCTCCTCATGTATAGGAAGCCAGAAACGTCTGCTGCACCCCTGGTGCGGAATGGCTCTACAGAAGTAGCAGTTTTCGGCGGAAGCACGTGTGATCGACGGGGCTCCTCACCCGAGGAATTACTGCCCCAATCGCCGGAACACCATGTTTTTTTCTTTCGTATGCTACGGTTGAGGTTGGTAGCGCGGATGTTTTTCCGAGACTAGTCACTCGAGAAGCTCTATACCCCCACTCAAAACCGGTATTGCGGTAAATGAAAACGAAAATGAAAGTAGATGAAAAAATCTCAGAGCCTGCTGCTGTAGGTATAAAACAAAAACAACTGGACAAATGAACAAACGTTCCAGCGGAAAATGGGTCAGGCAGTCCCGAAATTCAGAAAACACCTTTGCCAAAAAGTGGTGCCTCCATCGCAGCACGCGTCTTTGTGTTTCGCAATATTAATATGTTATGTGCCTAGGCCATGGGAGACGCCTGCTACGATAGAGGCGGCACTTTTGGGCTCAAACGCTTTCTGAAGGACGGGCTTCTTGACCAAAATCGACGGAATTTCGTTTTCTTTTTCGGTATAATTTCCGTTGTATTACCGGAGCCGTAGGATTCGTTCATCGTACTTGCACTTCTTTCTTTTCTCCCAAAATCAGTTTTTGGAAGCGATACAGAGCTCCTAAAAGTCAGGAGCCCCAGGAAAAACGTAGTGGAGCCCTAGCGTAGAACGCGCCGGGAGTGATGAACGAGTTACAGTACCCCTTTCCCTTGACACACGCTACGGCAGAGGCGCTCACATTTGCTTCTGGGGCTCCTCACCCGAGGACCTCTATGCCCTTCTTAACCCAAAAAACACGATTCCGTGAAAAAAAGAATCAAAGTGCAACTCGATGTATGAACAATCCCATGGCCTACTGTAGTGTATACAACGAAAACGTTACGCGTATTGCAAAACAAGATTTGACAGTATTCCGATTAATTTCGGGGTTAAGGAGCCCCGTTATTAAGAAAATATCTAAGCCCAAAAACAAGCGCTACCCCTTTACCGTAGCACGCGTTTCCCTTTTCTCTACATCAGTTTTTGGGGATAGGGCATCAGGAACCTCAGCAAGACTAGGTGCACAGTTAATCGGATATTATCATAGCAAGCATCGTAAGCGAGACCCGTCGTACCTCAAAAAAAGGCCGGCTTGTTGTGGTAGTGGTGTTGGTACCAGGGATCTATTATCGTGCTGGCATTCTCAGCTAGGGATGCTGTTAGGCGCGCAGCAGCAGTAGTATGTACGGTAAGAGAGACCGGTGGCAATGCCAAATATGGCCCGATGGTGGTGGCGGCGGTAGTGGTATCTGTTGTCATTCGTAGGTGTCCTCCTGATTTCCTGGCGTCGACATTGTCGCGACTAGTAAAGTATTTACAAACTTACAGCAGCAGCATCTGAAGATCTACGGTGGGATTTCAGAGAGGAAACGCGACTTTCGCTGGACCCCATACCGAGAAAATGTCATCCTGTATCTGCTTCCGCGAAACCTTACCCATGAAAAAAAAAACTGAAAGACAAGAAAAGCCCCGCTGCGACCACCTCCAGGTCCACTCCGAGCTTCCGGTGACATCAAGTATGGCAACGAAGGCATGCACTCAAACACCAGCGCATACGCCCCCCCCGCCCCACCCCCCACCCTTACCTCGTAGTCGCTCTTGTCATCCCCGCCCCCGTCACGTGCCCTCCCCCTTTTCCTCTGCCTCGAAGACTCTTCGTGAGGCGAGTACTGCTGGTGCTGGTGCTGTGGCTCCCCTCCGGCTTCCCCGAGTGCCCGAGTGCGCTTCTTTTTATCGCGAAGAGGAGTCGGCCCGCCTTCCACACACTTTCGCAAAGCTTTTCCAACCGATTTGCGAAGAGGGCCCTGCATCAACGAACACATCACATTAACGAAAAACTTAGGTTGGCCAGAGGCGGATTTTTTACCTTTTATAAAAATTAAAAATAACCTTTCGCTGAGCGATTAGTTTTGTCGAAGCTCTACGAACGAAGGGATATTTTACCGTTGATTGAACAAAGATGTGTGCTGGCTGTGGCCGACCCTCCACCTGCTGTGGAATTTCTACCCTATACACAAACACTCAAGTAAACATACCTATAACTTGTGGAACTGGTGCTAACGCTGACGCTGACGCTATCGTTCAGGCTAACGTAACACTGACGCTACGCCAACGCCAACGCCAACGCCAACGCCAACGCCAACGCTAACGCCGGCGCCAACGCCGACGCTGACGCTGACGCTGACGCTAACGCTAACGCCAACGCCAACGCTGACGCTGACGCTGACGCTGACGCTGACGCTGACGCTAACGCTGACGCTAACGCTAACGCTACCGCTACCGCTACCGCTACCGCTGACGCTAACGCTACCGCTACCGCTACCGCTGACGCTGACGCTAACGCTAACGCTAACGCTGACGCTGACGCTAACGCTGACGCTAAAGCTAACGCTAATGCCAGCCTGACGCTAGCGTTGACGCTAATGTCAACGCTAACACCAACGCCAACGCCAACGCCAACACTAACACTAACACTAAGTCCGAAGCCAAAGCCAACATTCACACCCACGTCAACGCCAACGCTAATGCTGGTGCTAACGCCAACGCCAACGCTGACGCTAACGCCAACACTAATCCTGATGCTAACGCAGACGATGACGTTGACGCTAACGCTAACGCCAACGCCTACACTAACGCCATCGCTAACGCTACCGCTGACGACTACATTGAGGCTGACACGCTAACACCGACGCTGGTGCTGGCGCTGACGCTACCGCTACCGCTACCGCTACCGCTACCGCTACCGCTACCGCTACCGTTACCGCTACCGCTACCGCTAACGCTAACGCTAACGCTAACGCTAACGCTGACGCTAACGCTATAACGCCAACGCTTATAACAACGCCAGCTACAACAACGCCAGCGACAACAACGCCAGCGACGACAACGTCAGCGACAACGACAACAAAAAGATGAGTGTTGACCTAAAATTCGTCGAACTCACGGCTGACGTCCTTGAAATTTGTTTATAAAACAGCAACATCAGCAGCAGCAGCAGCAACACCAACACCAACACCAACACAGACATCACCACCACCACCAACACCATCACCACCACCACCACCACCACCACCACCACCACCACCACCACCACCACCACCACCACCACCAACACCACCACCACCACCAACACCACCACCACCACCAACACCACCAACACTGCTGTTTTATGTTGGTTGTACTGGTATCATGCTGACAATCACACGGTACCTGGTACACAATCCATCTTGGTACCTGGTACACAATCCATCTTACTTGAATAGCGTACCCCGGCAACGGCGCACCGGTACCTTGACTGCGTCACGTACATGCGTGACATGCAGTCCTCTCAGTGTCCGAGCAACAGCTGTCGAGCAACGATACAGATGAACAACCTGTGCGTCCTTGGATATGGCATATAAACGTACCCCAGCAGAGCCAAAACGTATCATAAGAGCTC
The DNA here is from genome assembly GCA_012845835.1 of Undaria pinnatifida. Lineage (NCBI taxonomy): Eukaryota > Phaeophyceae > Laminariales > Alariaceae > Undaria > Undaria pinnatifida. The sequence goes on from JABAKD010000005.1 coordinate 8,757,475, forward strand.
TGCAGTAAGCACACACTATGAGTTCCGTCCCTACTCTGCTGTACCTACGCGTATCGTACCTGCTGTATCGTACGAAGCAGGTATGCACATCGTATCATAAGTATGATATGAACACAACCGTGACAGAAAGCTCTGGTCTTCGTGTTCTCGGCTCTCCACCAAACACGACGTGCATAAAGCTGCAATTCATGGCTTATCTGCTACTTCAGTCATGCATTCAACCAGCGTCGCTCGCATACACGCACGCACCTGAGGTTTGCGAACATACTCCTTGAACTTGTCCAACAAGTAGTCCAACGCATCATCTTCGGTCACCAGGCTCCCTCTCGCGTTCTGCTCGCCCACGAAGTGCTTCAGGCGAAACAGGAGCTTCGTGTCCACGAAATACTCGTTGTTACTCGACCCTCTTCGGGACCCACCAGCCCCATCTCTACTTGAGTCCCCATTGCGCGACATTTCCTGCTGCGAGCAGCGGTGTTCGAACCGTGTGGCTTGCTTATGGCCTTTACCCTTGACTGGCGTACGTCCGCCGACGCTGGACGGTGGATGCGGCGCAATTTAGAAATATTGGGTTTCGTAAAAATGACGAGGCGTGTTTTTCGCATGTAAATAACCTGGCCGAGAGAAAATCAAGTGGTACTCAAGGAGCAACTCTGTCGCTCATCGCCACAGACTTGGGCTTGCCGTACCAAAGAAGGTGAGAGAGACTATGGCAAGGAGGAGCTGGTTCTGTTCGCTTCCGGATTGGGGTATTTTATGGTCAGTGCCAGGGGTGCCGTCGACCGTTGGATCGTGATCGCGAATCGATTGTGCACACTACAAATTTGTATTATAGAAACAGTACAAGCAGCAGTACAAACTAATACCGGTACCTAACAGCACGCTCACAGCAGAATCTCTGAATCGAGCTCGCCCAAGCCTGCCAGGTAGAGATCAAGCGAATACTGTCCGGCAGGTTCCAAAGCACACAGCAGAGGCACAGCAGCAACAGCTCTATAGCTACGAAGGCAACTTCACTGACTGTTAGTTTCCTCGAAATTATCGCTGCAAGTAACATAAGGGCTCCGCTCCGCGGGCGGCTGACGCCGCCCGCTACACTGGCGCAAGGAAGATTTCACGCTCAAGTTCTGCAGGGTTTGTGGATTCCGGGTAAGGGTATGGGAGTCTTACGGAACTCCCAGAAGTTTCGGGTACGGGTATGAAAGTTTTACAGAGCTAACAGCAGTTCGGGTACGGGTATGAAAGTCTTTCGGAACTTCCAGAAGTTCCGGGTATTGTGGCACGGGCGTACAGAACTTTCAAAAGTTCCGGGTATGGGCAATACCCGAGTAAATGCACACCCCCTCGGGGGGGGTTCGATTCGAAGTGAAGGATTCAATCCAATGTGCATGGATGGCATGTTCTCAATGGGCCAATGTCCCCGAGGCAATTTGTCGTAACTATGAATTATCGACAAAACCACCACCGAGAGAGGCGATGAATCGTGAACCTCAATGACCGGGGCAACAGCCGCGCTCACGGCTATACTGCGCTATGATCATACCATAGCGTACCCCGACTGTGGCGCTTCACAACAAATAATGGCGGTCGCAAGCCCATATTTGCCACCACAGCTCGACAGGCCAAGTGCCGCGACAAAGAAGAAGCGAAACTACCGAAAACACAAAAGATACTTCTAGACGTGGAAGGTTGCTGCATCGCCGTCACGGCAGATCTATGTATTATTCTTATGAAGAGAAACATTGACAATACGCACTACGTGGTTGTCCGGTAGGCGCCAAATTCGTACCAGGCATGTTTCCACCAAATCGAATCGAAGTCAATTCGATTCATTAAAAAAATGAATATTTGTACTTTAAAAGTGTCCCTCGTCAATATTATACGTGCCCACGGGTTAGAAACGAAAGAAACATCGACCGCACCTACAGCAGTAGTAGGTGCTACTATCATATACGATACGTTCTGCTACTGCTGTACATTCGGTGTTCGGTTGGTTTCACTGACGAGAAGGTATGACACCATGATAGAATGCATAATACACTCTTTGGGTTATTAAACCTGAAATAATGTGTGTGGGCTCCCCGGTATTGTAACAAAGGTATACCCGTACCCCGGGTATTGCTTGTACCACAAGTCTTGCCGAAGTCACAGAAGTTCCGGGTTAGGGTATGGGGATCTTACAGAACTTACAGCAATTCCGGGTACGGTACGGAAGTGTTACAGAACTCACAGAAGTTCCGGGTGTTGTGGCACGGGCGTACAGAACTCACATACGTTACAAAAATGATATACCCTTACCGGGTATTTGCGGCACTGGCGCACAGAACTTCCAGAAGTTCCGGGTACGG
>JABAKD010000005.1:8762322-8849822 GCA_012845835.1 Undaria pinnatifida
TGTTATCTTATATGTTACTCTTAATACAGCATTCGAGTATGAAAGTCGGCTACTCCCCCCCAAAAAATATATAGATAATAACAATGATAAAAACTCTGTGGGACACCAAATTGATACGCTGTCACTCTAACATTTTATAATATATATATATATATATATTCAGGACGTCAGGTGTGAGTTCGACGGATTTCGGGTCAATACTCATATTTTGAAGCTGTTTGCTGGTACTTATACTATACTATGTGTGTAATTTTTTTAATGGAAGGGGTCCTATTCTTTTATAAACAAATGTTTTTCCACGACAAAGATTGGTGTTAGTATTTCTACTTTAGGTGGGGAATTTTGAAGTAATCTAACATATCCATTTTATATTTATTTATGTAGTTTCCACTATATTGCTCTACCATATGTAATGTTCTTCCATTTCGTCATTTTTTTTTTTCGTTATTCAGTTGTTTCTTCGTTCGTTTTCTACTATCTCCTTCAAATTCGGTCCGTTCGAACTCTTTTTTCATCTTCTGCACATTTTTTTTCCACATTTTTTCGCTTTTTTATTTTATCTTCACAAATTTTTTTTTTGGGAGTTCGGCTTGCAACTTTGCTTTTTTGGGAGTTGAAGTTGCATTTAAAAGACATTCATGCGAGCTTTTTTGTAATGCGCCCAAGGGCACACAACACAACGCAACAGGAGAAAGCTGAAGCTCTGAGCCAGTTATGACGTCTATCTACCGCACTTCACCATCAAAATGCTCGAAGTCGGTGGGTGCAGGGTCGGGTGGAACAGGTAGCGGTGGTGGAGGAGGGGGAGGAGGGGCGGGTGCGTGGACGTTGATCGGCGAGGAACAAAACGGAAATCCCAACTGGGTGTGCCCAGGCATAGATCTTGCGGGGGGCGTATTCTAGCCAACACCCGCAAGGGTTCTACCTTGCAATACGGTATCTGAGATACTCGCCGCGCGGATAACCCCGACACCTGTCAAACGTTCTTCAACTTAAACTGCAAGCACATCGGTATCCCCCTCGCGCCACTCGCACACACGAGGGTTCTCCCCCGAGCCCCAGTGCTTGCGGTTTAAGTTGAAGAACGTTTGACAGGTGTCGGGGTTATCCGCGCGGCGACTATCGCAGATACCGTTTTGCGAGGTAGAACCCAAGGCACCCTTGCGGGTCTTGGCTAGAATATGACCCCCGCAAGATCTATGCCTTGGGCACACCCGGTTGGGATTTCCGTTATGTTCCTCGCCGATCAATGTCCACGCGCCCGTCCCTCCTCCCCCTCCTCCACCACCGCTACCTGTTCCACCCTACCCTGCACCCACCGACTTCGAGCGTTTTGATTGTGAAGTGCGGTAGATAGACGTCATAACTGGCTCGGAGCTTCAGCTTTCTCCTGTTGCGTTGTGTTGTGTGCCCTTGGGTGCATTACAAAAAAGCTCGCATGGATGTCTTTCAAATGCAACTTCAACTCCCAAGAACAAATTTTGGAAAAAAAAAAGGAAAAAAAGGATAAAAAGGTTGAAAAAAAATGTTCAGAAAATGAAAAACGAGTTTGAACGAATCGAATTTAAAGGAGATAGTAGAAAATGAACGAAGAAACAACTGAAGAACGAAAAAAAAGAGAAGAGATTGACGAAATGGAAGAACAAATAAAGTGTGGAAGAAAGCAAAGAAAAGCTGAAATGGTCCCGCAAGTAATCGACGGAGGCGGTGTCGAAGTGGGACCCCCGGAAATGCGAGGGAGGTGCCAACCGAGCCCGCTCAGAAAAAAGATCAAAGTAAGTAAGTCTATGTACCTGGTAGACGTACTTTTTTAGATCTTTTTTCTGAAAGTGCCCGGTTGGTGTATCCCTGGCATCTCCGGGGATCCCACTTCCACACCGCCTCCGTGCATTACTTGCGGAACGGTCCAGCTTTTCTTTGATTTATTTCTTGCTCCGCCTTTACTATTTTTGTTTCTGCTTGTTTTGTCAGGTGTTTCTTGACTCTCAGCTGCTTTCTGCAAATTTGGTTTTTCTGCCAACACGATTTTAACATTTTCGCGATCAGTTCTTCCTTTTTGTTTAGTACCGGTAAGTTGAACTTCTTACCATTTGCCGCTAATTTGCCGCCTGTGCATTACTTGCGGAACGGTCCAGCTTTAGCTTTTCTTTGATTTCCACTATTTGTTTGGTACTTGCACGAAGTTTCATCAGCTGAGATCTCGCCCAGCACCCCACCGCAGCGCTATTGCTCAGCAGCGCAGCGCCGTGCAGTGCCGTGCCCTGCGATGCCCTGCCGTTGCCCTGCAGCCCAGCTCAGTAGCGCACCGCAGCGATAGCTCAGCAGAGTGCAGCGCCGTGCGCTTTGCCGTGCTTTGCTGTGCTTTGCCACGCTGCGTGCTTTGCTGTACTTTTACTAGTTCGTCCATACATGCCACTAACATTCGAAGTATCTTACCACGTACCGGTACTATCAATACTACATCCACCAGGTTTGTTTGTACATACTACGTTGTTGGATCATTAACAATGCACCCCCAGCTCAGGCCAGCCGGCTATATATGGCTCAGCAGCGCAGCGCAGTGCGGTGCCGTGCCTTGCCCTTCGTTTTGCGGTGCTGTGTCGTGCGGCGCTGTGCATTCTTTTTGAACATAGAGCAGTAGTAGTACCAGGTATGATACAGGTACCAGGATTATGTACGCGTTGTGTGCTCGTTTTCTTCAGTTGATTGTCCTCTCTCGGTCCCCATGTTCCCCCCCCCCACCCGCAAATGGCACACGCACTGCCGTCTAGAACGTGGCATCAACAAGCACACAGCACAGCGCAGGGCAATTAGCTCTGCACAAGCACCTCTTGGCATTATTATAAATACGCTATTCGCACCAAATAATCACGGGCCTCGTCTTCCTGCCCCCTTTACATATGTTTCAGTTGCATTCTTCCGTGCTCGAGCGTAGCAGGCGGCGTCAGCCGCCCGCGGAGCGGAGTCCTGTGCTTTCTTTAGAACCACACAGAGTACCACCAGGTATCAGGCGAAGTACCAGGTACCAGGTACCGGTAGTACATGCATGTACTCGTCTTTTTGCTTTCGTCGTTGATTTTTTTCTACATCTCGGTTCTCTTCGCAATTTTTTCTTCGCACACTCACCCGTACTACTGCCGATCAGAGCGTGACATCGCCAACATACCGCACAGCACAGACAGGGCAATCAGCTCCGCACAAGTAGCTCTTGGCATTATCAAATCGCTAGTTGCACTATATCACGGGCCTCTTCTTTCTGCCCCCTTCGCATTTAGTTGAAATCTTCCTTGCGCGAGCGTAGCGGGCGGCGTCAGCCGCCCGCGGAGCGGAGCCCTTGTACTACTTCACAAAAAGGAAGAAAGAATCGCGAAAAAGTTCAAAGTCGTGTTGGCAGAAAAACCAAATTTGCCGGAAGCAGCTGAAAAGTCAAGAAACAACGGGCAAAATGAGTAGAAACATAAATAATAAGGCGCAACACCAAATCAAAAAGAAAAGCTGGACCGTTCCGCAAGTAATGCACGGAGGCGGTATCGAAGTGGGACGCCCGGAAATGCCAGGGGTGCTCCAATCGAGGACTTTCAGCAGAAACATATCTGTAAGTATGTTCATACTTCCTAGACCTTGTTTTACTTCTGCTTGTATGTACCAGGCATCATACGCCAAGAATGTACAGCAGTGTAAGAATTGGAGGGTGGGTAAATTTGTTGAGGTCGTGTTGGATATGACACGGACAACATGGCTGGCGTCCTCGGTGCTTCAATAGTAGGCCGCGTATCGACTGCGTACTGCTGTAGTATTGAGGTCGATGTCGTATCAAAGGTTCGAGCCCCGCAAGGGACTCTTTATTATACAAATTGACAGGCCGAAAGCATGAGAGTGCGGGTTGGCAAATATCGATGCAAGTCGACAAGCATAAAATCCTAAAAGGCGGGAATGCTTGAGAACCATAACTATGCGCGAATAAAAGAAGGCAAGCATATATAGCTGTAGCTGGACAGCACCAACGTAAACTTCGCTTCAGTTAAAATAACAGGGTAGTACCGGGGGGGAGAAGGGAAGGCACCAGCGGCCATGGCTTGTCCAGAACGTGGCTGACGGTAAAACCTCTTACGAGTTGAGCTGGTTAACAAAGTGTGGGACGGTGTTCCCTTCGCAGGTTTCTCTCTCAGATGGAGGTGTGGGGGCACATCGAGTTGGGTTATGTGCGCAACCGCACTCTCGAGGGTCAACGATGAGGGAACACCTCACAGTCTGTCTCGAGGGGCCAGGATGATCTGGAAGGATTATAGTGATAGAGAGGCGGTACAATCTAGGGAATAGGGCCTGGTATCCACCCCCCCCCCCCCCCTTTTTCAGACGTGCAAACGTGCGCGTCTTATAAGAGGTGTCGACTTGGGATGACAGGACCCTAGGAATTACTCGTACCCCGCTGCAATGTTATCGGCGTGTTCCAGGGAATTTCTAGGGTCCTGTCATCCCAAGTCGACACCTCTTATAAGATGCGCACGTTTGCACGTCTGAAAAAGGGGGGGGTGATGTGGATACCAGTCCCTATTCCCTAGATTGTACCGCCTCATCACTATAATCCTTCGAGATCATGCTGACTCCTAATGACTATTATTGCAGCGGAGTCCGAAAAACATGGCCCATGCCCAGCATCGAAACTCATATCGACACTGTGGGTGGAGCCAAGTTCACAGTCGCCGACGTCCAGAGTGCTTTTTATTGCTTTTTATTAAGCTCGACCAGAGATGCTGTAACTTCAGCATATTCTGGTACAAACCGGCGTACGAAATTGAGTGTGCCCAATAAAGAACGTAATTCCTTGATATTCTTCGGGTCTGGCAACTCATTAATGGCTCTGATACGGTCATCACCAATAGTGATCCATGTTCCGATGTGACATCCGCGTACTGCTCGCACCTGAGCTCTAGAACGACCATGCGCAACAGTCGACCACGACATGGCACTGACTGTGCCATCGACTACCGCTAGGGATACCGCACTACGCTGGGCTCTATCAACCGCCTGCTGCATTGATTTGCAGTATTGGCCAATACGTTGCAGTTCAATAATCTCTGAGCATAAACCACGCTCAAAAATACCGATCTAAAGTTCAGAAACAAATGTGCAGCCTTTAGCGGCCTTGCAGATCGGTATTTTTGAGCGTGGTTTAGTTCAGAAACAAATGCACGGCCTTTAGAGGACTTGCAGATCGGTATTTTTGAGGGTGGTTTACGCCTCAAGTTCCGAAACAAATGTACAGCCTTTAGAGGCCTTGCAGATCGGTATTTTTGAGCGTGGTTTATGCTCAGAGATTCAGTTCAGAAACAAATGTACAGCCTTAAGAGGCCTTGCAGAATTGGCCAATACTGCCAATCAATGAGGCAGGCAGTTGATAGGGCCCAGCGTGGTGCTGCGTCCCTAGCAGACGGGACAGACCCCCCTGATCCCGGGGGAGGTCGCAGGGACCCCGACAGTCCTCTTCCACGTCAGGAGGAAGGTCGCCTCCCCTCATGTCCTAAGGAAGGCAGTCGTAACCCATCTGCGTCGAGTGGGCCTAACGACAAACAGGTGGAGCTACAAGAGAAGGAAGAAGTGGAAGAAGATACTTACTTCAGCCCCCGTAAGCCATCACCTGATCAAGACTCGTCTGAAGAAGAGTTGAGGCGACACCGCTATGGTCGCCACCGTAGTCGTCGTGGGCGTCACCGCCGCCGGTCGTTCTCCCCCGTAGGGAAAGGAGCAGCTGGTGAAGTTTCGTTTCCACTGGCTGAACCAGTATCACCCAAGAGCCAGCGACATCATATGTTGATACAACAAGGGTGCGTTACAAACTCCGAACGGCATGCGTTCAAAGCAGTACTTGCCTTTAGCTGTAACAAAAGCAGTTGGTTCGAAATCCGAGTCAGCGACAGGAAGCTGATGAAAAGCGCTCTGGAAGTCGGCGACTGTGATGAACTTGGCTCCACCCACAGAGTCGAGATGGGTTTCGATGTTGGGCATGCGCCATGTTTTTCGGACGAGATGACGATTAAGAGTGTTACGGTAGTCAACACATAACCGTGGTGACCCATTAGCTTTGCTGACGATAATAACAGGACTACCCCAAGCACTTGTGCCCTCCTCAATTATTCCCTGCTTCAGTAACTTGTCGACTTGATCATCGATTTTGAAGCTGTTGCACGAATGGCAAGAGTTGGGCCCAATCATCGTGAGCTACGTCACAGTACATTGCTAACATGTTATGCATGGTACTGTGCACTCTCTCTAAAACTGAGTTACTTTGTGGCCTATATGGTGTACGAGTTTTCTTATAACCGAAAACGGTTTGCAGCTCTTTAACAAGCTGATTTTCAAATTCCTTTCCCATATCGGAATGTAGTAACTCTGGTATACCGAATACAGAAAGCACTCGGTCCATAAAGGTACGTGCTATGGTAGTCGCTTCTTTGTTCGAAACTGCTGCGAGACTAATAAAACGCGTCAGATGGTCGATTACTGACAAGACATATTTGCAACATTGTGAAACTGTTTTAATGCTGTTGGGGGGAACTAACAATAGTGTGGGGAAACGAAACTTCACCAGCTGCTCCTTTCCCTACGGGGGAGAACGACCGGCGGCGGTGTCGCCTCAACTCTTCTTCAGACGAGTCTTGATCAGGTAACGGCTTACGGGGGCTGAAGTAAGTATCTTCTTCCACTTCTTCCTCCTCTTGTAGCTCCACCTGTTTGTCGTTAGGCCCACTCGACGCAGATGGGTTACGACTGCCTTCCTTAGGACATGAGGGGAGGCGACCTTCCTCCTGACGTGGAAGAGGACTGTCGGGGTCCCTGCGACCTTTACCCGGGACCAGGGGGGTCTGTCCCGTCTGCCATACGGCAAGCGGGACAAACGTGCGGGTTTTAAAAAAATAAAACCTACCCGCTCTCTGCGGTTGGGTTGCTTAGCTCTTACCGAGCTTCGCTGCCGAAACGCCAATTGTGAGACGGTAGTCCCTTCGCAGGTTTCTCTTTCTCAGGTGGAGGTGTGGAGACACCGTGGTGCGTTATGTGCGCAACCGCACTCTCGAGGGTCAACGATGAGGGACCATCTCAGAGTCTGTCTCGAGGAGCCAAGATGATCTTGAAGGATTGTAGTGATAAGGAGGCATTACAATATAGGGAATAGGGACTGGTATCCACAAAAGCGGGACAAAATAAAGAAAGTGAAAACCGTTGATCTGGTCTAGCATGCTTGAAATGTTCGTTCGAAAACCAAGATACTCGCACGAGTAGCTGAATCCATGGGCTAAATTGTGAATCGGTGGTTGCCGCATCACGATTGGAAACAAAACAGCGCTGGCCGTCGCAGCACGGCACGCTGCTGCTGCCGCTGCTGTTGTTCCACACTGTCGCAGTGTCTGTCTGACCAAAGCTGCTTGGTACACAGGCAGAAACTGGTGCCAAAGTAGTATGGTATGTTCGTTTTTGATCAGCTGACTTTCAGACAACCCGTGGTTATAGGCGTCTTCCCTTATCCCGCCCCCCCCGTACGTGCCTTCATGTTTGCCGCACAGAGGGTTCATGCAGCATTCCCACTTTTCAGCTTTTCATGCTCGTCGATTTTCGTCGGATTGTGCTAATTCACGCTCTCGCTCTTTCCGCTTACAGTCTTTTTTTTCGCAAGAAAAAGTGCCTGCAAGCGCGAGTATGCACTTGGGAGGATTTGAAACCCCATCGTTGACTTATTAATAGTAGGGATCGAGGGACGAGATTTGCCTACTCCATAGGGGACGCCTGCCTGCCCAGTACGAAACCGGAGATGTTATTATAATTAGATACATACCCTGTATATATTGTTGGAGTTTGTACTTATTATTTTCGTATTCGTTATTAAAGGGTGTGTTGCACACTTAATCCAGTGTAACAGCTGTCTAGTTTGTTGTTTCCCAGTAACTGCTGTTTGGCTAAAGTTTGTTATGGGACGATTGGCCTTCGCTCTCGAAATAGAGACAACCCACGGCCAACCCTCTTCGTTCCGGACAAGGTCACGTGAGTGTAGGTGACACGGCGGAAGAGTTCATGTTGATCCATGCTCTAGCGCGAGAGTTTGCCCGTGTTCTCCTGTGACCTTCCGTCAAATCCCCTCATTTTTTTTTTTTTTCCGTTGGACTTCGATCGAGCGGTTTTGGCTCTGTTTTCCACACACCAGCCGCCAAAGGTCTTTTTAACAGAAGCCTGGTCGGCGCCCGCCACACATCACCGGCCGAAGTGTGAGCACTGTACACCAAGGGTGGGTCGGAGCCTCTAACGAGCTAGCTAAGCTCGCCACGGTTAGATTTCGCGATTCTGTCGTTGATTTCTTGGAACGAAGTGTGTGGAACGCACGAAATCACGCCGTTTCAGGTCCAAGATCTGGTTGAGAATTTTCTCAAGCAGATGTTGCCCAAGATGCCGTCAGAAATTATTTTTTGCCGGAAAATTGGAAACCCCCCAGAAGGGAAAAAAAATAAGCCCATAGACAACCGTCCAGGCCACGTTTGGCTGGTATCTTCGGGAAATAATATTTTACTAAACATCGGCTTGCCATTAGCAACGTCTTAGCCGCGGTTTGTGGAAACCCCGCGGGCGTTTGCAATTACTCGGTTTTGAAAGTAAAAAACGGTTTTGTTTTGTGTGTTGAAATTACTTGGTTTTCAGAGTAAAAAAACGGTTTTGTTTTGTTTCGTCTTTTGTATAGAATAGGGCACCCATGTACATTATAACAAGCCTGCAGCAATGAACAATGTGAATGCAAACGTAAGTTATATTTTGGCTATGAAGATAACGAACGCCCTTGAGAGTACACACATGGTTCAAATCGAGAAAAAATGGAACAATCGCCCGTGGTTTTCAATAATTTGGAGGCTCAAATACCTGCCAAACAAGAACCGGTTGAACCGGTTTTTCGTTGTTTAGAATAACCCCTCCTATCCTTTTTTTTTATTTGTTCAAAGATGCTATCCTGTGCCCATCTCTAGTCCCATCTCGTTCCCGCGGACTGCCGATCGCAGCCCTGAACGCCGGTCGCGAGGGCTGCTAGTTGGCTGGACTTGACGGGTACAGACGAACGGCAACTTTTCGTAGTCTTTTAGCACTGCAGTCCCGATGTGGCGAAAAAGCAGTTGGGATTAGATCATTTTAGGAGTTGGGAGTTGGAACATAGTTAACTCACCCTTCACTACAACGCGAGCCATAAACGTGCTAGTCAGATCCCGGCACGAAGACGCAGACCGCCGCCAATTACAGCACACCACTAACTCTGGTGCGTGCTACGGTGGACGTAGCAGATTTTTAGACCAAATGATTTCCGTATGATGGACTTCTCAACCGAATAACTACCAATCTCACAGCTGACGTGTTTAGAAGATTCTTCTGAAATACGTTTGGAACCCCGTTTGTGTTTCCTCATCTGTCATTTATCATTTTATTTATTGGTTATACACCTAGCCCGTGCTAGCCCATGGGTTGCCCATCGATATTATGTGAACAAGTTTTGTCGGAGCTGAGTTTTACGTGTGGAATGGAGCTCCCGAAGCGAGGGTCTTCGGACGAAATGGGGTCAAAAAGTCGAGTTTTATGTGTGGAATGGAGCTCCTGAAGCAAGCGTCCTCGGACAAAATGAGGTCATCCGCTGCCGTACCATGCGTCCTCTGCACTACCTAACCATCTATACTGATATTTTCGACTTGTAGCCAGCCTACTCACAGCCCTGTCGATTGCCTCCGCGTGGCAGTGCAGGTGCCAGGAGGAGGAGGCAGGACCCAGACGGTTTTGCGCCCTTTTTGCGTACGAGGGAGATCTCGGGAGAAGGAGATACTACTTTTCTACTGCGCTCCTACTGCTTCAGTGCTGCTGCACTGCTGCCGTACGGAACGAGCTCGTCGTATCTACCACTGTTTTTTACAGTAGCAGTACAACTGTTATACATTGTTATATATCAGGCACGGTGTAGGTTGACGGGTTGACGGCGGTAAGTGAAGAGAAGAAGCAAGATGGGGAAGAAGACCAAGGAAAAGGGGGCGAAAAAGGAGAAGGAGGATAGACTCAAGAAGGAACCCACCGCGAAGAAAGCCGCCGCCTCCGTCAAGGAAGCACGTGAGAAAGAGACAGACAGATAGATAATTAGACAGGCAGACAAGACTGACTGACTGACTGACTGACTGACTGACTGACTGGCTGACTGGTGGGCCGACAGACAGATGCGTGCACGTGAGAGGAAGGGGGGAGGGAGAAAACGGAAGAGATGTGTGCTGTCTTCAGCAGGAAATTCTTTAAACACGTGCACACGTTGTGTTCTCGTACCCGGTACGCTAGCGTTTCACTTGCTTTTCCCTGATTAATTGCGTTGTTTAGGTTTTCTCTATTTTTTTCTCTGCCTCAGTCTGTGACCACGTAATGTGTGTCTCTCTAGGGCGAAAAATAGGCATGGACACTGGGTATACTGATGTTGTTGGGTAGAAAGAACGATTTGATGTGAAGACGACACACACGAGGTATCACAGTCAGAAAGTATCAGAGAACATGCGTGCTGCATGCAGCAGGGGTCTTGAAACGCGCAAAGTGGTTTGTATTAGAGTACATCGAAGAGAATCCCTGCTATCAACCATCACCTGTAGTACGTACCCTCCCCCTCGTGCTTGCGTGGGTGTGATCGTCATTTCGACGGCGTGGAACTATCCAAGAGCCTAATATCCGTAGCGGGTTGGGTCTTTTCTTTCAGATATACCTGTATTTGTGCTGGTGGTGCTCTCGGTATTTTGTTGGAGCTCAACCGCGGAGAGAAGGAGGCATTCATTCGCAAGGGCAAGCGGGGGCGCTGTGGACAGCATCCGATCAGGCTTTGTCTTAAATATCTACCTTTTGGTTATGCCCCAGGCATACGGGTAGAGGGGGCGCGGAGTTGCATGCCGTGTGTGCGACAAGGAGAAGGCGTGAACCTAAACGTGAACAAACAATTGCTGTACGTACAATGCCAATGTTACAGGGGAACTAGTAATCTAAATAATGGTGCTATAGGGGCGCGAGCACAAACGTACCGTCGTTGGTTGCGATGTTGTACTCGACGCTGGCCTCGAACGCCAAGCCGAGCAATGCCATGCCATGCCATGCCGTGTGCTTTTTTTTTGTCCCAACCCGTTGCCTGGCTGACTCAGGCTCCCGGCCCATGTCATGTTGGGCGGCATCATGCTCCTCTGACTCACCTACCTGCCGATAACCGCCCCGCCACCGCCGCCGCCCCCCCTTGTCCTGTCTTTCGCTTGTGTTTTTGCCCCCTATCTTTCTCTGACTCATGTACCTGCCGATTTCCGCCCCCACCCCTCCGCCGGCGCCGGCGCCGCCTCTTGCCCCGGTTCTTGCTTGTGTTTTTATTGTCTCCTGACCCCGGCGATAGTGGAGGGTGTCACTTATGACAAGAGTACCACTGCATCTCGGACGGTCGTCGGGTGAGTGAGGTCACCGACCGAAGCAATTGCACAGGCACTTTCACAGGCAACCCGCCCTACTCAGCCGGCGCTATGGAGGGACTACTCAACTGTCCAAGTTTCAAAGCACCGGATGTTCACCCAATCTTTCGTGTAGCCCCCGTGTAAACCGGGACGAAGGATGGTTTTGATGTATCAACGGGCGCTGACTATCAGTCCCCTGTCCCCTACTTTGGGAGTTCCCCACGAATGACATTATGTTTTGGACGCAAGACGTACCTTATGTAGTTGCTTTAGTTGTGCCGTAGGTTGCCTTTATGCCTTTTTAATGCCGTACGCCTACGTGGGCGAGATAGGCGTGGAAGTGGCAACGTAGGCAACCCTCTGACGAAAAATGGGTTCAGAAGTGGGTCCTCGTTTTTGGGGACAAACTACTTGGAATTAGTGTGGGACGACTTTTGCGGTAGTGGAAGGGTTAAGTCTAGTTGTAGAGCTGACGTTAGCTACAGTAGATCCCTTCAAGATTTGAGACGGAAACGTGTCGGGAAAAAAATGCGGTTACAGCGTTTGCCATACCTATTAATAGCAACCCGGGCTGCCGAGGCAGGGTAGCATAGAAGGAGGGCTCGAACTTGAAAGCAAGGACTTAGCACAACACGCGCGCTGCGTGGTACTGCGTGTGCTTCGCGCCCACACCCGGAAGAGGAGCACACCTGTTGGTAGCTTTGTGTCTGTATCTGGTGTGGTCCCAAAGGGGTTAGAAACTGGGATTCATGTTGACGCAGACTTGGATGCAAGCATACCGGTAATGGCTCCAAACGAGCAATTATGAGGCCATTACCATTAAAGTGATCGAAGTCACAGCTGGCATACGTGATTTTTTTTGTAAATGATGAAAACCGCACTCTATAGCCGCTACCGCCAAACCTTGTGGTAGGGAATGGATCGATATCATCATCTCAGTGTGAAAATACGTAAGTAAGGGGGGTTCCAACTTTAGTATGGAGGCATTTCTATTTTGGGGTTGTTGCCAAACCTTCAAGAACCGCATGGTTTTCGACAATCCCGTATGGATTTGCGAACCGTTCGCGAAGCGGGACCGCTATCCACGCATCCCTGGTTAAAAGCAAAAAGGTCAGCGCCTGTAGCAGTAGCGCTGACCGTTGCTGCTTGGGCTAGCTAGTGTTTTGCTGATTGTTGTACGCTTTGTTCTTGCTTTTTTTTCGCCCGAAACAAACGAAATGCCTGCCTTACACCTAAGAAGATACAAAAACACTGACCCACCGGCTGTGTTTCTTAATTGGAAGAGGCTGCATACACGTTAACCTCCGTATAACGGCTACCGATTATATTTGTAAATATCCGCCTCCCTTTCTTATTACCCTGTTTCGTATTATTTACAAATGTCCTGTGATGCATATGGCGATATATCTGGTATAGCACACCCGCGGTGATAACTTTCGCGTTTTTTTGGCTGTCGTCTACTTGCCTTTTCCCGCAGCAAAAAATCGGAGCGCAGCTGGAATGTAAAGGTCGGATGTGTGGAAAGCTTTCGATGGGAGTCAAAGCAGGCAAGTAACCTTCCGAGAAAGTTTCGATTATAAACGAAAAAAGTCCAAAATCTTGGAGCGTCGCTCACCGCCGGCATGCGCCCTACGAAACTGTTGGTATCGTTTTGGCTTTTCCCCTGTGACAAGTCTCCACAGTAGGGCTGTGAGTTGGCGTGCTTCATGTCGTCGACTTGTTCGTTGGCTATAGTAGGTACTATGGTTACTGTACTGCTGTAGCTCGTTTCGGTAATTGGCGGAGGCTTTGTTTTTTTGGTACATAACGGGTGCGCGTGTGGCTCCATGTGTGTTTTTGTGTCGGAAAGTACTACAAAAAGTCAGTTGTTGGTTGGCTTAACTTCGCCACTCGACTAAGGCATACTTGGCCACGCAACCATGAACCCTCCTGGGGCTTAAGAGGGAAAACTTGACAAATTCAGCTGACGATGGTAGCGTTCTTCACACGGAGCAACCCGGACTGCTAGACTATTAATGGGTGACGACGATTTTCCAGTCGAACTCCATTGCAAGTACCTGTAAGACACGCGCACAGCTTGCACTGCCGTGTGCTGCATGCTCGCACCATGATATGAGCGCGTTTACGCTTCGTTGTTATGATATATCGCTGCACATGGGCCTCCAACGGGTACTGCTAGACTATTAATGGGTGACGACGATTTTCCAGTCGAACTCCATTGCAAGTACCTGTAAGACACGCGCACAGCTTGCACTGCCGTGTGCTGCATGCTCGCACCATGATATGAGCGCGTTTACGCTTCGTTGTTATGATATATCGCTGCACATGGGCCTCCAACGGGTTAACCGTCGTGGGACTCGTGTATACCTACCGACCGAAAGAGCGACGAGTGTGGTATAATCGGTATAATCGAGCGTCTAGTAAGAATGTGTTGCACTACGAGTTTCACCATGTTGCGCTCGTGTCCCTTTCATCTCTTTACATCGTACTTGGGACGCCTGCAACGACAGACGTAGCACTTTTTTCGGCAAGCATTTATTTCTGAATTTCGGGACTCCTTATCGCCTTCACAACTGGAAACCCGTTTTGAGGCGAAAATTACGTGGAAATAGTATAGAGGGAGGGGTTTGGGGTTTCTGAAGGGTTTAACCGAGTATCACTGGAATGACGTTATTTTCGTTCTATTTTTTTCCCCCCTATTTTTTGTCGTCCCAAGGTAAGGGTTGTGCTTTGTTTTGAGCCAAAAAAGGTATAGCTCTTACCGGTTGAGCCCCCTCAAGTGAGGAACTACCGTTTGATCTGATGCTTTTTTTTTACGAGTATAGTTGTTTTTTAGGACTAGCGCATGGAACTGTTGGTCTGATTGCGCGAACGAATGCCTCCGAAGTCATGTTTCGGGTGATGGTGAGATATTGAGCTAGCTCCTCGTGTTCGGAGCGCCGAAACTTCTTGGAATCTGCTGCACACCCCTATCGTGGTATGACTTCTCTTTTTTTTTCTTCACATAAGACGTGAGCTTGATTGTTCATCGGGATTGCAGTTTCAGTTTTCTCGAAATCAGTTCTTTGGGTTTGGTATACGTTGAGCTTTGTCATACACGTAGAACTCCTTGGGCGAAGAGCCTCCTCAAAACAACCATTGGTAGTGCACCTATAGCGTAGTACGTGTCTTCGGATATATCTTCCGCCGTGGCAATCCGGGCTGCTTTGTGTGGCCGATGCCTTCGTCGTCATACCCACCATTTCGGCAGTTTTCCTCTCTGGAGTCCCGAGAGGGTTAATTCCGGGACGGTAAAGGCCCCTCTGTAGTGCCGGTTACCCAATATAGTGCCTGTGCAATCGCTTCCCGGGAGGTTTAATACAGGGACAGTAGAAGCCCCTCTGTTGTGCCGGTTGAGTAGTGCCGGTTACCCGATATAGTGCCCGTGCAATCGCTTGGCACAGATGGCAGTTTTCCCCTCTGGAGTCCCGAGAGGGTTAATACGGGGACAGTAGAGGCCCCTGTGTTGTGCCGGTTGAGTAGTACCAGTTACCCAATATAGTGCCTGTGCAATCGCTAGGCACAGATGACAGTTTTCCCCTCTGACGTCCCGAGAGGGTTAATACCGGGACAGTAGAGGCCCCTCTGTTGTGCCGGTTGAGTAGCGCCGGTTACCCAATATAGTGCCTGTGCAATCGCTAGGCACATGTGACAGTTTTCCCCTCTGGAGTCCCTAAGGGGGTTAGTACCGGTGCAGTAGAGTCTCCTCTGTATTGCCGTTTGAGTAGTGCCGGTTTCCCGATACGGTGCCCGTGCAATCGCTAGGCACAGACGGGAACGACAATTAAGCGGCAGCATGCGGAGTAGCGTTGGTTGTCGTTTTAGTGCCGATATTTCCGGCTGGCGGACACCGACCGGCACACGGTAGATGAACCACTACCGCAATGCTCACCGGGTTGCTACTTCGGTTTTGCTCACGATCAGTTTTGGGTGTGACGTGGAGTGTGACGTGTAGAGCTCCTTTAGTGAGGAGTCCCAGAAAAAAACGTGGTGCACGTCTCTACCGTAGGGTGTCCCGATATAGTTAGGATGCCATTCATTTTTTTTTCATGTGTTAGTGGTTGTTTTGTATACCTGGGCCATAGCTTTGTTCACCGGACTGTACCGTCAGTGTTGGTCAAAATCAGTTTTGGGTGTGACGTGCAGGCTCCTCTTTGTGAGGAGCTCCAGGAAGAAGAGTGGTGCACGTCTCTACCGTAGAATGTGTCCCGATATCGGTGGCATCCCGTTTTTCTTTTTTTCTGTTAATGGTTGTTTTGTACACATGGGCCACAGGTTTGTTCACCGGATTGCACCGTCAGTTTTGCTCAAAATCAGTTTTGGGGGTGGGGCATGGAGCTCCTCAACCCCTTTAGAGACCCCATATCCCTCCCTATACTACATTAAAGTACATTTGTCAAAAAAAGGGTGTCCAGTTGTAAAGGCGGTAACCCCTCTGGAGCCCCCAAATCCCTCCCTATACTAAATGCAAGTAAATTTGAAAAGAAAGGTTTTCCAGTTGTAAAGGCGTTAAGTGAGGAGCACCAGTAAAAGAATGGTGCACACCTGTACCGTAGGAATTGTCCCGATATCCTTGGGATACCGTTTTTGTTTTTCAACATGCATAGCATTCGTAGTGCACCTATATAGGCCAATGGGACCGTTACTACGAGAGATCCACTGTTACCAGAGGACGAAGTATTATCAAAGAAAAAAATGGGGCAAAAAAGCACCCGGCTTTGTTTAATAGCGTTTGAGTCAAGTTCATTTTGTTGGCAGGTCTTACCAGGCATACAAAGCCACAATCGAACGCAGTCGTAGCGTAGGAGAGCTCGCCTCAGAGGTGGCGGTGGTTTCCTTTTTTGTGTGTTCTTTTTTTATCCTGTCAAGTGTGGTTCTTCGTAATAGTCGGGTTGCGCTTTTATTTTCCCTCAAGGTCAGTATAGAGCTGCTTAACCTTGTTGGGGGGAAAAGACGCGATCGAAACAGATGTGCGGCGTTATCACCAAGCAAGCGTCTAGCGTTAGCGCGGCGAGGGAAGGAGTAGTATCATGTTCATGGGACCATTCAACGCGCGTGTCGTACCAACCAAGTTCTTGGCTTGTTTTAACAGGCTCTAATTACGCCCGCAGCCAGCAGCCGGCCGTGCTTCGTGTGGTCGGTGCTGTAATGGCCAGTTTTTTTTTCGTCAATTTTTCCCTCTGAAGTCTCTAAGGGGTCAAGGGGTTAACGCCTCTACCAGTGGAAACCCGTTTTTGACACGTGCTACGATAGAGGTAGCACTTTTCGTTTGAAATGGTGTCTGAATGACCGGGCTCCTCAACCCAAAATCGTCGGAAGCAGGTTATTTTTTGGCGTGATTCTCGTTGTATATATACACTGGCCATGGGATTTTTCAATCCGGTGCCTCGTAGCAGTTTTATTTTTCTCCAAAATCGGTTTTTGGGAGAGGTCTTAACCCCTTTAAAGCCCCAAAATCCCTTCCTATACTAACTTCAAGTACATTGGTAAAAAAAAGGGTTTCTAGTTGTAGAGGCGTTAAGCTCCTAAAGTGAGGAACCTCAGAAAAAAAATGGTTCACCTCTATTGTAGCACGCGTCTTTTTGGTGACAAAATTACTTGAAATTATTATAGGGAGGGGTTTTGGGACTCCAAAGGGGCTCAGTAAAAGGCGTCAGAAAACAACACGTGCACAACTGTCAAGAGCTCACGTCGGTTACAGCCAGCGCAAGATGTGAGAAGGGTAGAGGTGCATCAACCATTGTTTTTATGAGGCTCCTAGTTTCTGGGTATGTATTCCCCGCCCAAAAACTGGTTTGGAGAAGAAACGAAAAGTGCAACCCGATGTACAATCCCCATGTTATATTAGGTATGCAAGAAAAAAAACTGCGAAAAAATGACGAAAATTCCCACGATTTTGGGTTAAGGAACACGTCGTCATTCAGAAGAAAAATAGGCAGGAAACGCTATCTCTATCGCAGCGCGTGACTTTCAGCACCGCAGCGGTACGGCGGTAGTAGCACGCTGCATGCGTGGCGTAGGTATGCCCTCTTGCATTGCGGTCGGGACACTGAGCTTGTAGAATGGTACCTGGTAAGTCTCCTAAAGCAGCGGCCGGCGTCGCATCGTTTGGCCAATGGATGCTGCTGTCTGTCTTGTTAGCCTAGCCGAGACGCCAAATGTGGGACGGTAGTCCCGCAACAGGTAGAGATCTATTTGTTTAAGTTGGGCGTGGAGAAACAACGAGGATGGGTTGTGTGGCGTTACCACACCCTCGGGGGTTGGCAACGAAACTAATCTTAGAGTGCCCCAGCTGATAATACAGCATGGCCTTGAAATATCATGGTGACAATGAGGCGGTACGATGTACCAGGGGATAGGACCTGGTGTCCACATGAACGCTGCTGTCTGTCGTATTAGCTGTCGTTGTCGTCTTTAGCTTTTGCCGCTTTTACCCTCTATGCTGTAGCCAAACAACAAACGGGTTAATATTCTCTCTATGAAAAGACCTTTAAAAATGCGCCCACGCTTTTGTAGGACAAAATTCTTTGATGTGGTGTGGGAAACAAATTGCAGCAGTCCGAAGAGTTAATTAAGTTGTCTTCCGTCTGCGCGTGCTGTGCTGTGCTTTGCTGCGCTGCACTGCGCTACGCTGTGCTTCCGTGCTCTGCTCTGTTGCTGTGCTGTGCTATGCTGTGCTGCTGCGCTGTGCTGTGTTCTGCCGTGCCGTGCTTGCTACGCTGTGCTATGCTGTGCTTGACCGTGGTGTGTGCGCTTCCCCAGAGCCCCCCCAAGCTGCCTCCAGGACCAGCACCGACCCCCCTGGCCGGAATCGGAATTCTTCGTGAAAAACAAGTAGGCACGGACATTTTCTGGTTGGAACACTTGAGCACCGGGTGGGAGGCCTACCTGAACGAGAGGTATGTATTTTTATTCGTTTTATTGTAATGATTTACTTACTTTAGTTTGATTTGATTTAGTTCGATATATTTGGGTACCTGGTACCGGTGTATTTTCGGTGTATTTTTGGTTGTATTTTTTTGTTTATTTTGTCAAGTGCTATACCTCAGTAGCTCGATTTATGGTCGGTTAGTTTACATATACTTCGTATATAAACCATTCTTTGATTTCAGGGATTCGGTCAGGAGTTTTTTCTTGTCTAGGCCTAAGTATGCGATTCGCGGAACTGGAATTCTCGGTCAAATAGCTTCGTTCGAGCGCCGGCTTCGGGGGGCGGCTCCAACGCCCCTCGCCCTGCCGTGTCCGTTCCGCACATCGACGTGAACGCGAACGGAGGATGCCGAGCGAGACAAGCGGGAAGTTGCAAAAATACCGCATGTCGAGGAGGAAGTCCGGAGATTTTGGTTGTATCTTAATGTCTGCAGCGCCTGGATGATTTACAAAGTTGGCATCATTTCCAAACGGTACTTGCTAATGTTTGGAATTTTGCGGTGGCATACTCTTGAGCGTTTGTTTCCCTTTTAGCGTTTGTTTCCCTTTTGACGTGTGCAGGGCTGGAGCGTTTGTTTTGGTTTTATCTGATAAAATATTTTAATTAGGATACGCGCCAACAACAACGTACAACAACGATGGAAAAGCTACAAAACAAATAACGCGCGAGCGATGACGTGCTTCTCGTAGACGAATGTACATACTACGACGTCTGCGAAAGGTTCCCTACGGCCGGCAATGAAGGCGGGGATACAACTTTATTAAGAAGCAAATTAGACGGACACCCTTCACAAACAAGTAAAAAAATCCCTAGATAACGTACATGATGCAAATGACCAGCCGAATTGCGACCGCGTGAATAATTGCGATCTTAGAGTTGGTAGGCTTTAACCCAATAGGCCAAGGTTTTTTGCGCGACCTATCATGCAAGTAACTAGCCAAATTGCGGTTGTTTTGCTTGATGTCCGCAGGGCTTGAACGAGCAAAATACGCGAAAGTGCGAGCAGTTGTGAAGAATGCGATGCAAGAAGATTAGAAAGGCTGCAAGACGAACATGATATGTCCAGAAGAACGCGTGTTACATCAGTAGTAGATCGCTCTAATTCGCCTTTTTATATTATTGCGTTTGGTGCTGTTGAAGTGTTAATCATTTTGAGCGTGCTTGGTCTGCACGTCAACCTGATATAGATGGACTCAAAACCGTCCTTTTGCGGCGACCTTATTACGCAAATAACTTCTGCAGGAGGAGTTATGAAGAATGTGTATAACTTCGTCGGGTTAATACGCACATGAAAAAAAAATATCTGATGAAGTATTAATAGGATACGCGCCAACAACAACGTACAACGACGACGGACAACCTACAAAAATACACAAACAAATAACGCGTGAGCGATGACGTACTTTCCGTACACGTATATACTACGACATCTACGTTTCTCCACGATCAGACAACACACAGACAGTCGATCTGGGAGGCTCGGATCAAGATGATACTATTATATCATGCATTACATATTTCAGAAGCTAGCTCAGTGCGCGTCTCCCAGTGGCTACGAAGAGGACACGCAGCGGACATGGTCAGTCACCTTACTGGCCCCGGATGCTCGATTGAGTTAAAATATCGTAAGAAACGCACTCGACACGTTTCGTCGCCAGACTAAAGGGTCAGTGGGCTTGTGGTCGGATTTATTCGATCGAAATCTGATGGATGAAGCTCGAAATCGGATTAATTAAAAAAACGGTAGCTATTAATAGTAGTACGTTGTTATCAATATTAGTCTCTTATCGAACTCTTGGCATTGCCTTACATACTGTACGTGCAGACTATGATTGTGTGTGGTGACTTTTTTTTACTTTACCAAGTATTGAATCGAACAATTCGAAGTGCTGCCCTGCCCTACCCGAAGCATGGGCGCCGGCGAATGCCGGCACCCATGCGGAGCCCTTGTATTGTTTCAATATTGTTTCGTTTGAGTTATTTTTCTGTCTTGTCGTATCCCGTTGTATCTTCGTTTTAGTGTTGTTTGTTTACGGTGGGAAGGATTGCTGGTGATGCGTTTTTTTGCCGGGAGGGGAGTTGAGCTTCATTACGCCTGTAGGTCCAAATTGTAACCACTTATTTTGTTTGGTATTTTGTGTTTTTCTGGATGTTGCAGTCTACAGATCCTTGTTTCCTCCGCTGTAGGAGTGCTGCTGTTCCTGTTGGCTTCTTTTGTTGCTATCGCCTTGGCTCCGGAGCACCTTGTGAATACGCGCTTGGTTATCTACCACTCCGTTGTCCGGGCATCGGGATCGCAAAAAATGGCGGCGGAAGCGGAAAAATAGGCGGCGGGGCGTGAAAATTAAACGGGGGTAACCGAAAAAGCCGGCGGCGGGTTTGACAAAATCGGCTGCGGAACCGCAAAACTCGCCAGTTTGAGTGAAGAATTCGGCGGCGAAACCGGAAAAGTGGCGGGCGGCGCGGCAATACCTAGGGTGATGAGTTGGCTGACTATAAGCCGCCGACAAGCAAATATTTGTTAGTTGGCTGCAAGGTTCCCCGTGGGGATGTGGTTAGCTTGACATCCCGGGGGTGTCGCAAGTTGAAAAGGGGGGCGAAAGCTCTTGAAAACTAAAGGAGAAAAACCAGGGCTTTTCGCGGGTCATGACCAGACCGCAGATCGAGTCAGGACGTTTCCATCGTCTCGCGGGTCGTGTCCGGTCGGGTCAAGAGGTGGTCGAAGCCTCACGGGTCGGGTCGGGTCGGGCCCGGAGATTTTGAGATCTCACGGGTCGAGCCGGGTCACCCTGACCCGACCCGACTCCCGACCCGACCCGTGATATTCGACCCGACCCGCGAAAAACCCTGGAAAACGCCTCTCTCCCGCAAGTAACCCGGCAAGTAGCACCGATCAGCACGAACGAGTTTATGGCGTAGCCTTATCTGTGTATTTCAGCTAGTTGCGTTCGGTATTTTGCGGAGTTGTGCATATTTGCGTCTGACTGGTGCGGCTGTGATTAGACGTGTTGTGCATAGGGATTCAATTTGTTTTACCTCCCTCCCTCACCCCCCCCTCTCTCATCCCTGCCCCCCGCTCTCCGTGTGCGTGTGTTGGCGCTCCTCCCCCCCTCCTTCCAATCCCTTCCCCCCCCCCCCTGCGTGTATTGGCGTTCCTCCCTCCATGCTTCCCTCCTTCCCGCCCATGCACCACCACCCACCTGTTGTTGGCGCTCCTCTCCCCCCCCCCCTATATGTATGTTGGCGTTCTTTTGAGAAAAGGTTTAACAGACGGGATCCCGGGCAGCAGGCGCTGAAGATCGCGGCTTCGAAGAGCACGGCGTTCAAGGACGGTTTGTCAGGACCTCTGACCATTGTCCTCGTGATCCTCCGTTACAAGTGCGGCGGGGCGGACGAGGGGAACAATCGCGGTGATGCAGCACAGATGCTAAACACAAACGAACCGCTTCATATTGTCGTCGTCGGAGCTAGTGCCGTCAACGAAGAGGTGGGGGAGGCGGGGGAAGGGGTAGGGACCGCGTGCTACGGAAGAGGTAGCACTTTACGTCTATTTTCTTTTCTGAATGACGGGGCTCCTTAACGCCTTCACAATTGGAAACCCTTTTTGCGGGAAAATTACTTGAAGTTAGCATAGGGAGGGATTTGGGGGCTCTTAAAGGGGTTTCATTACCCAAAATCGGAGGATTGTATTCTTATGTAAAACAAATAAATAAATGATCATGTCTAGGCCATGGGTTTGTTGATGAAACACGTTGCAACGCCACTTTTTCTCCAGATCAGTTTTTGGACGAGGTGACGAGGTATAGAGCTCCTTCAGAGCCCCCAAACCCCTCCCTATACTATCTTCAAGTAATATTTCCCCACGAGGCTTTCCAGTTGTGGAGTCGTTAAGTGAGTCGTCTCATAAAAATTTCGGTGCACCTCTACCGTGGCGTGTTTCTACTGTAGGGAGGGGGGGGAGGGGGGGGGGGAGGGGGGGGGGGAGGGGGGATGTAGCATGCGAAGGGAACAGCACCTGTGCACAACACAGCTTGAACGCGAAAGAGCCGCTTCACGTTTTCGTCGTCGGGGCTTGTGCTGTCGAGGAAGAGGTGACCAGTAGAGGAAATAGGAAGGGGACGGAGGGGGAAAGTACTACTACATGGTTGTTTTTTTCGAGAATAGGTGTTGTGTGGGTTAGTATTTTAACGTGAAATGATCGTCGTGGTGTTAACATGTGTGTTTTCAAGAATTGGCGTCGTGTGGGTTAGTATTTTAACGTGAAATGATCGTGGTGTTAACATGTGTGTTTTCAAGAATTGGCGTCGTGTGAGTTTTACATTTACTGTAAAATGCATGCGGCATGGGATTATGATTGTAGCTTTTTGCTTTGATCGGGCTCGCGGGGGTAGAGCAAATCTTACAACGTGTGGACTAACGGCATACTCTTTCCGTACCATGTTCTGCACTTGTATTTTCGTGCAAGGTATTAAACAGTGTCAGCGTGGTGTTTTGCCGTGCAAAGAGATGCACCTTTTTTATGGTTTCGCATTCTTTCGGAAGGCGTTTCTTTACCTGTGCCATGTGGACGAACCCTGCGCCACGTAAAGCAACCCCAAATATTTTTTTTTGTAGTTTAGTCGAGCTCTGTGTGAGGGGTAACCACCTCTCTGGCAGTCGTATCTATGAAGTAGCAACCGGAAAACACATATATAACCATTCGGCAGCTTGCCAAGATGAGGATCGACCGTAAAATTGTCAAACTCACAGCTGTCTTTGTTAGAATAATTTTGTACAAGAACATAACCCTGGGATGCAGCCGCCCGATCCTCATCACGCCGCTCAAGAACATTTCCCGCTATGTTGACCCCGAACGTGTCTCGCGTATCGCGAAAATCGAAGTCGGCGGAAAAATCGAAATCGAAAATCTAACTTCGAACACCTAACATCGAACGTCGAACACATCAAAATATCGTTATCAGAAAATTCTGAAGGAGACGAATTACTGGGACGAGGTGGGAACCTTGCTCGCGGGGCGCCAGGTTCGCTTGTACCTGACGGGTTTGGAGATGAGCGGGAGCTACACTCTGCGCAAGACCGACGAACGACGAGTGAGTACTACGGTAGCTCGTTTTTATTCCCTTTTTTCTTCTCTGGCTTGTACGTTATTTTGTTACTTGTTGGTATGCGGCGACCTTGTGTTGTGTTGTGTTGTGTTCTGCTCTGTGATGCCCTAAAATGTCTAGATATTCGA
Source organism: Undaria pinnatifida (assembly GCA_012845835.1). NCBI lineage: Eukaryota > Phaeophyceae > Laminariales > Alariaceae > Undaria > Undaria pinnatifida. The sequence continues at coordinate 8,785,997 of JABAKD010000005.1, forward strand.
GTGTCTTGTCTTGTCTTGTCTTGTCTTGCGTTGCCTTGTCTTGTCTTTTCTTGTCTTGTCTCTTCTTGCCTTGTCTTGCCTTGCCTTGCCTTGCCTTGCCTTGCCTTGCCTTGCCTTGCCTTGCCTTGCCTTGCCTTGCCTTGCCTTGCCTTGCCTTGCCTTGCCTTGCCTTGCCTTGCCTTGCCTTGCCTTGCCTTGCCTTGCCTTGCCTTGCCTCGCCTCGCCTTGCCTTGCCTTGCCTTGCCTTGCCTTGCCTTGCCTTGCCTTGCCTTGCCTTGCCTTGCCTTGCCTTGCCTTGCCTTGCTTTGCCTTGCCTTGTCTCGTAGTCTGGCCAACACACAGTAACACCCCAAACCATTGTGCGTTTACGCTCGTTCGTCTGCATTGTCGCGCGCACCACCGTCTAAAGACGCACGTAGAGTGCTGGAAAGGAAGTGCGGCCGACTTCTTTCTCCAGAGGTAAGCCACGCTGTCAGACTACGAGTCACGTTTTTCGTGTTATTCGCCGGAGGGAAGTAGCGAGTCTGATCGTGCACAAGTTGGACGCGGGTTTTGCATGTACGTGTGTCCGTGGGATGCAGCTGCTGTATACTGCGATTTTAACGAAAATGGTGTTCCAGCCGCACTTTTTTTTTTGAGAAGGAGGAGGAGGAGCCTCGTGAGCCAAAAAACGGTTTTGCTCTAGAGTTCAAATCTACTGTAGGGTCCTGGATTATCGACCACACAAACTACACGCAGCACACCGTCAGACTCCAAGATTACGCCCTTCGCGTTATCCGTTCGCCGTTTTGGAATCCTGATTCATCGATCAAACGAACGATAACACATCGGCAGGCTTCGTAGCGTGTTTGCAACATGCCAAGTTTGGATGGGTAGGAAAATGTATTAAGAATAGTACTGCTGTAGTACTGAAACCGTCGAACGTCACAACCCGCGACCAACTCAACCCAAAAAAAAGTAGCGAAAGGTGTAGGTTAGCAGTATGTTCTTCTACCATTTTTTTTTTCAATTTGAACCTATTTTTTTGGTGCGTTGGTTGTGCCTTGGTTTATTATTACGCTTTTGGGTTTCAATGCCATTTTTTTGCATTTTTTCCACCGCAACAGAGTTTGGGAAATCGCGAACACCCTTACTACCAACCCACTCCTTTGTGTCATGGGTTGCCTATTTTGTTGTTCTTTCTTGTCATCCCGATTATTGTCTTGGCACTCTTTCTGTTGCCTTTTTCCCTCCCTAGACACAACTCAGGTCCAGCGTCACGATTAATAAGCAGGCTCTTCTCCCCCCCCTCCTCACTACGGTGTACGTGCCTTCATTTTGAACGCGAGAAGACTTCAGCCCTTTCTTCCCTCATCGACTTGCATCGAATTGCGCCCTTTAGAGACCCATGTCCAGCAACCAAAAATACGATAAGTGCTATACATGTCGGTCTTCTAGGAAGGGCGTGTAGGCGTGATACGATCAATGGAGATAGTGAGGGACCTCGAAATATTTTCGTCGAACTCACGGCTGACGTCGTTAGACTAACTTTATTAAATAGGTGCACTCTTTCTTACCTAGCCATATCAGGAGGCGGCACCTTCGCCCTTTGACTGAGCAAAAGTGCCGTCATTTGCCTTGACTGACCCCAAACTACTTGGTTTTAGTGTGAAACACTCGGCCCTACCCCTTGGCAGCTTGAGTTGCCTTGACTGACACCAAATCGCTTGGTTTTGGTGACTTACCCTAGGCCCTACTCGCGCCCTTGACAGCGCCAATTTTCCCTTGCTTGACGAGTCTCCTGACACCTTCGCCCCTGCCGTAGCCTGCACCCACACCCCTAAACCGCGAGGGCTTTTCGTGGGTCGGGTACTGTAGCTTCTTGCGGATCGGGTCTGATTCGACCCGACCCGTGGGATTCGAAACCTCTTGACCAGACCAGTTTGGCCCAACCCGACCCGATCCGACCCGACCCATGGGAATTGATAACCTTTTTGACCCTGCCGGACCCAACCCGTGAGATTCCGAACACCTCTTGACCAGGCGGGCCTCAGTCGGTTCAGGGTGACTCGATCCGACCCGTGGGATTCGAAAACGTCTTGATCCGACCAGCCTGACCCGACCCGACCCGACCCGACCCGACCCGACCCGACCCGACCCGACCGTGGGATTTGATCACCTCTTGACCCGATCGGACCCAATCCGTGATGTTTCAAAACACCTTTTAACCGGACGGGACTCGACCCGCGAGATACCGAAAACCTCCTTACCCGACCCGCTGGTAGGGTATTGACCCGTGAGAAGCCCTGCTAACTTGCCGTCCCTCCCCATGTTTCCTTTCTAGCGGGCGGATGGACACGTTCCTGGACGAGGAAACGTACGTCGTGGCTCTCAACCCCGGCTTCGGCGCGGCGTCAAATCAGATCGGGAGAAACGTCAACAGAGACGTGCCTTCGGCAGATGGTGAGCTCCCCCCCCCCCACTATTCCTTCAACCCCTCCCCTTCAACCTCTCCCCCTCTCCCTATATTCCGCCCCCCCCTCCTCCCTCCCTTTCCCCCTCCCCTCCTCTGCTTCCCTTATCCCCTGTCTCCACTCCCCACTTCTACTTTACTTTCATTGATTATCCTTTTTTGTCTTGGGGGTGGGATACAGAGCTCGTCCATGTTAGGAGCCCAACAAAAATTAGATGCGCCCCTACCGTAGCACGTTTCTATGCTTTAACGCCTTTATAACTGGAAACCCGTTTTCGGGGACAAGCTTACTTGAGTTTAGTATAGGGAGGGGCTCTCGAGGGGTTAAGGTGCACCGTTTTTTCCTTTGGCTCCTCCCTTGAACAGCTCTATGCCTCAGCCCATTTTTTTTTGTTTCGTTGAGTAAACTGGAAATGCAACTCGATGAACAGATAGGCTCATGGCCTAAGTATAAAGAACGTTTTTTTTTTTGCAAACATAGAATGCAAACATAAAATGGAATTCCGACGATTTTGGATTAAGGAGCCCCGTCATTCATAAAATGTGGTTAAGCCAAACTGTGGTATATATTGATACCTATATTGTGACAGTTTTCGGCCAACACGTTTCTGACTGAAGCAACTAAAGCAACTATTAAAAACACACTGTACCCAATATCGTTGGGATGCCGTTTTTTTTTGTTTTACAACATGCGTACTTGTAGCGTTCGTTGGTTACCTAGGCCGTGGGACGCCTGCCACGGCAGAGGTAGCATTTTTTTGCAAATATGTTTTCTGAACCTTTTGGGACTCCTTAACCAAACCTCGCCGTTTTTTTTTTTTTTTTTTAATTGCGTAAGACGTGATATTTTTCATCGTTTTTTTTTCATTTTCTTCATTGCTATCAAAACCAACTATTGGGTGGGGCATATGATATGAGCTCCCAAGGCGAGGAACATGCCTCAGACAAAGACGTGGTGCACCTCTGTTATACCGCAACGCGTGCTGTGGGATTGTTAATCGCGTTACACTTTTCGTTTTTCCTGAACGTCGGTGTGTGGAGCTTCTCAAGTGACGGGCGTGCCAGCAAACGACATGGGTGCACCCCTAGCGTGTGTAGCACACGTAGTTGGCCACTTTTTTCTCCCTCTGCCGCGTGTAACGATAGAGGGGTGCTGAGCGCTTTTCGACAAGAAATGCCATGGCTGTTCACGGGTCGAGTCACTTTTCCCGGGTCGGATCGGGTGGTCAGGGTGGGTGACCTGACCCCGACCCGTTAGGTTTGAAAACCCTCATGACCCGACCCGACCCGACCCAACCCCCTGGCCCAACCCGGCTCGACCCGCGAGGCGATCCGACCCGCGGGCCAGGCCGTAACCCGTGAAAAGCCCTGAAACAAAGTGTCATCGATGGAGCTCCTCAGCCGAGGAGGTAGTCAATATTCACCATGGCAACATCCATGCGATTCATAGATCCTCAAAAGAAAAAAATACACGTGTAAAAAAAAACGAGCGGCCGGTGTATCACGCAGCGGGCAAATATGAGTGTCAACCATTACGTTTATCGAAACTCACAGCTGACGTATTCAAAATGATTTTTTAAAGTATTGTTGGAATGCGTGCTACGACGTATTATGTACTGTAGGTATTAAGGTATACCACTTTTTGGCAGAAACGAGTTCTGAATGACAGGGCTCCTTAACGCCTTTCCGACTGGAGACCCATTTTTGGGGACACATTCACTTGAATTTAGTATAGGGAAGGATTTGGGGCTCTGAAGGGGTTAACGGCTTTACAACTGGAAACCCATTTTTGGGGGCAAATTTACTTGAAGTTAATATAGGGAGGGAATTTGGGGCTCTGAAGGGGTTATAATATCCCAAAATCGTTGGTGATTTCCGTTTGTGCTTTGGTTTGGTTGTGTACCTAGGCCATGGAACTGTTGTGGGGTAATTTTTTTGTTTTCCTTGAAAAAGCAGTTTTTTTTGGGTCAAGAAGCTATTTATAAGAGAGATTTTCAAGCGAGGAGCCCCTGAAACAACAAGAAAAAACGGCGCACCTTTACCGCGGCATGCGTGATCATTTGCGTCTTAAGATGGTTCTTGTTGATAGTTAGACATTTGGGATTGTTTGTCGCTCGCGTTGCGCTATCGTTTTTTCTGATCACAGTTCGACGCGAGTAGACGAGTCAAGAAAATGCTGAATTCTTCTCGCGATAAGAATGAAGGCACGTACCGTAGTGGGGAAGGGGGGGGAAGGAAGGCCCACTGTATGGCCCCGGATTTGAGTTACTACTGGACAAGGGGAGCGCGAGAGTAGTGCGAGGATAGTAAATGGGATGATTAAAATATAATAAAATAAAAGGACGTTTGGCTCACGTTTCTTTTTTTTTCAAGTCAGTTTTTGGGTGAGTATATAGAGGCTCAAGTCACCACCCTTAGAAGGCAAAAAATGGGTGCACTCCGATCGTGCGATGCGTCCTCTCGAACCCCCAAACGGGTAACAGCTCCTGTTTGTTTACTTCGCTCGCCGATTTGCTGAGTTTTGACACTTGAGTCGTTCATGAAAGCTCCTCTTGTTAGTCATTCTCTTACCGTGCCCTGCTCTTGGAGTTAGCGAGCGAACTCCACGTTGGTTCCTTTTCCTTTGTTGTTTTTTTCCTTTGTTTTTCTCGTTTTTCGTTTTCGTTTTTCGTTTTTCGTTTTTCGTTTTTCGTTTTTCGTTTTCGCTGTTCGTTTTTCGTTTACGTTTTTCGTTTCTGTCTTTTTTTTTCATTATTTTTATTTCTGGCAGTGATGTGGAGCTGGCTTCCTTCTCTCTTCTTCTTGGCGGCCCTCGACCTGCCTCTCTTCTTCACCACCTCCTCGCGTGAAGGTACGCTTGGTGGTTATTGTTGCTGTTATTGTTGTTTGTAGTAGTTGTAGTAGTGATGGTGGAATTGTTCGTGATGTTGGTTGGTGTTGGTGTTGGTATTGTGTGTTAATGTGTTGTTGGAGGAGGTAGTGTTGGTGCAAATGTTGGCGTTGGTGCTGCTGTTGGTATTGGTGTTGGTGTTGTGTGTTAATATGTTGTTGGTGGAAGTGTTGGTGGTGGTGGAGGTGTTGTTGTCGTTCTCATTGTTGCTGTTGTTGCTGCTGTTGCTGCCGTTCACGTTCTTCTTCGTGCATCGCTCGAGATACCTCGTATAGGCTTGCGACGCATGCGTTTCTGTCACGTTTTTTTTTCGCGAGGTCGCTTAGCCAGCCAAAAATCGGACCAGGTAACATGTTTGTCGCTTGTCCCGTCCCGCACCAGGCCAACACTGATTTTTGTAGATGAACTAAAAAGGTAGCCAGACGGACAATCCCGTGGCCGAGGTATTTCACGACATATATATATGTCATTTCCTTCCACAGCTGTCAGATTTTGTCCCCCTCAAAAACGGGTTTTATAGTTTCCGCGCACAGACTGACTAGCACCCTGTTGACCCTGGTACAAGCTACACTGTAGTTCCAAGGGGAGTCGCCGACCTATATCCTTAATCAGGACACACACCCAGTTATACGCGAGATCGGAGAATCACACACAGCTTGCAAATATGAGTTTCGACAAAGTCTTCGATCTCACAGCTGGAGTGTATTTCTATTTGTATAATAGAGTGTTTGCGAAAATACGTTTCTAAAAATTTACTTGCCTTCCGCTAAAAAAAGTAAATTGCCTTCCCACCGAGTTTTTGGTGTGTTTGCGCTAGCGGTAAACAAAATCCTGCAGGCGACGCCTCCGAAATTTAGAAGGGAAACGGGGATGTGCGCGATTGTAATATACGTACGAGTACAGCAGCAGCAGTGCGAGTTACTGCTCTATAGTACTATACGATACGAGTACTCGTTGTACGTACTCCAGTCTCGAGCCTCTCGTTTCAGGTGCAGCAGTACCTGGAACACGGTACATGCAAGCACCCAACAGACTACAAATTAGAGGTATGGCGGTCTGTCTCGCGCGTAAAAACACCTTGTGAGCAGGGACTACCTCATTACACGTGCTACAAGCAGAGCAACGCCTTCCTCATGCGACGGAAGGGAAGGCGAAGCGCAGTTTCCCCATGGAACGTGGACCTGCTATTGCGAAGCACCACCCTGCGAAGAATCTGCACGCAGCGGTTTAGGGCAGAGGAGTTTCCGCTCCTCTGCCCTAAACCAAAAGTCATGCCACGCTTCAGTCGCGGTGATGTTGGAGAAGCGCGGTGGCTGCTGTCGCACAGATGGACCGATACGAGTCCTATCTTGCCAGATGCGGCACACGATAGCCGCAATCAAGGCGCGTGGTGTCGCTCTCTGCGTTGAGGCTCCTCTCCGCGTGCGTGCGTTCGACTCCGCCAGCTGCGAGAAGTTCACCACAGCTTGCAGCAAGCGCTGAACCCTTGGTCACGGACGCAGAGGGCAGCAACTGACGGTTCATCACCGGCCTGCTGCATATCTCTGATGTTACGCCTGTGCGTCGTGCTCAGGGTACTACCCTCTCCATCCTCCGTGCGTTCGTTGCTTGTACTGCTGCTGTGCAAACAGCGGTGCTTGTCCTGTTTGTCCCGTGGTTGGGGCGCTATAGACCCTTGCAGAGGCGTTCTGCCTCGGACAAATGCTCGGTGTATTGTAGGCCAATGAAACAGAGAGACAAAATTTACCGTAACTTTTGATCAAAACCTACCTTCGACAAAGTATATTTTTGCCTTTTTTTCAAAAATTTACCGCAAATATTGCCTTCGGGACAATTTTTGAAAAAGTAAATTTCTAAAAACGTACTTTCGCATACACTCTAATATATTTAAAAAACACAAGTGATATTCCAATGGTACTGCTGGTAGATATGACGGATAACCAAAGTAATCAGAACCCTCGATATACACAAAAATCTATATATTCCCCTGTTAACACCAACCCTATTTGATCCTGATTACTATTAATACAGTACCACACTAGCACGGTCCCCCTATAAGGTGGTATCCCTATGTTAGGCGGTATCCCGATATAGGACAAGGCGGTATCCCTATGTATGGCGGCATCCCGATATAATGCAGTGGGAACCGGTTGGCGCGACGGGGGAGTTGCACTCATAACCCGGAATGAATAAATTCGGCTTTCTCCCGATAGGACAATGCTCTGGAACACCACCGCCTTGCTGAGCGCCCGCCCCGTACCGTGCTGTATGCCCCCCCGCAAATGCTTGCTTGGTATAAAAAAGTTTGTATGGTACCAGGTAAACGTTACAGAGGACCACAATTCTTGAAACCCTCGATAAACACTAACACCTATATTTTCCGCCGTTTCGACGAACCTAATTTGATCCTGATTACAGTCAGGCCACGGAAAGGCGTGCCCTTTTTGGGCCCAAGGTTTGTTACCTGTTACCTGTTACCTGTTACCGATTGAGCTCCTCACTGGGAAACTATGGGTTGGTATGATATTATTAGTGTTACGGGTACATTTGTTGTATCAATGGGACTAGCGCGTAGAAATGTTGGTCGGGTTGCGCGAACGAATGCCTTCGAAGTCATGCTTCGGGTGATGTTGGTGGTGAGACGTTGAGCTTCCTCATGCTAGTGGAGCTCAGAAAATTCTGGCTGCACCCCGGGCGTGGGATGACCCATTGCTGCTACTGCTACTGTGTGTGTCCCCGTGAATAGAGTAGGTGGTACCTGGTAGTTGTTTTAGTGTCAGCTATGACAGGAATTGGCCAAAAAGCGCGACTTCAATCCCGGCAGTAGTCCAACGAGACTAGTTATAGTGATACTTTAAAACATGCTGGGATAGAGGCGTACGCCCCGTTTTATCTGAGGTGCCTCACCTTAGGAGCTTACCCCATTTCCAGCTCCGAAAAATGTCATACTGTACTATAACTGTAAGTGTTAACTCGAAGTGTTTTGCCCCCATGTCGGGACTGCGGTTCTAAATGGGTTTTAAGAACCTCTCCCGAAAACTGATCGGGAGAAAAATAAAACTGCCACGTAGCACCGGATAAAAAATCCCATGGCCTAGGCATACAAGGAGAATCTTGAACAAAAGGGACCTATTTCCGACGATATTGGGGTTCACGCCTTTACTACTGGAAACCCTTTTTGGGGGAAATTTTACTTGAAGTTAGTATAGGGAGGAATTTGGGGGCTCTGAAGGGGTTGAGGAGCCCCATCATTCAGAAACCATCTCACACGAAAAGTGCTACCTGTGCTAATGCCTACCTGGTATATCGTAGCACGCGTCCGTTACTATGGATAAAATGCATACATAATCATGGTGTTCGAGCCCTTGCGACGAGAGGGAGAGCACCTTTTGGCAAAAATATTTTTCTGAATGACGGGGCTGCTTAAGGCCTTTTTACAGCTGTGGAAACCCATTTTTGGGGACAAAACTACTTGGAATTAGTACGGGTAGGGGTTTTGGGGGCTCTGAAGGGGTTATTACCCGAAATCGTCGGAATGTCGCGTTCTTGTTTTCTGCAACATTGTTCGCTGTGTACCTTATACTGGTAGCACCTAGAGGCCATGGGATGCTTCATCATCACGTTAAAAGCTCGCTTTTTTTTTCTCAAATTCGGGTGTTGGGGGTGGTATATACCAGTATTATATATTAATGGATGACATACAGGTGATATATATATATTGCACACTTGTACTCTCCAGATGCTGGACAAGCCGTGGTCACAGGTGTCGTCCCTTCTCCCCCGCGGTTCTTGCCTTCAATTTTTATCGCGCATACGGTTCAGCAATCCCACTGCTCGTCGATTTTTCATCGAGTGTTGCTAACTCACGCTCTCGCGCTTTCCGCAAGTCAATTTGTGCACAAGGAAAAGTCCCCACGAATTCATACGAGTATGCACTCGGACGGGCTCGAACTCGCGAAACTGACCTATACCAGGCTCGAGGATAACCTTATACGCCACCGGGGCGACCGGGTATATGATATATAATATGATGACAAGAGCTACCCCAAGTGAGGAAGGAGCCGTAGAAGGCAATGGCGAACCCCTATCATAACATAGCTTGTGCCGTTTCGTCACCATCATCACCACCATCATCACCATCATTATCGCCGTCGTCGATGCGCGTTTGCCAGGTCTCGACCACATGGGGGTGGTGCTGCAGCGCATCATCGGCATGTACGGCTTGGGATTGACGGTGGAGGCGCCGTTGCCTTTCGCAAGCACCGTTCCGGTCGGCGAAGGGCAGAACGTGCGTTGTTTGTTGCGTGGCTTGTTGGGTTGGGTTGGATCGGGTAGGATTGGGTTAGGTTGAGTTGTGTTGTGCTGTGACATGTCTTGGATTGGGTTGGGTCAGGTCGGGTTGGGTGTTGTGTTTTGTTGTATTTTGTTGTGTTGTGTTGTGTTGTGTTGTGTTTGGTGTTGTGTGTGTTGGTCTGTGTGCCGTGTGTTGTGTTGAGTTGGGTTGGGTGGGATTGGGTTGGGTTGTGTGTTGTTTTTTGTATGTAGGGCTGTGTGTGCTTACGTTGGATTGGGTTGGGTTGGTTTTTGTGCTGGATTCGGTTGTCGATTGTGGGTTGGGTTGGTTTCGCTTGGGTTGTGTGTCATGTGTGTTGTGTTGTGCGTTTTCTCTCCCCCTTCTTTCCATTTCGAAAGGGATGGATAGTCAATGGTCAGATGGCCTAAGACAAGCAGCAAATGAGTACGCCCCTCCCCCCCCTTTCCCTGCGGCGGTACATGCCTTGCCATGGTGGTGATGACAACACTTATTTAGGATGTTCGGGCGAACAGTTACATAATTGCGGCGCAGGGGCGGCAGCCGGGCGTCTACGGCTTCAGCTCCTACCCGGTCACTCCAGGTAAGATTAGAAGGGTTGGTTGTCCAACGCGTGCCTCGATTTTTGGGGGTAGGCTGTGCAATACAATACTGTGCAACACACCACTGTGCAATACACCACTGTGCAATACACCACTGTGCAATACAACACTGTGCAATACAACACTGTGCAATACAACACTGTGCAATACAACACTGTGCAATACAACACTGTGCAGCACAACACTGTGCAATACAACACTGTGCAATACAACATTGTGCAATACAACCAACCAAGGGTACGGCAGAGGGGTCACCGCTATGCTCTCTTTTCTTGGCGGCTAGAGGCCATTCTCTCGCGAGTGTGGCTACCCTATTTTTTGTAATCTTAATCCCTTTGGGGCTTGATAGGGAAACATAAATCAGTGAAAATCGATGATGATAGCATGGGGCGCTGCTGATTGGGGGATGATAAACATTGGGGTGTCCGAAGTACAGCAATGCAAGGGGTCGTACGGGGCGGCCTGCTCATACTGCTGCGCGCTCACGCTACTCGTAGACGCTCGAAAATGTCGCAATCACCGTCTTGTGGTCGCTACACTATAATCAAGATCATTCAAGTCCCAAAAGGGTTATGCTTTGGTGCCTTTCGGTTTGGCGATAATAATCACTGCAGCTATGGAATTGTTTGCCACGCTACGCCAACATTTTTTCTTAGTCCTGGTGAGGGTGAGAGGTACAGAGAGCCAGTTCACTCGCGCTAGTGGCTTAAACCCCTTTAGAGCCCCCAAACCCCTTCCTATACTGATTCCAAATAAATTTCCCCCCCAAATGGGTTTCCAGTTGTGGAGGCGTTTTTAAGCACGGTGGTGACAACGAGTGCACCCTTCTTACCCTTAGCCTTGGTGGAGGCGTGCTACAATGTTTGGGGATGGGTTGTGCTACCCTTCGCGTGCTACGGCCGCAGACGGAGAAAGAGGAAGGAAACAGTATCAGCAAAAGAGCTTTTTAAGTAGTACATACATGGAAGAAACGTACTGACCGCCTTAGTGTTGGAGGTCTCTAGTAGGAGCAGAAACGGTACTCCGTCTCGAAAGGGATGGGTGGTCAATGGTCAAACGACCTAGGCAATCAACAAATTTGTACGCCCCTCCCCCACCCTAGTTTTGGATGTTTGGGGGTATGGTGTGTGTGGGGGGGCAACAGTGCCGGTACGTACCAGTTCAGTATGCCGGCACTATTCAGGTCGCCGGCAATGTTGGGAATAGGGGAAGTCATCCCTCGCTATTAATGGGGGTGCAGCAGATTCTAAGAAGTTTATGGGCCTTCAACAGGACAAGCTCAAACATCTCACGCGAAACATGACTTGGAAGGCATTCGTTCGCGAAACCCGACCAGCATTTCTATGCGTTAGCCCTATTAATACTAGTAAAACAAGTGTATATACTAACCAATAGTTCCACACTTGGGGAGCTCTCCCGGTAAGGTATACCTTTTTTTGGCTCAAAAAGGGAAACCCCTACGGTGGGATGACTCGGGTTACTAATAGAGAGTTCCAGTCGTGCCAAGCGATTCCGCCGGCACTCTGGAGAGGAGTGGCACAATGCAACCGGCTCTATATAGGGGAGTGGCACTATTTGACGGGCACTTTTGAGGGGAGTGGCACTATTAAACCGGCACTATTGGGGAGACCCCGTTGTAGGTTGTGCAGCCTGACGGGTGCTACCGTGCTTTGGGGGTTGGGGCCGTTCCTAACGAACGCAAAATAAATAAAAAAATGACGACTAGTCCTGACAAAATGTCACGATTCCTGTCATTTTCAAATTCTGAAATGTCACGTGTTCGAAAAAACATTACCTCGTAGTCACGTTTTTTTTGTCAGGAACCCTGTCATTATTTTTTTATGGGAAAATGTTAGTAAACGATTCAGAGGAGCCCGGGTTTCCTGACAATTAGCACGATTCGCGAAAACTCATGTCGCGTTTTTTTTTGTCACGATTCCCGACATTTTTTTGTGCTCGTGAGGAACGACCCTTAGTTGTGCAACCTGTCGCGTCCTACGACATTATAGGGGTACGTTGTGCGAGCTTCATACCCTAAGGATGCATGCCGTGCAGTGCCACGCACATAACTAGATACGAAAAACAGAACGTGAATACGCCGGCACACCAGGAAAAATACGAGCTGCTGTGCATGCGGCGGACGTGGCCTCTACCCTTTGCTTACACCCCTCGTCTTTGCGTCTCGCCGTGCTTCTCGTCTGCCCCCTCCCCCTTCCCCCTCCTCTCCTCCCCGTCCTCCAACCCCCTCTCTCCCCCTCCACCTCCCCTCCATTGATCTTCTCCCCTCCCCCTTCCCCCCCCCCCCCCCCACTTTCCTACCCGCCCCCCCCCCCCCCCCTCCCCCGCCACCTCCCCTCGATTGCCCGTCCCCCCCCCCCCCCCCCCCCCCCCCGCCCCCCCGCCCGTCCCCGCCCCCTCTGCCCGCCCTCCCTTCCTCTCCGTCCCCTCCTCCCTTCCCCCCTTCCTCCCCCACCCCCCTCCGCTCCCCCTTCCCCGTTGCTATTGATCACCCGTACAGACACACGCACCGAGAATTTAAGAAGGATACTGCGGCAAAATGCGGGAAGGATCAGCAAACCCCCCCTCCACCCGTCGATAGCGAAGAACGCCCCCTCCACTTATACCAGGGATCACCTGGGTGAGATATAGCTACACTCATGTATGACTTCGCTTTTAGTTCTTTCGGAGTTCGGATTATCTTTTTGGTTTGCCCGAGGCGTATGGTTCGCTTCGGTGAGAGATATTATTTAGTCTGAATCACCTTGATGAGACACATGCGCTGATTTTTTATTTCGCTTTTATTCTTGGTCGATTTCTGATTTCGTTTTTATTTTCTTGTCTGATTTATTATGTTCGCGTATATGTCTTGTCTTATTTTGTGATTTCGCTTTAACTTATTTGTCTGATTTCTCATTTCGCTTTTGTTTACCTTTCTGATGTCTGATTTCTCCTTTATTTCTTGTCTTATGTTCTGGTGTCACGTTTATTTATTGACTGATTTATAATTTCGCGTTTGCTACTTTTTCCTGCGAGTACTGCTGTGTCTTACTATTAGAGGTCTGAGCTACCTTCAGTTCCTGTCTAAAAGGCATACCATTTTGTTCGGTTGTATACTGGTATATAAGCTTTTTAAAATTCCATTAGTACATGAGATATGCGCTGATTTCTGATTTCTGATTCCTGATTTCACTGTTGTTTCTTGTCTGCGGCGTACGATTTGGTTCCCTTATTTGATTGTTTTTAGAGGTATCCTTGGAAAAATGAATGAAAAAGCTCGTTATTACGAGCGAATGGTAAATTTTATGTGAGTTTTCAGTTTCCGACGGCTCCCAAAAATAGAAGAGAAGCTCATATCCAGCCAGTGCCCGATTTTCCTTGTCCCGTGTCCCACGCCACGACCAGTCTACCAGAGGAACAGTGAACCAAACTACTTTGGGACGCACATACACCAACGCCCAGCAAAGCAAAGCAATTTAATTGGATATCGGTTCGGTTCGGTTCGGTTCGGTTCGGTTCCGTTCCGTTCGGTTCGGTTCCGATCGGTTCGGTTCCGTTCGGTTCGGTTCCGTTCGGTTCCGTTCGGTTCCGTTCGGTTCCGTTCGGTTCCGTTCGGTTCCGTTCGGTTCCGTTCGGTTCCGTTCGGTTCCGTTCGGTTCCATTCGGTTCCGTTCCGTTACGTTCCGTTACGTTCCGTTACGTTCCGTTACGTTCCGTTACGTTACGTTCGGTTCCGTTCGGTTCCGTTCCGTTCCGTTCGGTTCGGTTCGGTTCGGTTCGGTTCGGTTCGGTTCGGTTCGGTTCGGTTCGGTTCGGTTCGGTTCGGTTCGGTTCGGTTCGGTACGGTTCGGTTCGGTTGGGAGTCTCCTGCTTCCCACCAACGCACGCAGTTTAAAAGAGCTACCGTACTTGAATGGTTGGAGCCTGTCCCGTGACCCGTGGCCAACGGACTAGATTGTGGCGAGTACAAGTAGTTGAGGTAAATTAAACAATGTCATGTGCCCGTATAGATCGTATATATCATACGTGTATATGTACAATGATCTTAGTTTTTTTTTCGGCTCGCTGCTCTCCAGCGCCCGAGGGTTTCTTCTCGCTCTTTCGGCCTCGGGACAAGCTAGTCTGCCATGGGTACATTATGAAGCATGTCTGGATCTCGGCCGAGCTCCGTGGCGGTATTCGGTTCATTAAACGTCCGCCTCCCTGAGACGAGCAGGTCACTTGCAACCCCCCGATATGGTTTTACAAATTTTGATGAAATTTTTACAATTTTTTGTTTTTTTTTCATTTGATGAAAAAATGGCCCGCTACTCAACTAACCTTAGCAGCAGCACAGAAGCAGCAGCACAGCAGCAGTAACGGCAACATAGAGCAGTAGTAGCAGCAACATACAGCAGTAGTAGCAGCAACATACAGCAGTAATAGCAGCAGTACATTTGTGGATCGGATTAGTGTGGGGTTTGGGGGCGCGCCGCCTTGGCCGTTTCGGATCTCGAAGTGGGCGCGAGCATGGGTGCAGACAAGGGTAAACTGGCCTGCGCTCTCCTGCCGCGAGGGCGGCTGCTCGTTGAGGCAGGAGCGAAAGCGTCTGTGGGTGTGGTTGACCCCTTGTGTTTTTTTCTTCTCTTGCGGGGTAACTAGACGTGTCCGAATGTAAGGACCGTTTTTACTTGAACAAAAACATATACGATCCCGGTATTATATTTCCGGGATGCCAGCTGGAGGAGGCTAGGAGGTAGAGGCCGGGAGCAGCCGAGTGTTGGAACGAGCGCCACAGGGCACGGCTTGCATCTCTCCGCGCGGGAGTCGGGGCTCACAGGGACATCGAGCGGGGAAAGCTTGGAAGATGGCGCCGAGCGCAGCGAGGGTGGCAAGCATCGCGAGCGCAGCATGCACGCGAGTCTCGACCAGGCCAAATATTGTTTTGGGCAGAGTGAAACCATGGGTAGGGTTCAAGGATATATAACTCCTTATTAGCGATAGCCAAATTCAGGTATATTCACGGTGCTGCTGTGGCCAAAATCGGGTACAGTTCTATTTTCGCCACGCGCCCAGGACGCCATTTGTTTGGCTGGGTGGATCGGTTCTAGGTCTGTTGCTATTATCGTACACACATATCATACACACATACATTTCTGACCACATGCATCAAGTAGTGGCGGGTTCAGGCAGAAACACTATCGATCTAGCTCTACTTTCTACGGGGATAGACGAGGAGTACGTCGAGGTTTCGGTTCCCCTCAAACGCAGTACCAAAGCGTTGAACACTACCTCCAACTCATGGAAAACCCCACCACGTACGCCACACATACCGAAATTGTTGCCGCCAACCAATTAATTATTGTACAGCATCCAAGAGCGTCTGACATTGGCTGGTCAACGCTACCATTACCACCAGGTGCAAACACATGTGACGTACTATATAGCAACACGAGCACTATTCCACGTACGTTACACAGCATCCCCTGACCACTAATAATTCGTTTGCGCGTACATCAGTACAGCGTGCACCCACCGCTATCATACTCTTCCCGCTGAGTACTACTCTTTCTTTGGAGCAATGCACTAGCTCATGCCACACGATTTTCCTCTAAGAAAAGCAGTGGGGTTTATCTATGTGAGCACGCGTAACGCCATTATAGATGGAAACATATTTTATTAAAAAAAAAGTTTAAGGACGTCAGCCGTGAGTTCGACAATTTTCAGGTCAATACTCATCTTTGCAAGCTGCGTTGTTGGTACTTGTAATATACTATATGGGTGAGTTTATATTGGGAGGGGTCCTATTTTTTGTCCACTATAGTTTACACGTGTGTTACTGGTGTCTCCCTTTTCGCCTTGCGAAGCCCCCGGGATTTGACGTCATGATCACCCGCATCCCGAAGGGGAACCTTGTATATCCTATATAATGAAAAAGGTACAGCATCGGCCGTCGACGCAGTCATTTAAAAGTGAGGGGATATTTTAGGATCGCCCGCAACGAAAACGTCATCACATCTTATGCTTGGTGTGTGCTTATAATTGCCACCACTTACCTTGAACCTACTTGTACTTGTCTGTACTTGTCTGTACTCGTCTCTTTGTATTTTTCTTGTGTCTACCAACAATTACCTCTAATTGTTAGTGACACGCCATATCATAAAAAGGAAAGGGGGCATATGCTCCTAGCGCATACTTCCTGGGTTGGACCTGTACTATTAATGCAAACATCCTGTACAGATCCACTGTAGATCATGTACGAAGTATCTGTCATCATGGTATTATATGCTGTGCAGGATTTTTTTAGTGCGGATCCGACCCAGGAGACATGCGCTAGATCGTTCAGATTACCCTGCTCTCACCCGGGCAAAATGATCTATAGGCCATAAATATCATATCGAGCAACAGGATCTATAGGCCATACAGATCATATCGAGCAGGGATCTATGTTGCCCTGGAAGGCAATATATCGTTAATAGGGATCTGATCTGTCCGGTTTGTGTAACCTTGTTTGTTATCGATCAGCACCGCTCAAGAGGTACGGCAACTACCCCCCCAAGGCTGCTGCAGAGGTAAAAAAGTTGGCAATTTTGAGCAGAACAGCGGAGGCGTTGCTTGACGATCAAGCGGAGTTGGAAACTCAATCCACAGGAGATGTGAACGAAAGAGGGGAGGGGGAGGGCTGGGAGGAGGGGGGGGGGGGGGCAAGAGCTCGGGAGATTTCGGAGCCGTTTTGCTTGAGTCGGCAGAGGAGCCTCAAGCGGATTGACCTCGAGTACAGCACCGATATCTGCAGCATGCCGGAAGGAGAGGACGAGGTTGTTATGGTTTTCGAGGTGAGCAGGCGTTTTTGTGTGTTGGGGGGGGGGAGGGGGAGGCATGATGATGCTCTTGTTGCTGTTGTTGTGATCACGAATCTCAATTGGGTCTAGCTCGGATATTCGAACGAGGTCCTCGGCATGCCCGTAGCAGAGGACGAGCTTGTCATGGTTTTGGAGGCGATGGGGCGTTTTTGTGCGTGGGGGGGGAGGGGGGGGATGTGCGCCATGCTGTTGTTGATGTTGACGTTGCTGTTGCGGCTGATATGCTGCTGCCATTGCTGTTGTTGCTGTTCTTACAGCCCCCAAGATTTTTCCGCAACGCGTCGGGGAAACGTTTATTAAACACACACCGTACGCATATGTGATAGGCGTGGAGTGTTGTTTGTGAGTTGTGTCGTGTAAAAAAAACGCACAGACATACCGCGCGACTACCGTGATGTAAAGGGGCGCTTGGTATCTCGACCTTGTTTTGGGTGAACCCCTTTGGGAGCCATGTACTACAGTATGCTACACGACAGGTCCCTCTGTAGTCTATAGCTGGTTGAGTAGTGCCGGTTGCCAGCTATGGTGCGTGTGATGGGAACAAGCAGTAGTGGCAGTGTGCGGAATAGTGCTGGTAGCCGCTGTAGTGTCAGTTTTTCCCTATATAGTGCACATACCCGCACCATAGAGGGACTACCACTGTATAGCGACAAAATATATGGGAAGCGCGGCGTTATCATGGTGCGCCTGTTAAGCATACGATAGTGTTTGCTACGCGTGGGTCCTACGTCTCCCTGCATTGGAATCCGACATTAACCGCATCATCCCTTTATCTTGTTCATAGCAGCTTGGGTTACGACGACAGTGGAGGGTTTTTCCACCAAGGGGATAGGGGATAACCCGTCTAGATGGATGGAAATGCGTTGACGGACAGCCTTGACTGACTGACAGCTTGACGCTTACCTGCCTCCTGACCATTTTCCTTTTGCAGGGTGTGTATCTGGCGGACCCGCGTACAGCGCGTGTGGGCGTTAGGAGAAACCACGTGGCGCTGTTGTATACCGACTGCCGAAACTTCGAGGAAGTTTCCTATGAGGTATGTATGGGACGTGTGTTCTACGTATAAATTGTTATTTCCACCCATCGAAATCTAGCACACCCAGTGTCCGTGCCGATGCCTCATCCTGGAGAGACTCACAAGCTCCATGGTGCTCAAACTACGAAATAGGAATATTATACATCACATTTACGGTAAGGGAGGAGGGTTGACGGGTCAATGCCAAGCGTATTGAATACGAAAGCGGAATCTCAGCAAGCGAACCCAAAAAACAACTTGCAAGGAGCCACGGAGAGGAAACACATGGAAATAGAGATGCGTGTAGGGTTATATACATCCATTATGCTCTACCAGGGTATGTAGTGGCCATCACGTTGGCATCAGACACTTTTAACGCCTTCGAGGCTTAAAAAAAAAAATGTCTTGGAAAAAAGTGACGGTTATGGCGTCGACCATATAATGAAAGCACATTTACAGGAAGGGATGGTTGGCCGGTCAATGCCAAGCGTATTGAATGCGAAAGCGGAACATAAGCAAGCGAGCACAATAAACAGCTCGCAAGGAGAGGAAAAGCACGGAAACAGAGATGCGTGGAGGCTTATATACATCCATTATGCTATACCAGGGTATATAGTAGCCTTCCAGGCTTCAAAACCAAAAAATGTCTTGAAAAAAAAGATGATGGTTACGGCGTCGACCATATAATGAAAGCGGGGACTAAAGAGGGGTAGGGGTGTTTCCGAAGTGGTGCCATGTAAGGAGCTGTTCGACTTGGGCATCGTAGTACGGGGGGGGTACGGTTTGAGAGAGCTCGATTTAAGAGGCACCGATTTAGGAGAGGTCAGATGACTTGACAAGGGTATACCGATTTAAGAGAGGCCAATAGCTTGGCAAGGGTATACTAATTTAAGAGAGGCCAAAGGACTTGGTAAGGGTACTAATTAGTGGGAGGTCAAATGGCTTGGCGAGGGTGTACCAATTTTGTGAGAGGTCAAGTGGCTTGGCAAGGATACAGTAAAAGCTACATAATACCCATATGTACTCCGATTCAACCCCTTTAGAACTAACTGTGCCCGTGTTTTGGGGACAGCCTACTTGTACCTGGTTTTAGTACGGGATACGTTTTGCAGCGGGAATAAGGACAAGAGAAGTGCAGGTTTAAGAGAGGTCTACTTGGCTTGCCACACCGCTATCTTATATCGTACTCTCCCTCCACCCCCCCTGTGCTGGTACTGCTGCACCTACACTACAGACGCTTGGTACAACCACACTCGTTGTCTTTTTATCTCTATGCAGCCTCAATGGGGTCAACCCCTTTAGAGCCTCAACACCCCTCCCTATACTATTTCCAAGTGACTTTGTTCCCAAAATGGGTTTCCAGCTCTAAAGGTGTTAAGAGCATTTTTTTATGGTCCTTATTCAGCAAAATTACTAAAACAAGAGGGGAAGGGACAAACTGGATGCATATCTATGTGGCCTGATGAGTCCAGATCAAGGAGTTGCATGTGTGAGCGTTTTTTTCGGGGGGGGGTTACGTTCAACGTATAGAGTCGTCCTCTGGATCTGTAAATGCCTGACCAGGGAGTTGCATATGGTTGTTCGCGTTTTTCGTGCGTGAGACATGGGCGCGTCGGACTTCAGATGTCGGACAGGCGCCTTGAAGCTTCTTCCGAAGAAGGTTTGGTGCGTTTTTGCCTTTGACTAACCCAAATCCACTGTTGGTGCTGCTTTTGCTATTTTTGCTGCCTTTGCTGGTGCTGGTGCTGGTGCTGGTGCTGGTGCTGCTGGTGTTGCTGCGTTTGCTGCTTCTGCCGCTCCTTGTGCGTCCTTTCATGTGCTGCTGCTACTTCTTTTGTCCGTCCTGCCGTGTTCTGCTGCTGCTGCTGGTTATGCGTCGTTCCGCGTGGTTAATGTCACCGCCGTTGCCGCCTCCTAACGTCGGACTACTCGGCGTCGGACAGACGTGCGTGAATCACGACTTGGACCACGCTACCACCAAGGTCACCTTCCGCCCGTCCATGGCTGAAGTGGAGGTCAGGACTCGGCTCTCGTCGGCCCCGCCCTGTGACCTTTGCTATTAGTACCCAACCTCTGTATTGTAGGGCTCTCCAACTGGAGCTATTGCCAGCCAGCCCCTGTTGCTTTAAGCTCTAGCTACCCTCTGAGCTGTTGGTGTAGGGCTAGCTGTCCTCTGACTACTGTTGCTCGAGGTCGAACTATCCTCTGAACTGTTGGCGTAGGGCTAGCTGTCCTCTGAAGTTTTCTTGTAGAGCTAGCTAGGCTCTGGCTACTGTTGCTCAAGGTCTGGCTGTCGTCTCTGATTGCGGTTGCAGAATGGTAGCTGGTTGCTGACTTTTATAAGGGCTAACTATTTCTCCTTGTTTTGCTGAAGGACCAGCTGGTATCTGCCTGTTCTGAAGGACTAGCCTCAAGCGCTTGATACGAGATGACTAGCCGCTGACGTTTGATAAGGGCTAGCTGTTCTGTGAGTTGTTGCTGCAGGACTAGCTAGCATCTGACTAATGTTGCTGGAGATATGGCTGTCATCTGATCTGTTGTCACGGTCAGCGAACCGATGATTGCTGTTGCTGAAGGGATATAGCTGGCTTTTGACTTTTGATACGGGCTAAGTAGTCTCTGTTTTTGCTGAAGGACCAGCTGGTCTCTGCCTTTTGATGGATGGCGATCTCCCCCTCTCTCCTGTTGCTGCAGAGCTAACTTTTCCTGTTACTGCTGTTGCTTGGAGTGGTGTCCACTGTGGCTGCGCTTGCAGCGGACGCAACATTGCGACTTAGGATAACCCCGACTGGACAATCTCGGTAGCAGCGCCAATAGGCGGCGGTGGCGGTGGCGATGATGGCGGTGGCAAAAAGGGGGCTCGCTTGGAGTGTGGTGTCTACGCTGACTGTGCTAGCAGAGGGCGCAGCAACATTGCGACTTAGATGCGACGTGGAGTGGTGGAATACCGAGCCAGACACGGCATCGGCGACAGTAGACGGCGGCGGTGGTGGTGGTGGTGGTGGTGACAGAAACTGGGCTTGCTTAAGATTGTGGTGTCTGCTCTGGTTGTGGTAGCAGCGGACGCAATATTGCGACTTGGTTGTGACTTGAGAGAATCCCCCTACTTATCACGGTAGCAGCGACAGTAGACGGTGGCGGCGGCGGCGGTGCTTGCGGTGGCAGCAACTGGGCTGGCTTAGAGTACAACGCGACTTGGGGGAACCTCCCCGGCCAATCTCGGTAGCAGCGACAATAAACGGTGGTAGCAGTCGCGTTGGTGGTCGTGGTGGGGGTGGCGGTGGCGGTGGCGGTGGCAGAAACTGGACACGCTTGGAGCGTGGTCTGGTTTCGGCCCCTTTTTGCGGCGCCATGGTCGGAGAAGGACCGCGCCAGGGGCCTCGCTAGGCCAAAATGGCCCGAGTTTGTGAAGCGCGAGGTCTAGAAAAGGGTGTTCGACCCCGTAATGAAGAGTAGCTCGCGTCGGATGCGACGGTGTGAGTTGTGTATTATTTGGTGTAATTCGGTTGGTCTTGCTCTTGCAGCAGCAGGGGGAAAAGGACACGGTGGGGTAGGGTCGAAGAAGAAAGAGAAGGGAGAGGAGAAGGAAGAGGAGGGGCCGACAAAGCGTGCATCGCTGCGCGGCTACGGTAGCATATGTACTGCGTCGTACCGTAGGCGGGCCCGATAAAACGTGCTTTGCTGTGCTGCTACGGGGCAGTCACGCGAACTCGTATTACGGATGTCGTTATGCGCGGGACGACCGGTCCGCGTCGCCAAAATCGGACGTGAGTGACGCCACGTTACGGTACGGCGCGTGGTATTCGCAGTCGCACCCTCCCTCCCGCGCTCGCGCTTGCCTGAGAGGGATTGCGCGTAATGAGCGTGTTTAGGCCCCTTAGGCGTTAATATATGGATTGTCGCGAAACGGTGTTGGTGAGTCGAGGGGGCGGACACTGATACGTGGCTCGTGTTTTTGCTATCCGTAGTTTTGCGGTTCACGCGCTGCTTGTCGAGACTCGAGTCACGATAGCAGGTGTCGTTGTGCGTTTGTTTGTGTCTTCGTCGTCTATACTTGTAGTATGTTCTGTAAATTTTTGAATTTTGTTGTCCTAGTCTATATACTCTACGAGGGATCTGTGAATGTGTGGGAAGTGTTGCTGAAAATAGCTAGCTGACTGACGTTTTGTTACATGAAAATCGACGGGGGAAAAGTATTACCGGGTGCATATATGTATAATAGTTGGTTTTTGTGAGCTTCATGTTCGTCTCGGAATGTGGATATCGCCGATGTTGCCCATGTCGAAAATACACCATCTAATTATTCGGCGGCACGTGTATATGTGCCGTACTGGTATTAGCGTATTGTTAGCCTCAATGGGGCCGAGCTGCGGACTGATTCACGCTGACTATGCCAATTTTTTCCCCGGCCGCAGTTCACGCGTTTTTTCGAGTTGGACCTTGAAGTTTCGCACACGTGTTCCCTGCCCAAACGGTACCTAAGAGTGTGTGTTCTCGACAGATCGTAATTCGTTTTTGGGGGGATATTTGGGCGCGATTTTCCGGCGAAAAAAAAACTAAATAACCCCGCCCCATTAGGTAACGCGTCAACCGGGTCTCATAGAACTTGTCTACAGTATGGCGACCACCACAAATTGACAACTAAGTGTGGCCCTCCATGTTGTGAGCTCGCAGCAGAAGTAGTGCCACGCAGCGCAAGGGTCGTGCAACCCCTTGCGTTGAAACCCGGACTCTCAATTCTATGACACCCTGCCTCAGCACCCTGTGGTGGTTGGTATGGCTGCCGTTGTAACCTTCACTTATTTTCCACACGTTTCCCCTATCATGTATCAAAGTGGGTAACAGCTTCGATTAATCTATCTTGGACGTCACTACCTCCCACTGTCGAACGCATGACATGTTCGAGGCAGCTCCTTTTATTTGCGTACCCCCCCCTCCCTCCATTAGGTGCTCCGTCTCGACAGGGATGAGTGGTTAGTGGTCAAGTGACTCAGGCAGGCAGCAAATGAGCACACACCCCCTTCCCTTCGTGCAGCTTCCTTTATTTGCGTACCCCCCCACCAATAGGTGCTCCGTCAATGGTCAAATGAGTAAGGCAAGCAACAAATAAATGAGTAACCCCCCCCCCATTATGTCCCAGTGTGGATCCAAGGGTGTGTATTGAACGGGGTTTCTTGTGTTTTTGTCCTGTGTGTCTCTCCGTCTGCCTGGCTGTCACCCAGCTGCTGTCGCCTGTCTGCCCGCCCACCTGCCTCCCTGCCTGCCTGCCTACCTGCCTGCCTGCCTGTGCGTATGTCCTATCGAATCTCACTCCAGACACAACCAAGAATGACACCTTGCAATCAGCACCCCCTCGTACCGTGTGATACTTTTCTGGAAAGACGCGTTCGGTAGGAAATACCGAAGATATGTCCCCCTTAATCAATAATGTATTAATACAACAGTATACAGTATCAACAGCACATCTGCCGTCATTCGCGTGGTTTCGTTGTGTTTTCAATTCGGGCTAACACCGTAGAGTTCTGTCTGTGTTGGGAGTGGGGTGCGCTGTCCGCGTGTTGTTTTTGTTGTGTTGCGTACAAGGTGTGATGCATGGCATGTCGCCATGTGACTGCACTAAAGAAGCACAACGAACGTCAGTCGCAGGCTTAAAAAAGCAGGTCAATAATTATATAGCTGATGGACACAAACAACCACCATCAGCAGCAGTCAAGCCTGTAACTTCGCCGCACGCAGGTCGCAAGGTTATTATCGGGAGGCGTGAACAATTTCCATTATTCCACCCTCAAAAGTGACAAAAGAGACGATTTGACGACGAAGCCGACGACGAGGACGACGAGGACGACGAGGACGACGACGAAGACGACGACAAAAAAACAGAGTCGGCATGGGAACAAACCCCGCCGAGGGAAAAAATCCGCGTGTCGCTGCTTGTATCAACGCAAGTAGATAGATAGCTCAGCCCAAACCAACACCAACGCTCCAAGGCCATGACCGTGCACATTTGCGTAGAGCACTACTTTTCGATCTCCGCTCATCAAAAACAAAAAAACCCGTAGCCCTACGCTGTAGCCGATTTTTCAGGGGGAAGTGGTCACCACGGTTGCAAGCGCAAAAATAGTAGCGGATTGCACAAGTTGCACCAGACTCGATAGCCCTGTTTCCAGCAGCAGCATACTTGCCAAGACACACAGCAGTAGCACTTCCAAAGAAAGGCACGCAGGACCAGTACTTGCAAACGCATCCAGCAGTGATTGCGAAGGCACTCACCATTACTCAACAGAAGTAGCAGTAGTTGCACCCTAAAATAATGGCAGCAGCAGTACTACGGGGTACAGTAGGTGGCCCTATATAGTGCGGGTGTCCGATATTGTGCGGTTGAAATCGTTTGGCACAATATAGACCCTTCTATAGTGGCCGGTTTTTATATAGTGCGGGTGCCCGGTATAGTGCGGGTAAAATTTGGTGACACATACCCGCACTATGTAGGGCCACCTACTGTACCTGGTATTTGACAATGCATGGTAGTACATTTATAGCAGAACTTGCTAACAAGGCATCCAGCAGCGACCGTAGCATTGCTTGCTAAGAAACCCGGTAGACATCAGCAAAGCAGTAGTACTCGCCAAGGCAACCGGAAACACCATCTGTTAGACACTAGCGGCAATACTTGCTAAGGCACTCAAGTAAGCAAGCAGTAGTACTCGCTGAAGGCACGCAGACAAATCATCATGAGCAATGTCATAGTACCATCAATAGTACTTGCTGAGACACTCGCCAACCCGGCATAGCCGAAGAACATAGACCATATCGCTCACTGTTTTGATGCGTGGGCCCTTCCCGCCTGTGGTCCTACTGCTTCGGCAAACTAAAAGGACAGAGACCGTATCGCTCACTACTTTGGTTCGCGAGCAGTTCCGGCCTCTAGTCCTACCCTCGGTCGCCTAGCCGACCCCCTGTGTCACGTGCCATCCAGGGATTAACCACCAGCAGCACCCGATCAGCAAGCAGCAGTCCTTGCCGAAGGCACCCAGAAATATCATGAGCAGTAGCAGTACCTGCTCAAGGCACCCAGAAACATCATCATGGGCAGCAGCAGCAGCAGCAGCAGCAGTACTTCCCAAGGCAATAGCCAACCCGGAAAAATCGAAGAACAGCGACCATATTGCTCGCTAATTTGGTGCGTGGGCTTTTACGGCCTCTGATCCTGCCCCCGTCGCCTGTATAGCCGCCTCGCCCCCCTAAGCCACGTGTCATGCAGGGCGTATCGACCGGTAGCACCCAGAAACATCATGAGCAATAGCGATATTTCCTGAGACATTAGCCTATCCGGCTAAAAGCCCAAGAACAGACCATATCGCCCACTACTTCGGGTCATGAGCCCTTACGGCCTCTGGACAATCCCAAGCCGCCTAGCAGTGTGCCACGTGTCACCTAGGAATTATTCATCGATAGCATCCAGGAACTCCTACAAGTAGCAGTACTTGCTGAAGGCACCCAGTATTATCATGAGCACTAGAAGTAGTAGAACCTCCCGAGACACTAGCCAGCCCGGCACAGCCTAAGAACAGACCATACCGCTCACTAATTTGGTTCGTGAGCACTTCCCGCCCCTGATCCTACCATCCGCTGCCCAGCCGCCGCCCCCACGTCACGTGCCATCAAGAGGAATCACCCACCAGACAGACCACTCCTTAAAAGAACTGACCAACAGGCGCGAAACCCCTTTGCCGTCCAGGGATTATCCACCAATCAGAACATTTCTTCCAGACATTGACCAATCAGCTTTGTCATCCAGGGATCATCTACAAATCAGATCATCCATTCAAAACAACTGCCCAATCAGGAAACTGCAGGCACGAAATTCCTTTGCCATCGAGGGGAATTATCTCACCCATTAGAACAATGCTCCCAAGAACTGACCAATCAGATATTCAGGGATCATCCACCGATCAGAACATGCCTCCAAAAAATACTGACCAACCATAAAACTTGAGGCACAACAACCCTTCGTCATCCAGAGGGATTATCCACCAACCAGAGCACTCCTTAAAAAAATGACCGACCGAAACGAAATCCCTTCGCCATCCAGGGATTATCCACCAATCAGCACACTCCTTCAAAGGAACTGATCGGTCAGAAAACTTGAAGGCCCCAATTCCTTCATCATCCACATGGATCATCCACCAATCAGATCATTCCTTCGAAACAACTGACCAATCAGATAACTGACCACACGACACGAAATCCCTATGCCCTCCAGGTAATATCCACCAATCAAACTGCTCCTTCAAAAAAACTCACCAATCAGAAATTGTAAGTACGAAATCCTTTTCTCTCCGTGCCGTTCAGCAGCATCGCACAGTGGCGAGACCGCGATGAACGCACCGCGGATCGCGATGTACACACAGCAGATCGCGATGCACGCACGGCGCATGGCCACGCCATGTCAAACGACCCCCCCCCCCCAACCTACCCCGGGCCTTTAATCTAAAGGCGATGAAGTGGGCACGATTGCGGGCAAGCTGGCCTGCAGGCAGGCCGGTCTGCGGGCAAGCTTGCCGGCAAAACCGACACAAAACACAGTAGAAACTAATCGTTCCAGTCGAGCAGAAGACGCAACGTATACATGTTACGCCCTCTCGATACGCGCGTCGAGCCCCTCCCTGCCTAGCTAACTAACTCGCATTGTCCCAAACCACATCCATCCTGACAGCTACACGTACTGCCGGGACGCCGCCTCCCCCGTCCCAACCGCATCGCGACAAGCCAAGAGCCGGGCAAGCTAACAAGTGAGGCACAAAACACAATCCAACCCAGAAAACAAGACCCATGTCAACCAAACCACTCTCCAAACACGCGGGCGGCGCTTCAACGCAGGGGGGGGGGGGGGGGGGGGTTCCTCATATCATGCATGTCGTAGAGCTCGCGTCCTTACAATATCGGGACGGAGCACGTTGGGTTTTCACCGACCAGGGGGGGGGGGCAGGGGGGGTATGAGCGCGTTCTAGAGTTGCATCCGATTGTCCGTTCCTTCCCAAAACCGCTTGGTTCGCAGGCGCCAAACAACACGTATAGGGTTCCCCTCCAAGATTCGCAGGCGCCGAACCAACAGGTTTAAGGGTTTCCAGGAAATGTGTCAGGCGTGTTATGCTTTCTTAGCGGCAGTAGAGGTCGCGGTCGATCTCAGCGGGGATGGGTTTGATTTCCGTTCCCAGTTCCTGCGGGTAGAGCGAGAGCGACGGGGGGACGGGGGATGTACGTCAACAACCGCAAACAAGGCTACTGTACGTAAGATATGTTGTTGTGTGTAGTCTTTCAATTAAATCCGTTCTTTCTACCCAAGCTACATAATCACAACACACATTGTCCGTCCTAGTTCATCCTACTAATAGAGAGATACAACATATATATCTGGTTACACAATATAAAACAGATAAAACCAGATAATCGGAAATGGAGGAGAGCAAATCAAACGTCAGCGTACCGGAAACGAATAACGCAACAGAAAAACTAAAGACAACGAAGACAAAAAAGAAGAAGACATGCCAAGAAATAACTAGGGCAGGGCAACAAGTACAAAAAACACCATCGCCGAGTCCAGGGGTACGATAAAAAAAAACGATATCACGCCGCCATTGCTAGAGTACCGGCGTCACCGGTGGGCCAATAGTACGCCGCGCAACTATTGAGGTCGAGGTCGTACGTTCGAATGTCACAAGGGACCCTTTCTTACAAATCGACAGGCCGAAAGCGCGAGAGCGTGAGTTGGCGAAATTATAACTAAGTTGGCGAAATTCGATGCGAATCGACGAGCATTAAAAGCTTTCAAAGTGGGAATCCTGAACACTATAGGCGATAAAAATGGAGGCGAGTCCCGGGGGGAAGAAGGGAAGGCACCTGTGACCAAGGCTTGTCAAGAAGGTAGCCGAGGGCAAAACCTCTTATTAGTACGAGTTGAGCAGGAGAGTAATGCTAATAAAAAAAAAATGCCCAGACCCAGGCAAGGGGCACACTAAAACCAAGTAGAATACAAACAACAACAAAAAATACAACAGCTACTTATTACCAGGTAATTCTTAATAATTCCCAACCTACCATGTATGATACGAGTAAAATTGCATGGCGAGTGTGGGGTATTTCCTCTTTTTGACATGTGCGTGCGCCTGGTACCGTGCTCGATCAATATTACATGATTATTTATGTTTCCACTCTGAATCCTACTGGTACGAGGTACTCCGAACTCCGAAGCACACGTAGTAAATAGTGGTGGGAGATACCAACAGTGGTGGGAGATATAACTTCATAGTGGACGGAGAGGTTAGTAGTCGTGGGAGGTACCATACTATTGATAACAGAGACGGGAGGCAAACACAAAATACACACTACTGAAGTGAAAATACCAGGCAACCATTAAGGGAATCCTCGCCTGTTCGATACGGAAGAGGTTGTGGCGGTCATCGTAGGTGATAAGGTTGATGGCCAGACCCAGGTGCCCAAACCGACCGGAGCGACCGATGCGGTGGAGGTACGTCTCGGCATTCTTGGGGAAGTCGAAGTTGATCACCACGTTGACCGACTGGATGTCGATACCGCGCGTGAACAGGTCTGCGGGGGAATGAATGCGCAAGCGTGCCGGAAGAGAGTTCGCAAAAAAAAAATGCAAAAAAAACAAACAAGGGGGCGAACAGCTACAGGGTTAGTTATAACCGCTTTGGTTTTTTGGGTGGCATGCGGTGTAGTCGGTTTCCGCCGCGGGTCTTAAAACGCATGTACCAGTATGGGCCTGGCACTAACGAACGCTGACTTCCGATTTTATTTTTATATTTTCCGAAGTATGTATAGCTTGCTTCATCTATGTGAACCACTTTGGGTCTGTTTTTTCTTCATCTTATTTACTATCCTCACACTACTCTCGTGCTCCCTTCTAGTAGTAACTCAGATCCGGGGTCACATACTAGGCCCTCTTCCCGCCTCCCCACTACGGTACGCACCTTCATTCTTATCGCGAGAAGAATTCAGCATTTTCTTTCCTCGCCGACTCGCGTCGAGTTGTACCTACCCACGCTGCTATTAATAGGCGATTTCAGCAGTTGACCTCTTTTTTTTGTTTTCATTCTTGCAAATAAAGTAAAAATCTCCCCACGGTGGGAACTGAACTCAAGGACCAACGCTTTAGTAGCATTCGAGGGTAACCAGTAGACCACCAGGGCAACCGGCACTTCTACTCCAGAGTGACTGGAGCTTGTTCTGTGAACGCGGACTTGATTATGAGAGTTGATGTGAGAATAACAACAACCATTTCACCATCAATAGCAACTATTTCTGCATGTCTGGGTGCGTGTTTTAACAGCATACAAATGTTTTCGTTCGAGAAAAATTAGCACAACAGCGGGCGTGCCAGGAAAGAGAGAAACGCAACAAACACCTCAAGGGCTGGGAGGTGGCCGAATTTGTCAGCTAGACATACCTGGTAGAATTACTTGGGGGTGGAGTACAAGAGAGATTCTTGGTATTTACAGTGCCATGTAGCTGCTGCACTTCTAAGACGTACCTGGTGCCAGTCAGCGTATACGCATGCTACGGTAGGGGACCTTAATTTTCTGATAATCCTCGTTAACCCCTCCACAACTGGAAACCCGTTTGGGGGACAGTTTACTTGGAATTAGTGTAGGGCGGGGTTCTGGAGCGCTGAAGGGGTGAACCCCTGGCGATCTAAAGGGGTTTAGCATCCCTTTAGCCCTTTAGGACCCTCCAAATCCCTCTCTTTACAAACTTCAAGTGATTTCGTAAAAAACAAAAGGGTTTCCAGTTGTAAAGAGTGTTAAGAAGCTCTACACCACACCCAAAAACCTTGTAAGAAACAACGAAAGCGCGATCCGACGAAAAATGCCATATGGCCTACGTAAAATAACCAACAACAGCATAAACCAGACACGCAACTTCAACGACAGTGGGCAGGTCCTCACTTGAAAAATCTGGTCTGGTCTGGTCTGGTCACTCACTCAAGTCAGCACAATTTTGGACAAAAAGAATCGTACCACGTGCTTGTAGCGTATCTCTCACCTGAGGACACCAGATGGCGGGTGGCCCCGTTGCGGAACTCGTGGAAAACGCGGTTGCGGTGCGACTGCTGCATTTTGGCGTGGATGTAAAAGCACGAGTAGCCCAGCTCCGTGATTTTCTTCGCCAGCAGCTCGACTCCTGCAAGTGCGTGGGCGGCGGCAACATCGAGGACGCATCGTCAAAATCAACCTCAACGCGTACAAGCGGACGACAGATACAAACATCCTGTTGCGCGAGTTCCCAGCGAAAGCTACTATTAATAACGGCGGTGTTCACATGCCTCCCCTCTTCTAGTAATAGCACCATTCTTAGCACTAAAACAGTCCTCGTATTGCCGGCCAATGTAGTACCAGGTATGACGACGACGGACGGACAAGAGACAGCAAACAGCACTCACTGCTGTCGAAAGAGTCGCAGAAGACGAGAGACAACAAGCTAATGACAAAAAAGCGCCTCATGGAGTTCACGGAGTTGCAGAAGATGGTCAACTGCGTACGAGAGACAAAAAACAACAGCACTGACTGCTGACAGAGTTGCACACCCCGATTGACACGACAATATTCCCTTTAAGATTCGAGAAAAATGTTCAAAACAAAACGACGAATGCAGCACCGAACACACGAAGCAGCCCCGACTACTGCGTGAGGCATCATAGGCGGGGTGTCCGAGGTGCAGTGACACACATCACCAGGTATTGGACATTTCTTAACCATTTTACCCCAGTGATGTCATTTGGGGGGCGTACTTCGACCGGTATTTTGTATGGGTTAGGGTTAGCGTTAGGGTTAGTTAGCATGGTTTCGAGAAAGCACAAGACACCCCCGAAGTGCAACTCAAATCACGCGCGCAGCATGCTGAAAATGTTACTGCGGCACGCTCGACCTCAAAAGTTGAGAGGACCGCACTTTTCGTTTTCAGGTCGCCTGGGTCCCAAGATTTCACGCCTTGGACTGATCACGATCCAAATAATCTAGATAATCTAGATCATACAGATCATCTAGATATCTACAGCAGTAGATCCTGTATTGGTAGTTTACGACATGTGCAGGAGCTGTGTCTGTATCTAGGGCACAGATCCGAACATGGGAACAAGATCATGCAGATCGTACGGTTCCCACCCCGTGACTTGAGCTAGACGGTACAGATCCCCCCTGCAATATCTGTATCATTACGAGAGATTCGGTCATGATCTGTACGACGTGCAAGATTATCCCTTTCGGGACTTACTTGATTATACCATAGGAAAAAATTGGCGAATAAAACTGACGATTGCAGCATCCTCCACACAAAGCAACACGGGCTGCTACACTATTAATAGCTAACGAGGATTTTACGCTCGAACTCCACCGCAATAAGTGCCTGAGAGACACGCGCACAGCTTGCACTGCTGCCGTGTCCTGCATGCGCAAACAATGAAAAGAACGCGTTCATAGTTTGTTTTGTCGCCACTACTACTAGTATACTATTACTAGTAGTAATACTACAGTAGTATTAATAGTAGTAGCAGCAGCAGTAGAAGTAGCAGTCGTAGTACTAGTACTAGTAGTAGTAGTAACAGCAGCAGCAGCACAGCAGCAGCAGCAGCAGTAGTAGTACTACCACTAGTGATATAAGTGTACATGAGCACCAAAAGGGTTAAGAACCATAACAACAGCACTCACTGTTTACAGAGTTGCAGAAGATGATGGACTGGTTGACCTCCAGCTTGGAGAACAGCGTGTTAAGGCAGTGGACCTTCTGGCGCTCCGCCACGAAGGCATAGAATTGCGTGATACCCTGCAAGCCACAAAACGAACAAACAAGTTGAGCAAGGGTGTCAGTTTCAATGTGCAATTGACTGCAACACAACCAACCAATTAAGCAACAAACCATCTTATAAAATTATTCTTTTAATAACGTCAGCTTTGAGTTCGACAAATTTAGGGTCGATGCTCATCTTTGCAAGCTGCGTAATACACCGGTCGACCATTTTTGGTAAGTTGTCACGAGCTATTTACTATTAATATATACGCACCCAACCAACCGCAACCCTATCCATCGGCGCGATCCAACCAACCAACAGACCGACCAAGCCCACCAAGTGCGACCCTAAAAACGTCGGTACGGTCCAACCAACCAAGCCAACCAACCAAGCCAACCAACCGCGACCCTAGGCGCTGGTACGGTCGAGCCGCCTTTACCGCATTTCTGGAGTACAGCATAGGATAGGGATACAGTATGGAAATCGGTTTGGCCCACGTGTGCTTCCAGTATTGTGAGACGGAAAATATCAAAAACTGCCTCAAACAGTACTTTAGACCCTAACCCTAACCGCCCCGACCCCAACCCTACCCTAAGAACATTCTCCGGAAAATTCGGTCCACCACGTAAAATAAAACTCAAACATGAAAATATCCCCCGATTTCCATACTTCATCCTAGATAACAATCTAGACGTCTCGCGAAGGCTACTGGTACGGTCCAACCAACCAAGCCAACCAAACGCGACCCTGCACGTCGGTACGGTCCAATCCAACAAGCCAACCAACCGCGACCCTCAAGGCATCGGCACGGTCCTCCCAACCAACCGACCAGCAGACTGATCACTCAACATCGTACAAAAACACTAAAAATATACGAAGTATATATCAACTGTGAGTTTGATCAATTGAGTGGTCGACACTCATATTTGCAAGCTGCGTGATACTTCGGCCGCGCGTTCTTACAAATGTATTCTTCTTCGAAGGTATACGTTGCAATGCTGTCATTGCTGCAAATAAGACCGCACATTTCCACACATCCACGGGTTCAACACAACACCGATCCCTACTTGACGATCTAGACAATTAAGGGAAGATCTGTACCTGGTATGTTCTAGCTCGTGGTACCGGGTGTGCGCCATACGATCTTCAGGGCCTAACAAACTATTCCAGGATTACATTCGTGCTCTCCATATACAGATCCCGCACAACATAGTTAATGCCGTTACAACTGGAAAGCCTTTTTTTTACAATTTTACTTGAAGTTAGTACAGGGAGGGATTTTGGAGGTTTTCAAAGGCGGCTGTAAGCTCTACTGGAGATGATATAGATGGTCTAGGTGACATAGATGATCTAGATCGTCATCTGTCCGAGGGGTGATGATCTAGATCATATGGATGATCTAGATGATCTATATGATATGTCAGGTGTTTACAAATTCCAAGTACAAGTAGCCCTAGTCTTCCAAAACGCGGGGTATATTTTAAAAAGGCGGTCAACCATTAAAACCCTATAAAAAAGTGAGTTCTAACCCTTGAAGCACCTTGAGCGCGAGCTCGTCCCTCAGGTTGATCTCGTAACCAAGCAACCGACTGACCTCCCAATCGTTCAAGCAGTCAACCATTGAAGCACTCGACCATCCTTGACCCTCCAAGCGCCGTTAAACGTTTTACCACTGCAAAAAATACCATGCATTACCAAAGTCTGTTGGGTTGAAAAAAAAACGAAACCGTAAAAAACATCAAAAACCCTGATTGGGTGTAGCTCAATTTTGGTGAAATTTACTGAGTTGAGTTATATCCCGACCGACGAAGTTTGTGGACCTAGGGCTGTGGGAAAAACGGGCCATTTTGGCCTTCAGCTATATATTCGTGGGTCAGGGATAGCGTTGGGTTGTGGCGTTCGTCGGTTTCAATGCTAATACCACATGTTTTCCTACCCAACCTCATTTAGTGTCCCGCAAAAACACGCCTACTATTTCCAAGCGAATCGTCTCCATAACGCGCGTGCAACACAGTTCTAACGGGGATAACGTCCGACCCTCGGCGCACGCACCTTGAGCGCGAGCTCGTCCATGAGGTCGATCTTGCAATGGTTGGTGATGCGGCGGTAACCGACTATTTACACAGCCAACCGACTTTTTAAGCAGCCAACCTACTTTTTCAGCAGCCAACCTACTTTTTAAGCAGCCAACCGACTTTTTAAGCAGCCAAGCGGCTTTCTAAGCAGCCAAGCGGCTTTCTAAGCAGCCAACCGACTGTTTAAGCAGCTAAACGACTACATAAGAAGCCAGACGACTATTCAAGCAGGCAACCGACTATTTGAGCAGGCAACCGACTATTTAAGTACATCCTCGATAGCCTACCGTGACTTTGACCCTATAAACGTCGGCAAGGCAAAGACGCACCTTAAGCGTGAGCTCGTCCATGAGGTTGATCTCGTAAGGATTGGTGATGTGGCGGTCCTTGAAGTCCTTGACCGTTACGGGGAAGGTAGCGCTAAAGAGGCAGATTTGACGCTTCCTCGCGCAGTGGTTCACCAGCTGCTCCAGCACGGGCTGGAACTCGGGCGAGAGGAGTTTATCAGCCTGAAAAGATAAATAAATAAACGGAGACGAAAGTTAGCAAACACAACAGAGCACGGTGCATGTCATCAGCGTTGGGAATCGAGTTCAGCCTCCAAATAAAGGGTACTACGTTCCCTCTGCTCTGGGTGAGGAAACGCGCAGTCCAACAGAAAACATAAGGCGATCGAGGTGCGCCGATTTTTGCGATTGTTTTTACGTATCATATCATACGTCGGGTCTGGCCCATCAAATCACAGCATTCACGATCTTTCTCCATGGTGCGGACCTCCGGTCACGCGGCCGCCACATCACTCCCCAATTCTCACTCGACAAAATGACTACACAAAGTTGCCTCATGGGTTTTAGCGACAAGGGCTTGAGCGCACTCCTCGACAACCTCTCCTGCGAAGAAAGCCCGTTTTCTACCTGAGGACAAGCAAGAGCAACCCTACAAACCAGTGCGTGAGCTTACGAGCTTCCTGTGTGCGGACACCTCCTGAAGAGAACCCCTCCTCAAAAGGTCCGAAACAGGCGCCAACGCCAACGCCTTTCTACCCATTGCAGCAACGGTCGCTACAAGGACGCCAGCACTTGCCAACTCACGTACAATATCTTCTGCCACGACCCAAAGTACCTCTTACTCTGCATCATCTGCGGGTGCTCTGTGAACGGTGCCCTCTCGCTCGGCCAAGGGCACCGCTCACGAAGGAAACGTAGATGATGCAGAGTAAGAGGTACTTGAGGTCGTGACAGAAGAACAGAAGATAGTGTACGTGAGTTGGCAAGTGTCCGGGTCCACGTAGCGTCCGCTGCTGCGCGGGAAGCAAGGCGCCAGCGTTGGTGCCCTTTTTGGACCTTTTTGAGGAGGGGTCCTCTGCAGGAGGTGTCGGCACACAGGAAGCTCGTAAGCTCACCCACTGCTTTGTAGGGTTGCTCTTGTCCTCAGGTAGACAACGGGTTTTCTTCGCAGGAGAGAGGTTTTCCAGGAGAGCGCTAAATTCCTTGTCGCTGAAAGCCGTGACTCATTAGGCAACCTTGTGCGGTCGTTTGGTCGAGTGAGAAGTGGGGAGTCGCGTGACCGGAGGTCCGCACCATCGCGAAAGATCGTGAACGCTGTGATTTGGTTGGCCATACATTTGGCCAGACACGCGGACACGGGAACATGTTCAACGTACGCGCTTCTCGAAAAAGTGCCGTCAAATGCCGGAGACCCGAAAAAAACGTCCCGCTTCGGTGTTCTATTGCCTTCATTTGGTAAAGCTATCATTTGGCGTTCTGGTTTGACCCGGGGTGCTGGGACCAAAAACAGCAACTTCAGGCTGCCGCAGCGCGCCGAGGAGGGCCAAACGAGCCGAGACACCGGCGGCAATATTGTTCATAGATTAGAACGCCGCGTTCCTGCTAAAAAAACTCCTCGAAAAGCTTAAACAGCACGGAGCTGTGTTACAGAAATACTGAACGCTCGTGAGCCGGAGGTAATAAGGTTTAAATGGAGACGAAATTATTAATAGAAAACACAACAAAACAAGACAACAACCAGAAAATAAATGAAGCCACCAGTTGAACAAAAAAGTGAAAAAAAAAAAGTACAAAGCAAAAAAAGCCAAGAGAAAACAAAAAAAGAGAAACCACTACCGGGGTATCAGCAATAAAACAAGAAAACAGAAAACAAAGACACAACAAACGCAATAAACACACGTAAAACACGAAACATGAAACGCGACCAAGAAAAAAACAAAAAAAAACGCTTGCCTCGTCCATGATGAGGGTGTTGCACTCCTTGAGGTTTGCGATGCCCTTGTCGGCGAGGTCCAAGACACGCCCGGGAGTGCCAACCAAGATGTGCACCACGTTGTAAAGACGCATGATATCGTCCTTCAGGGTTGTGCCCCCTGTCGTCACCTATAGGAAGGTCAAAGTAAGCGTCACGACAGCGCCACGTGGCGACAAGCCAAGCCAACCGTTGACGGCAGCAACAAAAAAAGGAAAACATCGTCCTGCTGACCGTTGACCCTCTCGTACGCAAGTCTTACCCAAGGGAGTAACCGATACTTCGTAGAACTTCATTCAACAAAACATTTTTCCATGTATAGTAGTACCGTAGTGTAAGCCATGGCTTCATCCTTTTACACGAAACAATAATATCATACTTTACAACTGGAAGGCAAGATTGAATAAATCTCAAAACGTCATGAGTGCAGTGGAAGCTATCTGACAACGTGTTCCGCGTGCCCCAGTGCTCTGTAACGATTTCAATAGTCGACAAGTCGAATCAATCGTTCAGTACATTATAACACATCAGCGTACACAACATGATAATAATAATAATAATAATAATCATCTAATTATGAGGCAGTGGAGGGCAAATATACCAAATAAATCAAAATTGGATAGTTTATATTTCGATTTATCGAAGTGCGCTATTTTGATACCAGGTATATCGAAACGCTCGCTACGACATCCAACATTACGATACTCACCATGCATTGCACGCCGGTGTGCTTGCCGATCTCCTTCACGATCGCCGACGTTTGCAGGGCCAGCTCACGCGTGGGCACGAGGATCAGCACCTAACAATAATCGGACAGGGCGCCAGACGGCGGGAATCGATACACGTTAGTGGAGTCGCGAGGATCGAAGGTGGCATAGGACAAGACATACCCTAGGCGGTGGCGGTGGCGGCGGTGGCGGTGGCGGCGGTGGCGGAGGCGGCGGTGGCGGATATCAGCGCGCGTTAGCCTAACTACGACCAGCACAGAAATGAAGAAATAGGAAGCAATCTAGAAAATACAACCAACACGCGGCACGGGATGATTGATTGCCCGTCACTACTGTTGGGATCGAGTTCGCCTACCCCGCGGCAGTAACCATATGATTAACTTAATCACCACGCATCACAAAAATGGCAGTCCGTCACATCACACTACACCACACCCCATCGTATGATCCTATCCCATATCATCTTACCGATTAACACCATATCGCCTCACACCATACCACATCCCACGCACACCACACCACACCAAACCACATCCAACTTACACCCCGCCACTCCATCCCATCATCCCGTTACACAAAACCAAACCCGAACATCCCACCTCGCCACACCCAACCGCACACCCCATCATTCCACCACATCTCACCCCACTCCCCACCTCATTTCATCCCATCACATTCCCCGCCCGATCCCACCCCACCCCACCCCACCATTCCACCTCGTCCCATCCCACCATTCCAGCACATCACATAACACCCCCGCAATTCAACCCCCATCTATCCCATCCCACCAAATCCCACCATCCTATCCCACCCCCCCACAATCCCCCCCCACCCCACCCGCCTCACCCGCCTCACCCCATCCCATCACCTGAACGTAGTTCCCTGTGGCGCCGGTTTTCTCCATCATCGCCCCACGTCCCATCCCACCAAACCCCACCATCCCAACCTACCCCACGCCATCTCATCCCATCCCACCGTGCCATCTTAACCCATCCTACTCCACCCCACCATCACATCGCACCTCATATTATCCCCTCCCATCATGGCACCTCATCCGATCCCACCACCTCCCCACCCATCCCATCCCATCCCACCCAAGCCCAGCCCCAACTCTACCGTCCAGTAAGGTGACGACGCCCGCCTCACAAGTGGCTCTCAGAAAGGACCCAGTTCACCGTTCAGGCGACTCGCCGAACACGTCACGGCGCTTCGCGCTTGTTGCACGCGACGCCTGTCTCGTCGGTGAAACCCTGCGTGCTCCGTTCCGGCAATGAAGGGATGCGAGGTTCTATGGCCATACGACTAAGTCTATGCATGAAATGAGCGCAACCGTCCCCCCTCATCCCATCGCATGACCTGAACGGGCTTTTATCTGGCGCCGGTCTTCTGTACCATCCCATCCCACTCCAACCCATCAAACTTCATTCACCCCCCCCCCCCCCTCCATCCCATTTCATTACCATTCAACCCCATCCCCCAACGACCGCCCTATCCCATTCCATCCCATCACCTGAATATGGTTCCTTTTGGCGTCGGTCTTTTCTATGCAGGGGATGATGAACGCCGCCGTTTTGCCGGTTCCGTTTTTGGCGCGGGCCAACAGGTTACGGCCTTGGAGCACGATAGGGATAGCTTCCTCTTGAATAGGTGACGGACGCTCGAAACCCTTCTCGTAAATGCCCATCAGAAGCTCCCTGTCATAAACACAAAGCCGGCCGAGGAGACCCCTTCAGATAAAACCGAATACTTCCTTTTGAGCAGAACCCTCACGTTTTTGATGACAACTTACGTGAAAAGAGAGTAGCCTCAATGAAAGAATACATGGCAAAAGATAAAATCTTCACCAAAAATATAACGTCCGAAGAGACACGTCGTTCTTCAAGTAGTACAAGGGTCATACGCCCTTGACACACTTATGGGGATACTCGTAGCTTCTTCCTCAATATATAGGCGACAGGCGCTTGTATAGACGAATATCAGGATTTTTTGTAAAAAAAAAGGCTACCCACGTGTTAAATGGAAATTTTTCTTGAACATTGAGAATAGCCTTGTTTTGGAAGTAGTAAAATGTTATAAATTATTAATAGTGTAACTCAAAATATGCTTTCCTTCAACAACTCCAAACAGCGTTCTTGGTGACAAATTACTTGGAACTAGACGTGGCCTCGTTCTTCAAAAAGTAAGAGGGGATAGATTCATAGATTCTTCTCAAATAGACGACGGACGCTCACATACATAATTTCTCGTAGATGCCCATCAGCAGCTCCCCGTCATGTAAATTAAAACGAGGCAGTTTCTCCAGAACTACAGCAGTACTAATGGCAGCATCTTAAACGTGGCAGTTTTTCTTTCCTTTTGAAAAGCCTATCCACGTTTTGGGGGACACTTGAAATAAGGCTGGCATCGTTCTACAAGTATTTGATAGTGAAAGAGCTAACTAAGTATTAATACCTCATGGAGCTCTTGCAAAGATGACTTTTGCTCAAAATCCTTTTCGGTCGATCTCACCGCTCGTGTATATTATTTCATTAAAAAAAAAAACACCCGCCGGAAAAGTGTAGAGAACGAGTACTCTCCATACAAAGCTCAACGCCGGCAGATATGTGGACAAGAGATACGAGTAGCTCACAGTAGCTCACGCACGGCAAACACGTGACAACAGCTTGTGTACGACACGCACAGCAGTGGCTCTTACAGATTGATCTACCCGAGTCTGAGTTAAACGAGTTTCAGCAGTTTTTCTACACGTTTCCCGGCTGAGCTATGAAGATAAAACAGAGCTACGCATCAACATGATATAACATTGATCGGAGTATCATACACAGCTTGCAAGGATGAGTTTCGACGCAGTCTTTGATCTCACAGCTTACGACAAGTGTATTGTACATTTTCATAACATTGCCGCAACGGCAGCACTGCCATTATTCCACCAAAAATTATTTTCAATTAACATTTTCAATGTAATGCTTCAAATGGAGACCGAAAATCTGCATGCTGTATCCTGCATCCTCGACCTTCAACCCTCGAAAGGAGCCGGACTACTCTCACAAAACCTGCAATGGTAAGCAGCGAGCCAACGATAGCAACGATGGCAACAACCAAACCTGGGGCTGTGAGTTGGCAGATTACATAAATCCCACACTCAAAAACACAAATCATTTATACTGTAGCATCTGGTGATGTGGACAAGGTTAATGAGCAGCGCTTCTCCACTTTATTATATAATAAAACATATGGCGTTCACCGTAGAAAACGGGGACAATTATGTTATTCATTGTTCAAGTGATTCTGCATTTGACCACATGGAAAACGATTGCAGATTTTTAAGTCGCTGACCAGTTATTATTTTATACCGTTTTAGCACCGCACTCCCGTGCACTTGGAGTTAGACTAGGATTTTTTTCGGATTGGAAAGGGTTAACCCCTTTGGGACTTCAGACGCAAAAAAACTTGACAGAAAACAACATATAATATTAATAACCAAACTAACCATTGAAGCATCGGCGACATGAAGCAACCGGAGCTGCTGCTGTAGAAGATATGCCCGAACTGCAACGCAGCAAGCTGTGAGTGGGGCAAGCGTGAGGCGGCGTGAGGATACCCGGATTCGCTCAAGCTTCCCCTAGACGTTTGACTAGATCGCGCTCGTCACTTTTTGGTCTGTATACTATAATCAAGATATAATCAACCCCCAAGAGGGTTAATAGTTAGCTATCAGTAGGTGCTCCAGTTACAGTACTGTTGTAGCTACGTGCAGCGATTTACGGAGTTCTGCGCTTTTGTGTCTAACTCGTGCGTTTTTGTACATCATATTTCACATCAATAAAGACGAAAGTCAGTTGGTTGGCTTACTCCGACAACCAACCATTAATAACAACTACTAGCCGTCAAATCCAGCCAAAACACAATCAATCTGCACTGAAAAACTACGGCACAACCAATACATTCGGAGTAGACAGCGCTAAGGAACAACCCCGACTTGATGAGGAAGGGGGGAAGGGCGATTGCAACAAACGACACGCGACCGCACCGCGACAATCGTTGATGTAGTATACCTGGTACATCATCAACCTCTTTGGGAGGTCAGCGTGAAATTTCTCAGAACCAAGTGACGCACCGCACTCCCAAAACGGGAACAAAACACTTGGAATTAGAGGACAAACACTTTCGGAGTACGAGGAAAACGGTGAAAGCATCGGCAACAAGAGGAAGCCGTTTCTGCTGAGGCAGGAGGTGCGCGCGAACCGCAACAAACGGGGGGGATACGACACGTGCGCAGAATGCTGATATTATAGCAATAGTAACGTCGCACGCTCTTCCTTTCAATAGCAGGGCTGGTACGATCGACACACGACGCGTATGAAAATACGTGGAAGTGTGGTGAGCTAAAGCTTTATTTTTCCCCATCCGCCGGAGAATTTGAAAAAAAAAAAAAAAAAAAACGAATTTCTCGCTTTGTAGGTCGCTATACCTGGATCACAAAAAGGGAATGTAGGCACCTCGCCTGAACTTCGTGCCACTCGTGCATACGTGTTGCTACCTGAATCAATCTGCGCACGGAAACCATGAAACCCGATTTGAGGGGGACAGGGTGTAGGGTACCGGGTCGTCGAGGTGGTGGCCACCGTCCGCCGGAACCGAAAAATAATCTCACCGTAGGAGAAAAAAAAGGACTAAAGTTCGTGACATAACCCTACCTCACTGAAACAGCATCATTGTATGCGGGAACAAAACAAGCATCGTGCCTGAGCGGGCAGATCTACCCCGACCGCTGTATAGAATAAGCTGGGTCCTAAAAGCATTGAATATTATTTAATGTTCTGGTCGGGCGTGTGTGACGGGATGGGACGCGAAGGTTGCTTCTGATTTCTGACAAACGCTTCAATTTTCCGAGTAATTTGACCTGGAGTTTCTTTCGTCGGGCTCGGTTCGTTGGTTTTGTTTCAAGACAGAAGCCATCATGGCGAGAAAAAAGTACACGTTTCAGAAAGTTGGAACTTGTACATAAACTGAAAAATCTAAAATTAAAAATTAAAAATGCCAAAAATTATACTGATAGCAGAGAATTTTAATCCAGAGTGGGTGAGGACTGAGGTCGAATTGTAATACGGAGCCACCACCTTCACCACCCCGTTGAATTTTTTTATTGTCACGGATAAATAAAGTACGGAAACCCGGGAACTAAAGCGGTGAAGGATAGTGCCTGCATCACACATTTACTTTCCAGCATCTGGACAAGCCGTGGTCACAGGTGTCGTCCCTTCTTCCCCCCGGTTCTTGCCTTTAATTTTTATCGCGCATAGGGTCCAGCAATCCCACTGCTCGTCGATTTTTCATCGAGTTTCGAGCGACCTGGCCTCGGCGATGAGGCGATCGTACTGACAAACGATACGAGTACATCTACCCTGTTATGTTTTGTGCGTTTCTGACCAAAACGCAGACCCAAGTTCTGACCCCAAACCCAATCAACCAATGTGTAGGGCTACAAGTAGTGGTCCCTCTACAGCGCCGATATGTGCACTATAGAGGGAAATACCGGGACTACAGCGGCAATCGGCACTACTCCGCATCCTGCTACTACTGGTAGATGCCATCCGTGCCAAGCGACTTCACGCGCACTATAGCAGGCAGCCGTCACAATTCAACCGGCTCCACACGAAGGATCTCCACTCTGGAGTCCTCTTTGTCTAGCATAATATACAGCCGCAATCGCCGTAACCGACCGTCATGCAGGCTTGCTTATGTTCCGCCTTCATAGTCACTGCGTTTGGCGTTGCATGGCCAAGTCACCTGTACTACTGCAATTTGCCACTTGTATATCAGCCTCGTAGTTTGTGACCACAGAGCTCCTCTCTCTAGTCGAGGTATCGGCACGGACCCCGGTTGTGCTGAATGCAGATGGGTTGAAATCTCAGTTCAATGTTAACAACACACACAACATCCTCGATATGCACGCCGAGGACCAATGCCCAAATGGGTAGGGTGGACCGTCACTGGACCAAGTCCGGCGGAAGGACGTTTTCTCATGGCCGGGGGGGTTGTTTGCGAGTGAGCTTACGCAAGTCTCACACTTTTCGGGAGGCTATCTCCACCGCACCTGATCCCAAGGAATCAAGTCGGGTCGACATACTCACGCATCCGTATACAACAGCAGCGTGCGCTCCTGGGGTAGTAACGGAGACCGCCGGTAGGGACAGCTCGCGCTGTCGTTACCACGGGAACTGAAGGATACCCCAGCTAGCATTGGATCACGAATACCACTGACATAAATTGACACACGACATGCATGAAAACACGTGCAAGTATGATGAGCTTGACCCCTTTAGAGCCCCTAAATCCCTCCCTATACTAACTTTAAGTAAAATTGTCCCCAAAAAGGAGTTCCAGTTGTGAAGGGGTTGAGCTCTATTTTTCCCCATCCGACGGAGGATAAACAAAAAAAAATAAAAGTACCGTGACCGTCAACTATTAATACAGCAGTCTCGAACGAGTGGTATGCTCTACCGACTGAAAACGCACGCCTGCTACATGTTCACAAGTTTCACAATTCCACGAAACGCCAACCAAGCTACGAATATTCTGCTGCTGTTGTTGATATTGAAGTTGATATCCACATTTCGAGCGTGCGCAGCAAGTATTTCACAACGATTGTGGTATGCATATGAATATCATAGTTTAGGATACGAGCACATACATTTGTTGATATAAATATTAATAGTGCGTGTAGGTTTATGTACCCATGGGTCTTTTTATCTTTTGCCGTTGGCGGGGGGTTCTGTTAATCCACGACACTTTTCGGTATCATCATGTGTATGATCTTTCCTTCTACTGCTGTTCTCCACTGAAAAAATATCACGAAGGCGGCCCAAGTGTCAAGCACAGCAAAACAACGACATACTCGTATTAAGTAATAGTCATGAATCAACACAACCAACAAGACCACCTGCGTTGCTCTGTCCACACGAGAACAAAAATTGGGGCCAAACTATGAAAACTTACAGATCTGGAACAACCTCTACCACTGCAAATTTTGTGTATA
Organism: Undaria pinnatifida; assembly: GCA_012845835.1. Lineage (NCBI taxonomy): Eukaryota > Phaeophyceae > Laminariales > Alariaceae > Undaria > Undaria pinnatifida. The sequence continues at coordinate 8,830,015 of JABAKD010000005.1, forward strand.
TTCCGCAATTTTGCCACACTCCAGCATCACATCAATTCCAAAATCGCACCACCCTGCGATGGACTCTTTGGTGCTCTCACTAACTGCAGCGTGGCAAAGCGGGAGCAGTTTTGGTGACCTGTAAGCACCGCGACAGCGTCGGTGAAGTTTGAAAATGTGATTCCAGGCGGTTGAATTTCTCACCACCACCCTGCAACACCTTCTCTGCCTGTGTACACGAGCACAAGGTAAATCTTACCTGGTAGGCGATTGCATGAAAAATGCCTACACCGGCGGCGCAATCGCTGGAACATACTTAGCGGCCGTGCACAGGATGCAGCACGTGACCGGATGTCTCCAATTCCAGCAAGACGCAGGCCAAACTAACAACAGATCAGACAATATGGCGACTTGATTGAGTGCCGTCGGGCGCGGGGTGTCATTTGGGGGCTTCAGTCGGGAGCATGGTGCCAGTGAAAGAGCACAGGGCGCTGAACCGCCGACAGGGAAAAAGTTGTGCGGGGCTGTTTCTGACAAAACCCCGGTTTCAATAATATTTGACCCTGTAGGTTAAAATGTGGGCAAAGCAACACAGGTAAGACGTCGTGGAAACAAGTGCCCCCCCTTTCCCCCCCCACCCCGTGCGAGAACCACGTCAACGCAAACCCACGACACACAGGAACCAAACCACACCCACACAACCACTCGCCAAACATATGTAAAAGGAGCAACATGTAGCCGCACAGTGAACAGGGTATTCGCAACTTCGCCCTCCAAAAACGGAATAGATGTCTACTGTAGTGGTCGAGTATTATATCGTACGGCAGACTAGACAATAACGCATGTGCAAAGGAGGTTATTAGCACAATAACGTCGCCCATTACAAATTAAAGTCCCAAAAAGCTTTTGGGCGTCGGGTACCCCTTTCGGGAGTGATCCTTTGGGAGTGTCATACCCTTTTGGGAGTACCCCAAAACATGAGTCATGAGTCCCAGAGGGTTAGTCCCAACTGCGTTACCCAAAGGAGTCGGGTAAGCCTTTGGGGAGCAACTCTTACGGAGTGCGAGTACCCTTTTACGAGAAACCTACTACAACCCTATACAAAGTCCCAACGGGTTACTTCAGAAAGGGTTACCCAAAGGTCGGGTTACTCCAGAAAGGGTTACCCAAAGGTCGGGTAATCCCTTTGGGAGTAACCTATCGGGATTCGAGTACATGCATACACCCTTTTTGGGTATGCGTAACCCTGTAGAAAGTAGTAACCCAAGGGCACATACTGAGTATATGCACGACAGAAGACCAAAAAACGACCTTTTCGAGACCGTTCGAGAGCAACCAGGACCACCAACCGGGACCCATCAATGCACTAGGGATCAAACCATTTGGGAGTTGGGACCCGGTATTTCGGTATCGCAGCTAAGGCAATGAGAAGTGCGGACTCAAACCTCCGAACTTGATGAGCGCGTAGAGCGGCATGATGTCATCCTGCCCGCGTGCCGTATGACTCCGTGCGCGGCTGTTCGGACACCAATTTCATCATTCCATCAGTGCCTATCCCAGCAAGTAGCTTTATGCAATTTCGCTTGGCCAAAGGCTGCTGCAACCTATAATATGGCCATTTCATTTCGTCACTTTTTCCTTTTGAAGCTCCAAAGGTCAAAGGGGTCCACATATTTCTACTTTACAGCAGTTACCATACCGCAATGTGTAGCTTGTGGCGTCTTCCACTTACAAGCAACAGTCCAACCCGAACAACCACATCCAGTACAACCAGAGAGTCCGTACAAACTCATTCCTCGTCCCTCGTCCGACGTTAGGCCATTTCTTATACAGTCGAATTCCGCCAGTCGAAAACGGCCCTTTTCGATTGGATTTTTTTTGACCGGAATCTTCTGGTCCTTCTTCTTAACGTCAGTCGAGTCGATTTCATAGTTTTTGTGCTCTTCCTAGAGGCGGCTGGTGTGAGGGAGTACTGCTGTACAGCAGTCGAAATCGGTTGGCAGCTCTGTGCTTCGCGCTTTCTCCGCGAGCAACGGCTCGACGAACCCTCGTCCCAGCGAGTTGGTGGATTTGGGCTTAGCCGAAAGCCGCCACAGCTACGTTCGTGGAGTTGCACTCAGCCGAGAGCCGCCGAAGCTACAGCAGGCGCAGCCTTTGACGGCAGCATGGGATCGACACCGCGCGCTGCTGCCGTCGTGTGATACGCGCTGCTGGCGAGCGGAACTAGGAATGCGTCACGCTGACTTGCTGCGAGAAGCAACAGCAGTGATAGCCACGCCAGCGTCAGCGCCTTGTATGATACTGCAGTGTGGTACCTGGTATGGGCTTGTGGCCGTGTGGCCGTGTGGCCGTGTGGGTGTGTTTGGTGGTGGGATGAACGATACGATCGGTTTTAAAAACACGTGTAAAACTTTTTCGACTGAGTTTTTCGACTGGATCCGCCAGTCGGAATTCTCAGTCGAAAAAAGGTGAGTCGAAAAAGCCCTTTTTCGACTGTGCAAGAAAGCTCGATTTGGGCTTCAGTCGAAAAAAAACGTTTTCGACTGAAAAATCCGACTGTATAAGAAATGGCCTTAAATACAAGTATTCAATATCTCGTTCGATGTTGAATAATTAATATCATGTCCATGAAATGCGACTGAGAATGGCACGCAGAGGCAAACAGGTAACGTCACAACCAACTTACAGTTAATATATACAGTAGCACAAATACACTACAGCAGTTGTATACCAAAACCGGGTTGTTCTAGTCATACCCCGGATAGAAGATACCCGGGTATCCTGAGAGCACATTCCACATAGGAGTATCACACCATAAAAATCGATAAGTCGAGTAACATCACTACAGCAGTCGTAGTCCGGCGTGGGCGAGGTATCGTTTGGTGCCGGGGCCCCTATCATAGTGCGGTGAAAATCACTTGCCACGATATCGTCCTATATAAAATACTGCACTAATATACTGGGGATGTGCGGGGTCCCACTGTAGTGCGGGTAGTGTCAACCGGGAAGGCACCGCCCCAATGGGGGACCACGACTGCTGTTGTTCGATTTAATCGTACCGGCCGCGTAGTGTCACGTGCCATCAAACAAACCAACAACCAACGACCCTAACCCTAGGAGTAATCTCCACCCCTCACCTCTTGAGGAAGTAATCCTCGAAGTCGTTGCCCTTCGTCTGGGTGACATCCTCCGTCCGAAAGCGGTCATCCGCAACCGGCTTCGTCAACCCATCCTTCCAATCCTCCTCCCCCCCACCCCCCGCGCCACTGCCCCCTCCCCCCCCCCCCCCACCGCCACCACCGGCCGCGCCTTTTCCGTCGGTATATACAGCCGCCGTCGGTGGCGGCGGCGGGGGGGCAGCAGCGGCCCCGTTCCCCGGCATGGTCGGCGGTGCGGCGTGTTGCTGCTGGGAGTTCATTTCGCCTCTTCACGTGTTGGTGAACACTGACTGCTGTAAGAAGAAACTCGGGCAGGTGCTGCTGTGTCAGCTCTCCTTACTTTTCCCTCCTTCGAGAAGCGGGTCTTGGCGAGGTTACCGCGTTCTTTGCTGCGGCTGCTGCTGTATGCCTCGCCCTCTTTATGTTCTCCCTTTCTCTCAGCGAATCAGAATGGTTTGTATCCGAACCTCTTTTACTCACTTTTTCAAGGAAGTAAAATGAGCGCACAGAGAGCAGACCCTAATAAAGTAGTAGCTTCAGCCCCCTTGTATTACTTTCAACCTTTTACGGGTGTTGTGCGTCTGGCTTAAGGTGAAACAAACTGGCGTTTTTTCGTCGCCGATTTTTCTCTTTCCTTCGGTTCTCGTTGATCAATCACAATCAAAATCAGAGCAAACTCGTTTTTGATTTTACTCAAACGGTCTGGCTGTGGTACTTTCTGACTTGACTGACTCTCCCTACCAAGTGCTAGTTTATAGCGATAATTGTGTCCTTCCGACGACGCCAAATGAATATCTTCGACGGAAAAGGTAAAAAAAGTAAACACCAAAAAATAGAGTTTTGGGCGACGGCTTTTGCTTTTTTTGCTGCTCTGCTCTGTCCACCAAATCTCTCTCCTCCGTCCCTCTGTTCAGACGCTATACGCGCTATAGGTATACCCCTCTCTCTCTCAAACACACTCTCGTGAGCGTCAAACAAGACCTCTCGCTTGATCTGACCTCACCACCACCACTCCTCCCTCTTCGGAAGACTAACAAAACTCGAAATGCAAACACAACTACTATGATCCCTCTCAAACTCACTTCCTTTTTTGTGTGCTGTGAACACAACAAAACGTGCTCCTCTCTATGCTGGAGTAGGGAGGGTGCTTGCTCACTCACTTTTCTCTATCAAATCTATATTAAAAAATCACAACTTTTTCCTCGACACAAATCCGTAATATACCAGCTGTAATATATACCCCCGCAGCGGGAAGCAGATGCACCAGGCAAAAAAACACTAACAAGGCAGCCGCGCTGCTATTGCCTCTTGGACTATAATTGTACGGTTCACCTCCGGAGGCAAGGGCTAACGGGAGGAGGGGGGGTGGCGCTGGGTAGAGGGGTGGGTGGGCTCGATAGGGCAAGACGCAGCGGGCGAGGCTGACGACTGTCTTCTCCTGATCTTGTTTCCTTCCCCTCTGATGGATTTGGCGTGTCTGCTTGCTTTCCGGCTCGGAAAATCTCGCAGTATAAGCTCGTTCGGCGGCAGTCCCTTCGTTTGGTCGTTCGTTCTTTCGTTCGTTTACTCTCTTGTCTGCCGGCCAGCGGTCCTACACCATCACGCGAGGAATCAAAGCTTGGTATCTGCTGCCGCCGGGAGGGCCACGGGTCGCGATGGGAATTGGCGGCGCGCCGCGGATCGAAGGAAGGAGGGAGGATAATCAGGGCTTGGCACGAGAGAAACAGGGCTGGTTATTATCTTGAGAAGAGAGAGGCAAGCAATCAGGCACCAACAAGAAAGAAATGTGGGGTGGGCTCAACATTCAAGCTCGTTATCCCGACGCGCAAACACACCAGGACATGGCCAGGAGGCTACAATGATCACCCCTTACATCTCCGATATATGCAGTAAATTTTACATCACGCGCGAGGACCTCATGTCCCAGAAAACAGCGCAGGGCAAACCAAATCAAAGCAATTGGGCGTTCCAAGTGCTTGTTGCGCAGTGAGTAAGAAAACAGCTGCCACTCCTCTTGTCCTGACCTGGAAATGGGTGTGGATATGCTCGTGCTGTTTCTTGCGATCCGCGAGGTTGCGCGCTAGATCCACGGCCAAGGTGTAGTGCTGGGGAGAGTGTGGATCGGGTGAGAGGGGGAGTAGTTGTCTTGGGTTGCTTGAGAGAAGAGCCGGGTCGCGAAAGGTTTTTGTCTTGCCTTGCTTTGCTTTGCGTTTGCTTCGTTTGTGAGTGTCGGCGGGAATGAACTTCCGACGAAAAACAACTACCGACGGATAACATATAAATGAGGTATTTGTATATACCATTTGTAGGTACATTAATTTGTGCACTCTCCGGAAAAAGCTTCCTGCCCCCCTCCGTATTTTTATTGTTTCTCTATACCGACGAATTTGTTTCGACACTTTCCACATCAAGAGCAACCCCGCACAGACGAAAGGCAAGAAGGCAAGCCGACTTTACTTGAGCAGCGCACGCAAAGAGAAGATGTCTACTGCCGTGAGAATGGGCGTGAAGCGCGTGGCCACGTCCGTGGCGAGGCCTGTGCAGAGCCGAAGGGCGATGAGCGACGGGTCTCGCCTCGCTGAAAACCGGAAAATTTTCCAGGCGAACCCTCACCTCCATGGTGAGACAGACGACTGACTGAATGCTCTGCTTTGATTTACAATATCGTCGATGTGATGGAAGCGCTGACACTCGCCGTCTTCTATGTTTGAGGTACGGCCTGAGACTGCGATTGCGATGTCGTCGTATGCAGGGGTCAGACCATATTATAAACGTGGCGGTAATGCAACCCCTGCCCTTTGCTCTCCCCGTGCAAGTCGACCGAGGCACTGAGAAGAGACGCCAGTTTCGCGAGGCAATCGTCTCAAATGTACCTTTTGTAGGCCGAAATGTACCTTTTGTACTCGTACTGGTACGTAAGATGTCTGTAGACGGCACTTTTGTTTCAGCCGCAGACGGCATTTTTCCAATATTTTTGAAAACGTATCTGCTTTATTTAATATTTTACCTTGACTGATGCCAAACTACTAGGTTTTACAAGCAGTGTGTAAACGCTTGGTTTTACGCCCTTGACCGCTGAGTTTTTTCTTGACTGACCGTCGTCTCCTGACATGTTTGTACGTAGGATAGGAGAGGTTGCGGGAGAGGGTTGGGCGCCAGGTATTATTTGGTTAGGCATACATAGGTTTGGTGGCACGAACTCTTACCGACGTTCTTTCTGGCTGCTGAAAAGAGGTGCGGATGACATTTGCGATATGTACTGCTCTGCAGCATCAATACTGTAGTACAAGAGCCACATGATACCGGTACATCTACGCTTTGCGTCTACGTCGGTTAGTGTCTACTACAATACTGGTACGTACGCATATATCTGCGGCGGCTGTATCATAGTTGCGAAGTCCAAGTATCATATCCATCTGTCTGTACCGCGCGCGGTGTCACAAGCGTAACGTTGGCAAGCCTTGCCCGGACGAGATACATATCATACCGGTACGGTACACGATCTTGGCCTCTTTGCAAGTATCGTATGCAGCGAACGTAGTACAGCAGTAGTTCAGCTACAACTGCTGTGCAGCTACAACTGCTGTCTACACCTGGTCACTCTGCTTCTCTGATTGTGTTGATCCGGGTGGGGTCCACCTATCTGTGTTTGCCGGTCCTACGGTGATGCTGGCCTCGGGCTCCTGCCAAATGCAAGGATATACTCGTAGGTGTAGAAATGTGGGTAACATTTTCTTTGCGTGCCCCAATAGAGAACGCGACAGCTCTACGAGTGTAGCTGGTAGGATACCGTACACTTGTGTTTCATGGCTGGTTCAGAAGTAACAGCCGCGAATCTAACAGGACGAAAAGGGAAAACGCGCATCCGTGAATTTTACTACCCGGTACGTAGTTCGGAAACGGAGGACATGGTTGACTGAGGACATGGTTGATTCAATAACCACTGCCACGTTGGCTCACAGCCTGGAGGCGCTACAGCAGTAGAGCATGCAGTAGCTGGCGCTGAGTAGAGCTAGGGTAGGGCGAAAACAGATATAAGGTATCTCACAGCTCTAGCGTCGAGGCTCCCTGTACTGTAGAGGTTTCGTATCCCAGTAAACCGCCTTCCCGTACAGTACAACACCCAAAATATCCTATTGCTCAGCGGTGTTCTTGCAGTACAATTATCCTGACGCGTAGCACCGCCTTTTCTCTCTGTCGGAACCCCGCGCAGATTGACCTGCCAAATGCGGGTTGGCTCTGCGAAATCTCCCTCCAAGTCGCGTGCGTGGTGGAGGCTGGACTTTTTTTGGCCACCCTGTGTCTTTTATTTTGAATGCCAACATAACACGCTACGCAACCGCGCTACCGCCCTTGCCATCCTCGAGCCCTCCAAAGAGTTGGGGTTAGGGTTTAGTCCTGGGGTCGAGCTGGTCTGGGGTCGACCTGCAAAATGGAAATTGACCACAGGCAACCTACATGCAGTTTTTGCTGGGCCGACTGCATTTAGGACGACCGCGCAGGTTACTTCACAAATCCTGAAGTAAAAATATACCAGGCAACAGAAAACACTGACAGCAAGCCGGCACTCGTCAAACGCGCCCCCCCCCCTCCATGATGTAGCACAAACCCACGAGTTATCGCAACGCCTTCCGACAGCCCACCATGACGGTGTACCGAAAGTTTTGTTTTTGACCCGGTGCAAGGACTGTATGGTTCAGAAACCCTATTGTCAGGGACAGTGATCGCTTGTATGCGATGTTCTACTGGCAACACCAGCAATCCGTTACCCCCCACGCAAGATCACTCTCCATCCACCTATCAAAAACGGGGATGGAACCAGGATGTCCCCTGACGCCCACACCCTCGACGCGTTTTGCCCCTTGGCCGATGCAGGCGCGGAGAACCCGACGTACACGAAGAAAGGGAGCACAGACTACGCGATAAACATTGTGGGAGGTATCATCGTCACCACGGGGTTGATCAAGTTCGGCGTCGGGCTGTACAACATGTCCTTCGGCACGAACGTGTTGGACATCGAGTAGGAGAAGGAGAGGTGCAGCTCGGAAGAATGACAGGGACGAGGAGGAGGACGGGGAGCGTTTTGTTGGTGGTGTCGTGACGTTCAAGCATCGGACTCTTAGCTCTGTTCTGTGGATGGGGAGAAGGAGGAAGAGGGGGAGACAAAGTTTTGTTAGTTGCGCCGTGCCGACAGCGGATGCTAATTTTGTCCCAGGAATGGAGAGCAGGAGAGATAACGTGTAGCATGGGAAAGTGTCTGCTGCGTACGAGTTCGCTCGTAAAGCCCCCGGATGTTGACGACGCGATTCCTGCCTGCCGCTACTGCTGCTGCTGGTACTGCTGGTGATACTGCTGCTGCGGTTGTGGCGGCGGCCATCTACAAGTATCGGGATCGTTTTGTGCTTGCCTTTTTCGTTGGGGAAGGCAACCTGCGGGATGAAACCAGGGTCGCCGAGTTTGGGGGGGAGCAACATATTTGCGAGCCCAGGGTTTCTTCGTGCCACCGTGGCTCAAGGTAGTTTGTGGTGTTGGTATCGCGTTGGTTCACTTTGTTCCGACTTTTTTGTTAGTTAGCATTATGGTGTTAGCGGCAGCCGGGCGCACGAGAGGACATTACTACCTGGCATTTCGCGAGGCTGATCGTTGGCAGTTAAAAACGCAATTTATTATCACGCAGTAGTGGCGCCTGTACACTAAGGGTGGGTCGGAGCCCCCAACGAGCTCGCCACGTTCAGATTTCACGACGCTATCGTTAATTTCACCCAACGAAGTGTGTGGAGCACACGACATCTCGCCGCCTCAGATTGAATATCTGCTTGAGAATTTCTCAAGCAGGTGTTTCCCAAGACCGTCCCCACGAATCTATTTTTTCTAAAAAATGGGCCCTTAGGAAGCCGTACAAGAATAATTGGCTGGTGTATTCGAAATTTAAACTTTTTGGACAGCATCGCCGTGCCATTTAGCAACGGTCTTAGCTAGCCCGTGGAAGCGTGGAAGCACGTGAAAACGTGCGATCATCGGTTTACGCAGTCATTGGTTATTTTGATGCGGCGGTGCGGGCGCTTTTGATACAAACTCCATCATGTTGCCGGACACGTAAAACTCAGTCCATGAGAGCTGATCCAACCTCGGCATAAATAAAAGGTTTAGGCACGTTGTCCCATAGCCTCAATAAAAGATCAACTCCTCACAACTTTGGGGTACCGGATACAAAAAGCACATTCAATTATTCTGCATGTATGAAAATCGCAGACGTTGGTTTTTCATTTCCAGATTTAGGCTGCAAATAACTCTCGTCACAAGACTTGCCCATGTGGCGGGCGGTCGCGAGCGTAGACTGGCGATTCTTTTTGGTGCTCGAGTGCAAGGTGTACATGGTACGTCGTGACGAAAGCGACCACAGCTGCTCGTAACCCGCTTTGAGAGGAGGACAGTTTGCCCGTCTTTCATTAACCCCGTGTCAACACGCCTGACTGCATTTTAATGCTGCTTCGCGCTTTGCGACACCATGATAAGTCATGAGGCTCCGGCGCCAGAAAGTGCGAAGAAAACGCTGCCGAAATACGTACTGTACGTAATCGTGGTACAAAGTACAAAGTCTCCGTAAGGGAATGTCAGTTGGATAGGCCACACGGCGAAGTCTTCTCTCGTCCGACTACACGATACGATGTGTTTCGCACTTCTGTTGTAAGTCACCACCAGTACTCGGATAGGAACGGAAACCGTAACCTTGCTTGGTCTGCCGCCTGCACCAATGCCGTGCATCGCAAGTGAAATAGCCGCCCCTGTGCCCAGAACCAGAATGCTACTCGAAGAGCTTCCAACAGTTTAATAGACGCCAAACACGACGTGTCTATGGTTGAATCGATAGCCCCCTGGTTACGTGTGAAGGCAACCCGCCGCAAACACAAGCCGGCCTCGGTTTGGCTCAATCAATAGCCCTCTAGCTACCTGTGAAAGTGATCAGCCACAAAATCAAGCCACCCCCCCCCCCCCCCCCCCAGCGTCCCGCGGTTGAGGGCTAGGACAACTCCGGCAATAACAACAAAATGGAAGGTAGAAAAACCCTCGATTACGTTTTCAGCCTCAGCTTAGTCATCTGCCGCGGCCCCCACTGGCATGACCCCCTCTCTAGGCGGCAGCTGGTCCAACCATTCCGTCGGGTTTCGGTTGAACATCGGCCAGTCCGGCACCACAAGCTGGTCGTACAGTGCAACAAAAGGAAAGGAACGCGGTGGGCGCACGAAAAGAGAATGAAAGGAAAAAAAGGAAAATAAATAATGAAATGGCCTTTTCCACTTTATAAAACTAACAGGTGGGATACAGTACGGAAATCGGGGAAATTTTGGCACCCAACTTTTATCAAGGTCCAGAATTTAGTTCATTTATATATTTTGACAAAAACTTCGCCATACAAACCTCCTTCGAACCTCCTTCGGGTGAGGCGGTGGTCGTGGTGTGGGATTAAGGGTAGAATATCGGGCGTATTCAAGAGTATATCGTCTCATAATGCTGGAGGCACACGGGGTTAAACGACATTCCCCGAATCCCATTTGAGCCCTATCACTTTTTAAATGCGGAGGAGGCGGTTCAAGGAGGCTGGTATACCTTAACCCGGCGGTTTAAGGCGGCTGGTATACCTCAACCCCAACACTACGCGTTAAACTAGAGCTTCTAAAACGGAGAGTCCAAATGCATGCCATCAAAAAAGTAATACTGTCGACACGTCTAACTATCGAAAATAGAAATGCCATACAAATATCGCCAAAACATGAAAATTATCAACATGTAAACAGCAACGGAGCCCCTCGCGCCGAGACAGGAGAAGGTACAGCAGTCTATGCACGTAGCGGACACTCACAATAATAGACAGTACCACACCCGCAGCCCACCCCATAAGCGTGTACGTGAAGTCTCCCATGACAAAGCCGACGACCCACCCCAAAGCCTGCCAATCGCAAAGGCGAGGTGAACGATGCCGATGAAGTCGATTGCGCTTCGTAAATTCAGCAGTGGGCGTTGTAACGGTTACATATCAAAGGTACCAATGACGGCAGTAGGCGTGTGACGGACGACTATTGTACACACCTCGGACAGATTGTGATCTAGATCATCTAGATCCTTTTCAGCATATATGGAAAATGTGTGCGTAAGATCCAGATCATACAGATCCCACCCGGCAAAACATGTGCAGACCATGCAGATCATACAGATCCCACCCAGGGAAACATGTGCAGATGATGCAGATCACGCAAATCTTACAATTGTAAAAACATGACGTGACGGACGCTTGAAATACAGCAAGTATCAGGTTTTTAGTGCGGAATGCGTCGATCGCACGCCGTGACCGATGCCCATTTGTTGGTAACGAACAAGTCATGAGACACATTTGACGCCTGCATCGAGGGCGGTTATTCATCTCGAACTCCATTTGAACCGCGGCCACCTGACCGCTCAGGACGTTATGTAATCCTTTTTCCAATGCAAAAAACATACAACTCTATTTCCAAGTACGAAACCCCGCAAAACGTGGGTGGCGTTGTAAGGAGATATACATCATACATTTGACTTCTCAGAAAAAATAAACTGGGGGTGGGGGGTGGGGCACCAGGCACACGCGCTGCAGTGCGCGTCCTTATTGCACATGGGAGCGACAAACCCTGGTCTCCTGTAAGACGAGCTTGGGGTCGGACAACCGGACTAACACATTGTTGTTGTGCGCGTTTTGCAGTTTCGTCGGCGCGGGACTGGGTCAACTATTATTACGAGACTAGAACAAAATACGAACAGCAAAATCAATTAAATCAAATAATATGCTCACGAACGAACCTATTTACAGCTACTGCGTCATGGTTAGCATGTTATCGGTAGCTTTGTCTTCCTCCAGCGAAGCAAAATTGGAACCTATGTTCGCGAGATAGGACAGGTTGCCCAACGGACAGGAGTCGCCTCCCTACTCCCGACTCAGTTGGGTTATAACCTAAACATTCCGTTTACAGCTGGCACTTGCCATCTCGCCACCAATTTGTATACCATGTTCCTAACCTCAACCAACATGGTGGGTGGTAACGGCCACGAGCTGGATGGCAAGAGGCAAGACTGCTCTACGAGTGCAATGTATTGCTGGCTTACAAAAGCATACACAAAGAAACCAATGCGCCGCCTGCTGCTTTCGTCCCGAGCTCACCCCCAACAACACAACGATGTAGCAGTACAGGTTTTCCGCCAGCAGTTGCCCCTTGAAATCCTGTCACACGCAATGTACCAAAGACACGTGGAAGACGATTCGGTAAGCACATATTTGGACAAATTCAGTGGAGGTCAAGGCTTGGAGCATTATGCCGTTCTCTTGTGTGACAACAAGAGTGCACATATACAGCAGGACAAACATGTCAGCTATGTTTTGAGACCCGTGTGTAGCGACCAAAAATTGCGACATTATCAAGTGTCTACAGTTGGAAGAGCGTGCAGCAGTACATACGAGTATCACCATGCTGCACACGTGTCGCAAACAGACAGCTCCTTGCATTGTACCTGATATACGGACACATCCCCTACCCCAGCGGCCCGCGCTGCTTCATGTGGTCAACGCTATAATCGGTGGTATTTCAATTTTTTCCCCCTATAATAGGAGTCGTATTAACAGAAGTCCCAAAAGGGGTATACAGGGATGCCCCGTGACTTGGTACGAAAACCGAGCGTAACACTGTTGAACGGAACACGAGAACCTTCCCACAAGCTATGAGTAGCATTGGAGGTGGCGCGTGGTGAGCGACGCGCGGGCAAAGGACGGAGAACAAGCACGCGTCCCAAGAATTGGCTCATACTGGTATGATGTACGGCGGCGCTCGAATACCCTCAGGGTTTCGGCAGTCTGATATACGAGGACGGCGGCGCTCGAACACCCTCAGGGTTTCGGCAGTCTGGTATACGAAGCCGAGCATATTGTAGTCGCCAAGACAGCAAGCTGGCGCACGATCAGTAGAGGCCAAGCGAAAAGCAACCATGATGATCGGTGCAGCATGACCGTCGGACAAACTCGGCGGTACTCAAAACGCAAAGAAAGCAGCATGCTATATGATAGATGCGGAGGTATATCTGGTAGGTAGCTGTACTTGTAGATGCAAAGATGCGGAGCCTGTAAAACTGTGAGCTCCAAGCCGTAGGCTAGGTTCAATCGTGTAACTTGGGCTTTCAAATGTCTGCAAGCATCCACAACTTCAAGAAAATTGTAATCGGTGGACAAGAGGACTCAAATGCGATTTTTCTCACCATCGTAGATGCCGTGTGGGGATAGAGATGGCTTCGGCAAGCACGGAGAGTGCGCTGCTGGAAGATGGAAACAACACCGATGGGAGTCGTAGAGACGTGAGGCGTTTTTTTTGTGGGACAGTTATCCTTACCATCGTACAGATGTGGTCCCATTTTAGTGCGACACCATTCAGTATGACTGACCACTTTAGTGCGGTTAAAATCGATTGGTATAATTAAATAGCTATTGATGAACGTTTTATTGTCTCACTTGAATGCAAGTAGTGTCATCTGGCAAGGAATCGCACTAAAGAGGGACAACGACTACCGGGTACCAACAAGCCACAATCAAACAAGGCTTGAAATATGGGGGTGGGCGAGCGTCGATCGACGACGGCACTGTTTGCTCTTATAGGAGCTCTCTCGCTGGACCATATGCATGCCTTCGCGGCTCGCATGGGCTCCTCTGCGCTGCTCCCGGCGTTGGCGAAGAGCGCTCCTTCCTCGCTTCGGAGACAGCCGAGGCAAGTACGTAAGACGATTGACAGCAGCAGCAGCAGCAGCAGCAACAGCAGCAGCAGCAGCGATGCCCGAGGTGGCCTCACCTATGACCGTGACAGTCGGGCTTGCTCGCGAGAACCACTGATTGCGCCCTCGCAATTTATAGCAGGGACAGAGTTTGTCCCATTGTGACGAACGTGATGCACCATTAGAGTTGTTGCACTCGCGTTACGTGTGACTGACTGTTGCAACATGCGTGTATCATACACCAGCAGCAGCAACTGCCTACCGCGCCTGTAAGCTCTTTATGCTGCCCAAGGGGCTACTGCTGTCATCATACCCAGAGCACCAGAGGATTGCCAAGAACACCAACCAATGATGTGGCTCCATGACATTTGACTGCGCTGCGTGCTTGCATAGTTTGCAACGTCTTCAGCTTTCGTTTGCAGATATCGCAAGAGTGGGGGATACAGTTCGATAAATGCCGATATAAGAGGTCAACATCGCTTGGCACACCGCACACCAGGGCTGAGGGGAATGAAATTCAATTTTGTATTGCGCTGTTGCCCTGGTGGTGTGGGCTCCGCATCTCCGCATGGATGCACCCATGCTTCGGGTATAAGAAAATATACATCAGTGTCTTGAGTATTTATCAAGTTTTAATACGTCAGTAGAATCAAGGCACTAACTGTTGTTGTTCTCACGTTCACTCGCATAATCAAGTCCGTGGTCACAGAACAGGCTCCAGTCACTCTGGAGCTGAGGAATACCCTGCGAAGTGTTAGATGAAGGCAAATGCCAAGTGTACAAAAAATGTAGTAATGCTTACAAGGGCTCCGCTCCGCGGGCGGCTGACGCCGCCCGCTACGCTCGCGCAAGGAAGATTTCACCTAATAAATGTGAAGGGGGCAAAAAGAAGAGGCCCATGATTTAGTGCAGCTAGCGATTTGATAATGTCAAGAGCTACTTGTGCGGAGCTGATTGCCCTGTCTGTGCTGTGCTGTATGTTGGCGATGTCACGTTCTGATCGGCAGTAGTACGGGTGTAATTTGCGAAGAATAAATCGCGAAAAGGACCGAGATGGAGAACAAAACCAACGACGAAAGCAAAAAGACGAGCACACACACGTACCAACGGTACCTGGTACCTGGTACTTCGCCCAATACCTGGTGGTCCTCTGTGTGGTTCTTAAGAAAGCACAGGGCTCTGCTCCGCAAGGCTGCTGGCGCCGCCCGCTACGCTCGCGCAAGGAAGATGCAACTATTCAATAACTGAAACATGTAAACAAAAGGAGCAGGAAGAAGAGGCCCGTGATTATTTGGTGTGAATAGCAAATTGATAATAATGCCACGAGGTGCTTGTGCAGAGCTAATTGCCCTGCGCTGTGCTGTGTGCTTGTTGATGTCACGTTCTGAACGGCAGTACGTGCGATATTTCCGGGGGGGGGGGCACATGGGGACCGAGAAAGGACACTCATTTGAAGAAAGCAAATGACGAGTACACCGAACACGTACATAAACCTGGTATCTGTATCATACCTGGTACTACAACTACTACTAGTAACTGCTGCCGTATGTTCAAAAGAACGCACTGCGCTGCGCTGCGCTGCTGAGCTATATATAGCCGTGCTGAACTGAGCTGGGGGTGCATTGTTTGTGATCCAATAACGTCATATGTACAAACCTGGTGTAGTATTATTAGTACCGGTACGTGGCATGATACTGCGAATATTGTTGGCATGCACGAACTAGTAAAAAAGTACAGCAAAGCACGCAGCATGGCAGAGCACAGCAAAGCACAGCGCTTCGCCCTGCTGAGCTAGCGCTGCGCTGCGGTGCGCTGCTGAGCTGAGCTGCAGGGCATCGCAGGGCACTGCACGGCGGTGCGTTGCTGTGAGCTATAGCCTTGCGATGGGGTGCTGGGCGGGAGCTGATGAGCCAAGCCCAGAGCTCAGCTGATGAAACTTCGTCAAGTGCAAAACAAATGGTGGAAATCAAAGAAAAGCTAAAGCTGGACCGTTCCGCAAGTTATGCACAGGCGGCAAATTAGCGGCAAATGGTAGGAAGTTGTTACCTTGTATTGTGTGCCCTTGGGCGCATTACAGAAAAGCTCGCATGGACGTCTATTAAAATGCAAATTCAACTCCCAAAAAAGCAAAGTTGCAAGTTCAACTCCCAAAAACAAATCTTGGAAAAAAAGAGTAAAAAAGTAAAAAAAAAAAAGGGTAAAATGTTCAGAAGATGAAAAACGAGTTTGAACGAATCAAATTTAAAGAAGATAGTAGAAAATTAACGAAGAAACAACTGCAAAACGAGAAAAATACAATAATCGACGAAATGGAAGAACAAATAAAGTGTGGAAGAAAGCAACGAAAAGCTGGAACGGTGACATAATGTTGCCAAGAGGTGCTTGTGCAGAGCTAATTGCCCTGCGCTGTGCGGGGTGCTTGTTGATGTCACGTTCTGAACGGCAGTACGTGTAATGAGAACACCACACGTACATAATGGCTGGTACCTGTATGATACCTGGTACTACTGCTGTATGTTCAAAAGAACGCACAGCGCCGCACGACCCAACACCGCAAAACGAAGGGCAAGGCACGGCACCGCACTATGCCGCGCTGCACTGCTGAGCTATAATATATAGCCGGGCTGACCTGAGCGGGGGGTGCATTGTTTGTGATCCGACAACGTAGTATGTACAAACTTATTAATAGTACCGGTACGTGGTATGATACTGCGAATGTTACTGGCATGTACGAACTAATGAAAGTACCGCAAAGCACAGCGCTGCGCTCTGCTGAACTAGAGCTGCAGGGCACTGCACGGCGCTGCGTTGCTGCGAGCTATAGCGCTGCGGTGGGGTGCTGGGCGGTGCGGAGCTGATGAGCGAAGCCCAGATCTGAGCTGATGAAACTTCGTCAAGTACAAAACAAATAGTGGGAATCAAAGACAAGCTAAAGCTGGACCGTTCCGCAAGTAATGCACAGGCGGCAAATTCCTAGGCAAGGGTGGTCATGGGATTGAATGGGACGGGCATGTGGGACGGGGATGGGATGGGATGGGATGGAACGACAATCCCACAGTGATATTTGTGCTGCCCATCTCATCCCATTCCCATCCCATCGCGAATTCCTACCCCACTTGCTCCCACATAACCGATAAATCTCCGCTCCCGTCCCACCTGCTTCCCATCCCAGCATTGGCACAGCTACTCCCGTCCCAACCCCGCTGTCAACGCAGCTACTCCCGTCCCATGGCAACTCTTAGCGCGAGACTTACCCATCCAAATAGAGCATATTCCTCCCACAAACAGAATGTTCTGCAGCGTTCAGGACACACACAAGAGTCTTAAAAAATATCTTGCTACCGGTTCCAAGAGGGATACCGAAGACTGTCCCTCCCAACGTGTACGAGTACGTACTACATGTACCAGGTATCGGATGTGATTAGCCTGTGAACTGCTGTGCATACCGTATCCAAGATATTTTTGCTGAGGCTTGTGCTTGCTACGTACTGCATCGATAAACGACAACTACCAGACTGAAAACTGTCTGTCGTACTGGCAACTCGTAATGTATACCAGATGACTTTAAGTGTTACCTGGTATCAAGTAACGACATGATGGTTAATGACAAGTAGCATCTCCAGTATGGGGCACATTTTTGAAACATCCCGACTTCCGCAACATGCGCCGGAGGCGTGTTGCGACAGCGCTGGCACATACAGTCGTATCTTTTGGAGAAATCCCGATTTCCGCAACACGCGCCGGAGGTGTGTTCCGCACTGACGCGTGCAACAAGAGTTGCCGCAGGCGATTTTTTGTTGCGCACCTCTTAGCGTAGGTTTTTAAAAGAATGGCTTCTGTTTTTCGCCGTATGCGAAAAAAACTCTCGTAGGGTCTGTGTTTTAGCTTATTTTTTCGGCGCGAATGGGCTCACAGCGTAGGTATGTAAAAAAATGGGTTCTGTGTTTCGCCGTATGCGAAAAAACTCTTGTAGGGCCTGTGTTTTAGCCTATTTTTTCGGCGCGAGTGGGCTCATAGGCATCGAATCTGGCTGGTTAACACAAAGAGGACGAAACACGCCATAAATGCCCCTTAGACATAATGATCGTACCAGTGTTGTAGCGAAACACGCTGAATTCTTCCTGTGGAAGCAGTCGAAAATGAGCGCAAAGGTCAAAACTGGTGTCATCACGCCTTGAAATGATATGGAAACCCTGAGACTAGTATTTTGTGTTGTGTGACCTAAGGGCAGTTGCGCCGAGGTGGACCCAACCTTAGGGCGTGCATTGAAGAAGGGAAAAATACGGCACAAGAAACTGAGCGAGACGTTTGTTGAGTTTTTCGCGGAATTCTGGAGCGACGTTAATAATTCACGCGGATGGGGTAGCTTCCCCAACCTGTACAAGCTCGTTAGGATTTACATTGTGCAGCCGCACTCGTCGATCGAGTGCGAAGGCGGGTGCTAGGCCCGAAACAGAATCAAAATCATGTTCCGCGACAGGCTTTCGGTGGCACACCTTGAGCTGTTGATGCGGCTTTATCTGCTGCGCAAGCAGCAGGATGTTGATCTCACGAATTAATCGTCGAGCGATATCCTCCCAGAAGCGCCTGTGATGTTCAACCAAAATTTGGTTTGTAGCAGGCGCAAGTAACCAGACAACCAGTCGCGCATTGCCAAGTAAACAGACGGCTGTTACGTTCGAGCGAGAACGTCAATGACTGCCGGCTGTCGGCTACTGCAGCCAAAGTGTGTAGCTAGTGTGATATAGACAAGCAGAAAACAGCTGGTAGCAAGCCTCGCAGCAAGGTTGCTGCGGTGGCAGTGTGGCAGTGTGCGGGCGGAAGCGTAGCTTGGGGGGGGGGGTGTACTCGATATTCATGCATGGTCGTTGTCGTATGACAGTAAACCCTCGCATTCCTACTATGCCGGGACGGAGTATGTCGGGTTTTCACCGACCAGGCAGACATTTCTTTCCACCAAGCGCGAAGCGCCGTGGGGCGTTCGGCGAGTCGCATGAAGGGTGGGCTTCATCCTACCATGAACCGCTTGTGCGGCGGACTTGCATTGGGGGTGTGTATTACTCTATTCGGCAGGCGGCGTTTGGGGCCAACCTAGCAACTATCCTCGGATTAACTTCCGATGTAAAACATAAAAGGCTGGGAACTGGGAACTGGGAACGTCGCCGACTACGACGGTTATAATTGTACTTTGCTATCTCGGTGTTGATTCTCTGGGTACATCTGCCGAACCGAGTTTAAGTGAATTGGCCTGCGAAATGCATCTTTTGAAACGCTTTTTGGGCGTATATTAGCGCTAATATCGACGAATTTAGCAACACGCGCTGCGCACAACACGGGCCTACGGCGAGTTTTACTCTCTGCCGCACACGTGCCACATGATGTTTTGGTAAAATACCCCGAACTCCTCTCTTTCATCGAATCTATCCGGTGGAGCCCCCTGAACGCCCAAGCTCAAGAGCGCGGGAACAGTAGATACAGGGGCAGGTCTACAGACACGGGGCCATGCCTTGCGCAGCAGGTACACAGTGCGTATTGAATCCTGACGATACGCCGGACCCTTCGCGGCTCGTTGGGCATCCACGACAAAGGCGCCAATCATGTGCAGCATTTCTTTAAATTGCTCACAAGCTCACTAAAACCCATATATTTTGTTTAAGAGAGGAATGGTCTTAAGCCGACCGGTCGGTATAAGCGAAAACCTCTATTATGCCGGTATAATGAAAAATCGGGTTTAGGAGAGGTCAACTTCGCCTGGCACACCTCTCCCTTAATGCCTGTACCACTGGGAACCCCGTTTTTGGGAACAAATTACTTGAAATTTGTATCAGGCTGGGGTTTTGGGGCTCTAAAGTGGTTAAACAGTAGCCCACGCTGTGCAGGTGTCTCCTGTGA